>OY757317.1:21724943-22229211 GCA_963583905.1 Stenurella melanura | reverse complement strand
CAAATTGTTTATTACTTCCACATCCACGTAGTGGATTGGAAGTATAGTAATCGTAAAAAAAATTTCAATTTTTTTTCTTGAAATCGGCTTAGAATGTCATGAAACGTCGAGATTTTAAATTTGAGCGAAAAAAAAATTTCTGTCTGTCTGTCGGTCTGTCTGTCTGTAACTTTTTTTTTGTCCGCACGCTTTCTTCGGAACGGTTTAAGATATTGACTTGAAATTTTGTACACGTATACATTATAATGAGATCTGGAACTGGATTGTTTTTGGAAGATATCCGGTGAAAGGTTGGGAGGTAAATAGGGGTAAATATGGGGAAATATGTAAAGCAAGCTGGTAAGAGTACAGAAACTTAAAATTTGATGTTGTACTACAAGCCAAGGCCTCAGATTTTTTTATAATGTTTTTCAACCCCCCCACCACCCCTTCTGCATTATTAAATGGGTTGCTAAAATAAAATTGAGATCTTCATTTGAAATTTAGTACACGTATGTAATATAGCGACATCTGGAACTAGATTATATTTTGAAATGATCCCGTTGAAGGGTTGAGGGTTAAATAGGGGTAAATATGGGAAAATAAGTAAAGCAAGCTGGTAAGAGTACAGAAACTTGAAATTCGGTGTATGTGCTAGAAGCCAAGGTCTCAGATTAGTTATATTATTTTTCAACTCCCACCACCCCTACTCCATTATTAAAGGGGTTGATAAAATGAAATTGAGATATTCATTTGAAATTTGGTACACGTCTGTATTATAACGACATCTGGAACTAGATTATTATTTTGAAATGATTCCGTTGAATGGTTGGGGGTTAAATAGGGGTAAATAGGGGAAAATAAGTAAAGCAAGCTGGTAAGAGTACAGAAACTTGAAATTCGGTGTATGTGCTAGAAGCCAAGGTCTCAGATTAGTTATATTATTTTTCAACCCCCACCACCCATTATTAAAGGGGTTGATAAAATGAAATTGAAATATTCACTTGAAATTTGGTACACGTATGTATTAAACGACATCTGGAACTAGATTATATTTTAAGATGATTCCGTTGAGGGTTGAATAGGAGTAATAGGGGAAAATAAGTAAATCGTGCTGATAAGAGTACATAAATATGGGATTTGGTGTACATACTAGAAACCAAGGCCCCAGATTTCTTTCTAATTCTCCGCTCCATTTTTAATGGGTTTGATAACATAAAATGGAGATATTTACTTGATAGTTAGTACACGGATGTATTGTAATGACATCTGATTGAGATGATTCCATTGAAGAGGTGGGTCGTGATAAATTGTGAATAGGGGAGATAAGTAGGGTAAACTAAAAACTTCATTTTTAACGGATTTGGTAGAAACCAACGCCTTAAACTTTTCTATGACATCTGCTCCAAATATTATTAAAATTCTGTTACCAATAATTTTCACATGCTAGAGTGCAAATCTACTCAAGATGTTTCCTTTAAAGTGACTTTGATGAAAAATCTGGATGTGGAAGTAGTGATTCCTTAGGCAGCGGTTTTTTAGGATAACATTGCACATTTTATATATCAAAGGAAATAAAAACTGTTAAAAGTCTTGCATTTATTGAATTGAACATTTATTTACGTTATCTAGATAGACCGTCTCGTTGGGGTACAAAGTTCTTATTATTTTAATTAGTCCGGGTCTGGCAAAACCACCATATTTTTACTACATTTAGCCACGCCTATTGATGCCGTTTCTGTATAGGAAATTTGCATAGGATGTCGTCTCCCTACCTTCTAACTCAATGGGTCCAAAGTATTAAAAATTGAAATGACCCATTCCAACAAGGTAAATAAGTTTTGAGCTCGCTTATCGAAAGAGCGTCCTAATGGGCATCAGAAATGGCTTGTTGGACTTTTGTTGAGGATTGCACAACTTCTCCACAAGAAAAAATATGGCGGAATGTTATTTCAAAAATTCGTGTTTTTAAACGTATACCTCTCGCTAGAAAATTAACTACATGCGATATTGATCTGACTTTTTTTCTTTACATACTACGGACATGAGCGCATATGTCTGTACTAGCAGAGTTTCAAAATCACTTACAATTTTTTTCTAATTAAATCCTAAATCACAGGAACGAAATTTGTGTGTTTGAAATTTCGACGTGCGGACAACTACATTAAATGTTTAATTTTCTTATATATTATATGGGAATGAAATATGGTCTAAAGATCAACAAAGTTTTTGCAAAAAAAATTAACTCGATATCTCATACAATTTCCGAGTTACAGATTTTTTAATTCGATCGTAATAATGTCTTGTTATGATAACGCGCAACGTGACAGCTGCGGTACGATTCGGTCTGTGTAATTGTGGATAGACATTAGTCTAATAACTAATTTGATAAGGTATTATATTACTATTAATCAGTAGATCACGGATTGTCTGAAAATTAGACAATCATTTATGTGTTATGTTACAACTACGTGATTTTAAAATAGAGTCTGTTAAAATATAGATGCAGAAATAATGGTTTAATGATTACTGAAAAAAGGAAACTTTGAAGTACGTCTATTTGGTTAGAAAAATTTCAGTTACGTCATTTTGGCTTAGAAGGGCAGTATATATCGAAAGGTGCAAATATAGTATGAAATCGTCAATAAAATATACAAATTTGAGATTAAAAAATAAAAATTGTCCGAAACATATTTAAGAAAATGTATGGTATGACTTAAAAAACCCATCAGAATTCTATGAATTCGCCATAACAGACACAATTCTTATGCTAAACTGGAATTACTTTATAAATAGTAACAAATATAAAGCGAATAATCTAAAATACATTTTAGAATATTGGTGTAAATAATGACATACGTTGCCCAATAATGTGAACTTGCAATCATGAAGAAGGCAACACAATAATATTTGCGCGAGGTATGTTTAATTTTTGCAAAATAGAAAACCTACAAAATTGTGTGTGGGTACATGACAACAAATGGTATCGGGTATCGAAATCAGTAAATAATTAAGTGAAAAATATGAAGAAGAAAATATTGTAAAAACGTTATTGGCAGTCGGTGTATTGTGTGACCTGTCAGTTATCCTTTCCGAAGAGGATAAATGAGCAGTTACTGTTGCCTTAAAATGAACACGCCAACTATATATTTTGATTAATTTTGAAGATAACTGCGATGCAATTGATGATCGTGTAATTTAAGATGCTCGTAAGTCCTATGTGAATCTGTCCACACAGATTCACATAGGACTGACGGATTAAGGATTTAAATTCACTACGCCCATCCGAATTCTTGAAATAACATTTCGCCATCATTTTTTCTTGTGGAGAAGTTGTGCAATCGTCAACAAAAGTCCAACGAGTCATTTCTGATGCCCATTAGGACCATCTCTCGATATCAGAGCTCAAAAATTATTTACCTTGCTGGAATGGGTTACTTGGCGATTTTTACGGCTTTCGAAGACGTGGACCCTCTACTAATGTGAATCTGAACTATAAAATATTTATTCAGTGGTTAAATTGTGACAACACCAGAGACTCCTATAGATTCTTTTTAGTCTCATACTCTCAGAAATAACATTGAGAGTATATTATTTTTAGATATGAACAAGCACTCTTCAGTTTGCTTATGATGTATACTTTAAAACGGTGCTTATCATCGATTATATTATTAAACCCTATAAAACTTTTTGTATTATCCTTGAACGGCATACTATTTTCAATACGCATGGAATATATTAGGATTGATCAGTGATTAATGGATATAGAAACTGGGATAACTAAATCATTATTATTAGCTCGTTTGATTCATGCAAATCTCTCAAATTAAATGAACAATATAATTGGGTATCGTTTGCGCCAAAATGATATTTACAAAATATCAATGATTCTTTGAAAGCTGACGTGTATCTCGTGTTGAGAAGTGGACCTACGATGCTACCTTGAGAAACACCTGTTAAAATATTAAGTGGTGTAGATGTATTGTTATGCAACCGAACTTGCCGAAACCTGCTTGCTCTAAAAGATATCAGTGCACTTGCGCTTTCGCTAAAAAAATTTCTTTGAAAATGTTATAGTTTATCATATCAGATGCCTTAGAAGAGTCCAATAAAATTAAAACGCTAAGATTCCTACTTCGATTTAAGCAAAACACAACAGCATAAATTTAATAAGGAACAAAAAACTGTAAACAAAAATCGAAAACTATCAGTGTTTTTGGCCCATCCTGTATTTATAGTACGACAATGTTTGCATACTACATTTTGATGTATGCCGCCTTTAACCGGTAATTTGGTGTTATGTAGACATAAAACAGAAATAAATAAGTAATATCGTGATTGAATATTAACACGAACTGTTTGAATAAATATGATTGATTGATATCCTGTGGAGTTTAAGGCGTCGCCACAGTGGCAGCTCGTCAAATATTCATTTCATTGGATTCATTATTTTTCATGTAGGAAGTACTAATATTTTTTCAATATACCACCACTGTTTCTGGGTAACTCGACAGGGGCTCTCGTACGTTAACTAAATCAGTGATAAATCAATTAATTTTTTTAAGTAAAAAAAACAAACGTTTTCACCGGAAACGCTGGTGCCAATTTAAGGTGTAATTGAGTAAGCGCTCATATAAACTACACATGTCAATGCTGTAATAATAAATAATTCACTAACACCAAAGAAATGCGGGAAATATTAACGCTTTTTATACAGGAGCTGTAGCGTTGCTTTGTTTGTATATTTATTTATGTAATATATAATATAGATATAGATGGACCCAAATATAATCATGAACAAAACTAAATATGCCAAAGTGAGATTAACTTCAAAATCTTGAAACCTTAAGTTTCTTAACTTTACTTGTTGAAAAATACAACGAATCAATTAAAATGTAACTTACTTTAATTGTTTACAAAATAAGATACTAACAATGGTAGAACATGTGACATCAGGGTGCAGGTAAACTACAAAAACCTTTCGTCAGAATAATAATGTAAAGTAACTAAAAGTCCATATGACAGGTAGTAAAATGCAATGCAAAATGGTACATAATAGGAATTCGCATACAGTAAAAAATGAAACTAAACTAAACGCGGTCTGGCCAGAGCCGTAAAGACAAATAATTATAATTCTTACGTTAACATAAATAAGCTCAACTAAATTACATGGAGACGCACAAAAGGAAAATAATACAAACTGTACGTAATATTAATGACATAAATGGTCCGACAATCAGTAATTTCGACATAAATTTGTTCGTTAGTTGGACACTGCGTTTTTATGCCCAAAACACACGGGAGATTTCTAAAAAACGGGACGGTATAGCTACGCAACCATAACGTTCAAACGAAATTACTGACGCACTATAGTCTTCTCATGGGGTACGAGAAGTCTTAATCGACGGTAACACTGGATACAATGGGAAATATTAGTGGCCAAACGTGGAATGAAGTAATGAAACCATTAATAATTCCGCATGGTTGCAAGCGGCTTCAAACAGCAACATTTACATCACGAGAGGCGTAATAGAAAAGTCTGTACTTACAGTTAGTTCGACAAAAACATTGCCTTGCTGTAGCTATGGGCGATGGTACACAATAAGCACATAACATAACTAGTTTACTAATTCTATTAGCAGCTATTAATCATTATATACAGATATTTACAAATATATGGCGGCTCTAATTTTTACAGCCTAGATGGCCAAACCGCCTGCTACGCCATTTTTTCAGCATCTCCTCGAGCCAGAGCCGGTGTACCCTATCTCGTCTACTATTGGCTAAACTTGGTCGTACAAGCTACTACGCTATTGATCAAGCATTTGTCATGACTAATCGCTAAGATTTAAATGCATATAATGCTAGGATCAGTATCTTATGATTTAAATTTAAATAATAAATCGAATAATCGCACACATAATTGAACAAATCAACTTATAGTGTGTTTCAAAATGTAAGCGTACAATCTGACGATTCGAACAAGAGACATATAGGGTACAAATAGGCAACACAAAAAGGTCGATTTACAAAAAAATATATTAAAAATGGTGTTCACAATATCCCTATACCTACATAAGAGAAGAAATAATAGTAAATAAAATTACACACCCCACTGTATATGCATTATTCTCTCTCACGCGCCTACGTTTAGTTTCTTTAACAAAACTAATTATTAATTGATTAATTCTACAAGGAATCGATTTTAATTATAGCTTTTTATTCAACGTTAAAAAACCGCTGCCTAAGGAATCATTACACATCCAGAATTGGTAATGGAGTGGCATCATGTCCAAACATTTTTGAGAACTTGAATGAGAATGTTGGAGTGGTGGTTGGGATGGCAGATGTTATAAAGAAAATTAAAACCTTTACTTCTGGTGTACCGTACGTCTCACTTTTCATGACTCCTCATATCACAGTTCCCTTATTAACAATGTGATTTAAAGAAAAATGGGTGGCAGATACTTATCAGGAGATTCTTTCACGGTAAAATATTTAAAATTCCACCAGTGGCGTTCGTCTATAACTGTGAAACAAACTCATAATAATTTTATTCGCTATCAAACACTCATTAATACTGAATTTCAATAAGATAGCGTAGTTGGTGTTCATTTAATAATATATAGTGGGGGTGATGGTGGAAGTGGCGTATGTCAAATTTCAGACTCTGGCCTCTAGTAATAATAATAGTATTAAATTTTATTGTCCAAAACACGATACAGTAACATGGTGTGGGAAACGTCAATGTGAAAGGCAAAAGTAGTCAGTACAGTAAAAATCATGACAAAACGTACAAAGAATAGATATAGGAATAAATATTTAAAAAAAAGATAGATAGAACAACTACTAAAAAACTAAGTTACATTTACATGAAACATACATATTTACATATTAAATATTTAAAAAAAAGATAGATAGAACAACTACTAAAAAACTAAGTTACATTTACATGAAACATACATATTTATATATACATTTACGGTAAAATTTCAATATCATATTCTAAAAATTCTTGTAGAGAATAGTAATATTTTGTAATTAAAACATTTATTATAATATTTATAAAAGTTCGATTGTCTAAATTTTTAATTCTGGCAGGCAATTTATTATATAGTACAATACTACAATGGGGCATTCCCTTCATATTTAAAAAAAATTATGTTTAGGAATTAACAAGTCGTCACCTGATCGAGTAGTGTAGTCGTGATTAAAATTATTTGGTAAAAATGTATTCGAATTGTTTGATACAAGATGTTTAATCAAGTTTCAGATTGATTTTTCTTGATTTTTGATACAAGATGTTCAATCAAGTTTCAGAATGATTTGGCTGGTATTACTGGTTCTTACTAAATAAACTCACATGGCCAAAATTCACCTAAAAATTACCTTGTAAGGTTTATGTCAAGGGCAAGTAAACACTCATAACCTTTGAATGACCTTGGCAAGCTAACTGACGCTATATCTGAAGTTGTTCGAACCCTTGCACCCCCCTATTTAAGGCCACGTTAAAAAACAGTAATTTACATGTCAACTTGACCTTGAATTGACCTTGTAAGGTTCATGGTAATGACCAATATATTACCTCTCAACATCTATTTACAACTTATTTTTGATAGATTTCTTTGAGATTACTGATTTTCCGAGATCATGATCTGGAAACTACATTAGAGATATATCAGTAATATCAACTTTCAGCCTTCTGTATCTTGGATCCTAATCATATAATCAATTTGTGTGTATGAGAACTTTTGTTCAGAAAGTCGAGAACTATAACATACTCAATTTTCAGACGATTTGACCGGGACCCACTTTCCATTCAATTTGTGCGGGGTCCTTTCAACATTCGTTTGATGGTTGAAATATTTAAATACTGGAATGTAAGCTTCAATAAAACACAATTCATTCTTATTATTATTGCCATATATATTATCTTCATTCATACATTTACCAAAACATCTACAAACGGAACATTTCCGTTCCAAACAAGAGCATCTTTGGCAAGAATTCTTACAAACAAGCACAACTAATGCTTAGGTAATTTTCTTTGCAACATATAAAATAATGCAGTTAGTATGTACTTTCTATTTTAGTATATTTTATATAATGTATCTTCCTTAACGTACTTTTAATCCCTTTTGTATTTTTTATAGTCACACTACATTAGCTATACACAAACTGCACTTACGCTGTACCTAAAATTATATTGTACTTAAACTTAACAATAAATTAGAATTAGAAATGACCCGTCCATCTTGGGAAGTTATAAAGAATATTCGCAAAAATCGCTGTCCGAAAAAGTCGTACTTTTGCAAACGCCATTTTATTATTTATGAAAATATGAAAAAATCGTTATACCAACAACGTATTCGTAAACTAAACGTCACAACGAAAAACATAAGCTCCGGATGAGTCGTTTTTGATGACGGGAACTGGTCAGATTGAATTAAACATTTGAGACCTTTTTTATAAACAAATGCATTTTCTCGAAAAGCTATAAATATTTGTTGATGATAATTTTATGGTAGCTTCAGGGTTACAAGAGACATGCTTCCACCAAGTTCTGAGGATTTAGGAAAATTTTGCACGGAATTAAAAATTATTGAAATTTTCGATTTTTTCGACAGTTATTCTCGATTATTTAACAAAATTATTAACCGATTTAAATGATTCGGGCGGCAAATTAACTGTTTTTATATCACCTACGAAACGTATAACATTAAATATGGCTATTGTCAATCGGCTTAGAGCTACGCTTAAAAAACCCGATTTTTCGTGATTTTTTCGCAAAAAAAACGTTAATTAAAAAATGTTCCCTCACTTTAAAATGGGGGGAAATTCACAGGTATGTTCCTTATCAATAAATACATCGACTAAACCATGTGGTTACCTGTAAGAAATTACATCCAAGATTAGCTTTCCCATGAGTTAATTCTACTGACCTATATCGTAGCACCCAGTTTTGTCGCACTTGGATTTTATATAACTTTTTTCTTTAAATTTTGCACTATCAGCTTGTTCTGTGGTCTTTGCTGCTCAATACTTAGTCTATTTAATCTAGTTTTAACGAAATCTTAATGCATAATTTAACCTACTTAAATTCTACTGATATTTTTTTCCTCTTCAGCATTTTCAGGTATTAGATTTGGATACTTGTGCAGCAGATGAATTGAACATGTGCCCTGAATCTGATTTTGTGATTTTACAACGATTTCGTGAGCGAATATTTGAGTTTACTTCAAACTTTGAGAGTGCTGAAATTAAGCTGCAGCAGTTTACATTTTATGTGTGTTTTTAGCAATGTGGTTGTACTTTTAATAAATTCTCTAAGGTAAACACTTGCTTCTGTTATTTCTTCATATTTTTGAATATTTTTATTAATTTTCTTTTCAATTATTTTACTAGTTAAAATAACAGTATTCTAAATTTCTTATTTATAGTTTGGTCTTCCTTTTATTCTACTATAATTTTACTTTTGGCTTTATTCTACTTGCTGCTTATAAAAATACATGCCAATATATTTACCTACTAGTTTGCCACAAGCCATTTACTTGAAATGTTTACTCTGAGTATCCCATCACTAAGACGTAATAACTTTGCTACATATAATAAATATTTACCTCTTATAAATAATGTAAGGACTAGTGCTAGTAGCTTTAGGAGTTTATCGCATCTAGCACGTTAGCTGAAAGTTAAATCGTTTGGTATTCACTTCGTGAATACTTCTATGAAATCAGAGCCGCCTACAAACTTCACAACTATTAAATAATTCGCACTTTTACGGACTCTACTTACAAGTAATGTTACATTTTAAACAAGTTTCCTTACACTACTTCTTCTTTCAGTGTTACAGTTCTGTGTATTTGATTCGAGTGATACGTTATACTGAATAATGAAGTGTCAGATACACAGAGTATCTGAAGACTTAATGTAATGAATATAACTTCCTGGAGTTAAGGGGTGTGAACTTAACAAAATATATCTTACGAGAAAGCTTTCGTTTGAGAAGTTAATCATTCATAAGCATCCTTTTAAAATCTTACTGTATGTACCCTGTTTTCGATCAACCTACGCGTATTCAAAACAATAGTATAACGGCACCAGATTATATTTTAACCAATTTTAATAATACTTTATTAGAAAAATATGTCATGCACATTGGTCTGTCTGATCACAGTGGTCAAAAAATTTCTTTTGAGGTGAATAAACCGAAAATTAATACCAGTCACACATTTAGATCGTTTTCACAAAAAAACATATTAAAATTTAAAAACTGTTTAAGTAGTGAGTCATGGCATAGTGTTTTTAGCACACAAACAGTCGAAAATATAATAAGTATCATGAATTTAATAATACATTGCACTGTTATCATAACGCGTCATTTAAGTTTATTACTAAAAATTTTGATGACAAAAAAAGCAAAAATTGGATAACTGCTGGAATTAAAGTGTCATCGGTCCATTTAAAAGAACTGTTCAACATGCAACAAATTGGTTTGATCAGTGTACAATATTATAAATCATATAAAGTAATTTACAGACGAGTTATGCGTCAGGCGAAAAAAATGTACTTTGACAATATTATAATAAACTCCTCGAACAAATCGAAGGCTGCTTGGAATATAATTAATCAATCATTGAAAAGGGGAAAAAATAATTATAGTCCTGATATATCAATAAATAATGAGCTAACTACAGATAAAATAGTCATTGCTAACGAATTCAATTCATATTTTTTAAATATAACTAAATCATTAGCAATACCAGACAATAATATACTTAATCATAGGAATAGAACCCATACGCACATTATTAAAAATTCACTTTACCTAAAACCGACTAATACATCCGAGGTTATAAATGTAATCAACAGTTTAAAAAATTCTAATTCTTCCGGCTCTGATTATTTTCCTGTTAAAATTGTTAAAAATTGTTCCAGAGAATTGGCTACACCATTAACCGATATCATAAATCAATGTTTTTCAGATGGCATTTTTTCAGATCTTTTAAAAATTATCCAAAGTAATTCCATTGTTTAAAAAAGGTGACCGTACACAGCTCTGTAATTATAGACCAATCGCAATTTTATCCGTTTTTTCAAAAGAAATTGAGAAGCTAATCGCAATAAGAATATCTGAATTTTTATATACTAACTCAGTCCCCTCAACAAATCAGCATGGCTTTAGAGCGAATAGATCAACTATATCAGCTTTAGTAAGTTTTCTGGACTGTATTTACGAAAATCTTGACAGAGGTCATGAGGTTATGGCGCTGTTTATTGACCTTTCAAAGGCATTTGATTGTGTTAATCACGACATTCTCTTGGATACTATTGAAAAATATGGTATACGAGGGAAATGCAAAATGTTATTAAAATCTTACTTATCCAACAGACAGCAATATGTCGATTTCTTAGGTTCGAGGTCAGAAACTAAAACAATAGATATTGGTGTGCCCCAAGGTAGTGTTTTGGGACCGCTCCTTTATCTCCTTTACATTAATGACTTAGATAATTATGTAAATGAATTTTATTGCTCCTTTGCTGATGATATTACTGTTGCCGTAGGTACAAAAAACATTCAAGAACTGATTGATAAGTTAAATTCTACCCTACTTAATATAAAAAATTATTTCACTATCAAGAAATTGGTAATGAACCAAGAAAAAACATTATCGTTACAGTTTCATCCTGTTAGAGCTCATTACATATCTAGTTTGCTTCTACAGCTTAATGGTAGATCCATTGAACAAGTCTCAACTTTTAAATTATTAGGTTTGTATATTGATTTAACACTGGATTGGAAGTCACATGTCTCCTATATCTGCAATAAATGCTCAAGTCATATAGATACGTCATATAACCAATTTAAAGACTGAAAATATTTTATTTTACTAATTTAGAGTCCCGACTACGCTATGGTATTATTTTTTGGGGAAATTCACCGTCATCTAACCGTGTGTTCTTACTACAAAAAGAGCTATTCGTAATATGTTTAATTTAAGCTATAGAGAATCCTGCAAGCAGACATTTATCAAACATAATATTTTTACATTACCCTGTCTGTACATATATGAAATTTTAAAATTTGTAAAAAAAAACGTATCCACCTTCAATTCCTTAAATGCTAATCACAATTATCCTACACGGCATGGATCCAATTTGCAATACGATATACATACACTTGAATTATATAAAAGAAAGCCATATTACATGAGATGTACACTTTACAATAAGTTAGCCGTTGAAATTAAAACTATACCTAGTGTAAACAAGTTTTTGTCAGAATTAAAAAAGTTTCTGTTAAAAAATGCGTTCTACTCGATAGATGAATTCTTAATGTATTAATATCTTTATCTTATTCTGGAAATGTATTTGACGTATCCTATATCATTGTATGATCGCTTGGATAAATAAAGCATTATTATTATTATTAAGCAAATATATGTGCCATATTCTCTATTATATTTTTATATCTACGTAGTAGAATGAAAGTGTAGTAACCGTAAACAAATTTTCAAAAATTTGATTTGTTGAAATAGGTTTAGAAAGTTATCATAAAACGACGAAATTTTAAATTTCAGCGAATTAAAATGTCTGTTTGTCTGTATGTCGGTCGATCGGCCTGCCTGTAACTTTTATTCTGAGCACGTTTTCTCTGTTTAAGGTATTTTGCACGTATGTATCATAACGAGATTATGTTTTGAGCTTACTCCGGTGAAGTGTGGGGTAAATAAGGGAAAATTTTTTAATGATATTGTAGCTGATTTAGGAAAATTAAAATATTTATTGTAAGTTGGTGTCTTAAAGCTTTTTTTGTAGGATAGTTCACTGTCAAGAAAACATACAAAAAAGTAGTAATTGGTGTATAAAGTACAAACTTCAAGCGAATTCCCAAAATTGTCATCTTTTATTTTAGCCGCTTCAAGCAGCTGCCCATTTTTTTCTTTCATAGCAAGAATTACGTATTGTGAACTTTATTTATAAACATGTGTTCTTTCTACCTTAATTTAATTTCTTCTTTTTCGACCGATCAGAAAGTACACCCTTTCTGGAGAAACTTTCGGACGGAAAGTGAGCATCAGAGATCGGCAAATGCTTCTTCGATCCCTGTTATTCTTGTTGCTATGGAAACGAACTTGTATTAATTGTTGGGATAAGTGTCAAATAGATATAAATACACTTAACTTTTACGCAAGTTATGGAAAATATGGATTCAGATTTTATCATAATACATACGTATACCAAATTTCAAGTGAATATCTCAATTTTATTTTATCAACCTTTTCAATATTAGAGTGAAGGTGGCGGGGGGGTTTGAAAAATATGATAAAGAAATCTGAGACCATGGCTTTTTGTATATACACCAGACCTCAACTTTCTGTACTCTTACCAGCTTGCTTTGCTCATTTTCCCCTATTTACCACTACTTATCGCCCACCCCTTCAACGGAATCATCTCAAAACATAATCTAGTTCCAGATGTCGTCATAATACATACGTGTACCAAATTTCACATGAATATCTCAATTTAATGTTATCAGCTCCTTTAATAATGGAGTGGCGGTGGCGGACGGGTTGAAAAATATTATGAAAAATATGAGGCTTCGGCTTCTAGCATTTGCACCAAATCCAAGTTTCTGTATTCTTGCCAGCTTGCTTTACTTATCTTCCCCTATTTATACCTACCGCCCCCGAGCTCTTCACCGGAATCATCACAAAATACAGGGTGTATTCATTTAAAAAAACTGGTAATAGGGGCCGACTAGACAAACAAAAAACCTATATGACTTTTTTCTCTAGGGGCACTTTTAAAAAAATGACCTAGGTTTAACATTTTAGTGTTAAAGTAGGAAACATTTGAGAACCAATGTTTTTCAGGGTCAATGGATGTTATAGTTCCGAATATTAGAAATAATAAAAAACTGTAATACCCGACTTGTGTTCCCGCCGGAAAAAGTGCGGCACTTTGATGGGATTACTTGTACCGAACTTTTTATACCACTATTATGAAAATGTAAATAATTCCTCCTCTTTCGGCACAACGCAAGCATATCATGGCCGCAGGGGTTTAAATAGGATTCGTTTACATGTGTTTTTTAATTTGGAACAAAGTTATTGTAGCTTTTATTGTCGTTTATAAGAATTTATAAAATTTATAAGTGGTTTATTAACATTTGTAACATTGAGTTAAAAGCTTAAAAAATCCGTAATTATTTTATGAAATTGGAAAACGAACAATTAGAGTATCATGCGCAACAAGACGTGAGGCAATGAAACCTACCCCAATATGCCAGCAGTTCTCAGACTATGTTATTAAGTATTTTGCAAATTTTTGTTTATTTTTTTTCTCCAAAATTATGAGCTTTAGACCCCATGTTAAATAAGGTTTTTTTGTTTGTATTGTCGTCTCTACCACCAGTTTTTTTTAATGACATGAAACTAATTACACCCTGTATGATCTAATTACAGATGTTGTTATAATACATACATGTACCAAATTTCAAGTCAATATCTCAGCTTGATTTTACCAGCCCCTTTAATAATGTGGTGGTGGGGGGAGTTGAAAAATATTATAAAAAAATCTGAGGCCTTAGCTTCTAGTGTATACACCAAATCCCAAGTGTATGTAGTCTTACCAGCTTGCTTACCCTTCCATGGAATAAGGCAAAATTAAAACCTAGTTCCAAACCTCGTTATGATCCATACGTATATTAAATTTCAAATCAATATCTCATTTTATTTAATCAACCCCTTTAATCATGAAGTGGGGGTACTAGGGGTTTGCAGAATATTGTAAAAAAAAATGAAGCCTTGGTTTCTAGTATATACACCGAATCTCAAGTTTCTATACTCTTACCAACTGGCTTGACTCTTTTCCCTTATTTACCCCTACTTAAGACCGAGGGGTAGTTCACAAAAAGAGGCAAAAACTTGCAGAGAGGAGAAGGCCATCTCAGTAGTAGGGGACCCACAGCCTTCCACAAGTACATCTAGTACTTGCACAGTAAAGGCTCCCTTACAAACGGATAAGCCGTCCACCTCAAAACAAGGACAGAAAGCGGAAAAGGCTTCAAAAGGCTCGCAAGAACCTAAGAAGTCGAAAACGCACCACAGGAAGGAGACCAAGAAGATCCATTCCACCCACAAGGGAGACAAGAGCTCCCACCAGAAGAAAAGGCTCTAAAATGGCGCCGCATCTGGGCTTTATCCAGATAAACCTACACCATGCAAAAGCTGCTTCGGATGTGCTTAGCAGAAGGTTTGTCTGGGAGAGGCTGGACGTAGCGCTCATACAAGAGCCTTGGACTTATGGGAATCGTGTAAGAGGGATCCCAACAAACACATGTAAGTTAATCTATTCAGATAAACATGACAACCCAAGAGCAGCTATGCTGCTCAATAAACGAATTAACTTTGTTTCTATTCCAGAGTTCATAACGAGGGACTTGGTTACAGTGGCTGCAGAGGTGCCAACCGAAAGGGGTAAGCAAGAGGTAATTATTGCCTCGGCTTATTTCCCTGGAGATATGGACAATCCGCCTCCAGATGAAGTCGCAAGACTGATAACCTACTGTAAAAGAAGAAACAAGCACTATATAATAGGATGTGATGCAAATTCCCACCACACTGTATGGGGAAGCACAGACATCAACAATAGAGGTGAGTACCTATTTGAATATTTGGCTGCGAATAATATAGACATTATCAATAAAGGTAATAAACCAACATTTATGAATATATTACGGCAAGAGGTATTAGATTTGACCTTGGCCAGTCCATTCATAAGCAACAAAATAAAAAACTGGCATGTATCAAACGAAGCGTCACTATCGGACCATAATCACATTAGGTTTGATTTGGAGGCGGCGGCTACATGCCTCAAAGAACACAGGATACCAAAACTGACCGACTGGGATGTTTATCGTGAACACCTAAAGTCGGAAGCTGAGGACCTAGGCAGAAGTATAGAGACCATTGAGGACCTAGAAACTGCATCTATCCAACTACAAACTCTCATAACAAACGCATATGAGAAAAGCTGTCCCGTCAAACAAAAGGCTGCAAATAGAGATGTGCCTTGGTGGAACAGGGAGCTCAGTAAACTTAAAACTGAAATAAGACGCCTCTTCAATAGAGCAAAACGCACCGGAGAGTGGGGCGAATATAAAGAGGCACTCACAAAGTACAACAAAGAATTGAGGAAGTCTAAGAGAAGGACGTGGAAGGGTTTCTGTGAGAGGATCAATGAAATGCCTCCAGCTACCCGACTCCAAAAAGTCCTATCAAGAGACCACTCAAATGGAATAGGGCTGCTACAAGGATCAGACGGCAGCTACACGGAAAACAGGAAAGAAAGTATAGAGTTACTTCTAAAAACTCACTTTCCAGACTGTAAAATTACAGAAGAGGGAGACGTTAACAACCGGATTGGAAAGGAAGTACGCTATCCTACAAACCGGGAAAAAAGTCTCTCAGGAAAAATATTTACACCTAATAAGGTTAGATGGGCAATTAGCACTTTTAAGCCCTACAAAACACCCGGAAGGGATGGTATCTTTCCAGCCCTACTACAAAAGGGAATCGAAGAGATACTACCAATGCTGATAAAAATTTTTAGAAGCAGCTACAACTTAGGGTATATTCCCCAAGCCTGGAGAGAGGTAAAAGTGGCGTTTATACCAAAGGCGGGAAAGCGACCAAGCGATCAGCCTAAGTCATATCGCCCCATAAGCCTAACCTCCTTTCTCCTAAAAACGATGGAGAAAATCTTAGATCAACATCTAAGAAGCGAAGTTCTACCAAGGGCACCGCTTCACAAAAACCAATTTGCCTATCAAGCTGGCAAATCCACAACGAATGCCTTACATAGCCTTGTAAATAGGATTGAAAAGACATTTATTGCAAAAGAAGTAGCCCTTTGTGCATTCATAGATATAGAGGGGGCCTTTGATAACACCTCATATGAATCAATAAAAAGGGCAGCAGGTCAAAGAGGGTTTGAGCCCTCAACAACAAGATGGATTTATTCCATGCTCAACAGTCGGAAAATAACGACTGAAATGGGAAGTGATTCGGTAACAATAACTGCCATCAAGGGATGCCCCCAGGGAGGGGTCCTATCACCCTTGCTATGGTCTCTGGTAGTCGATAATCTTCTCAAAAGGTTAAGCAACCATGGATTTGATGTCCAAGGCTATGCTGATGACTTAGTGATAATAATAAGAGGCAAAAATGATAGGATGATGTCAGGCCTATTGCAAATTGCTCTCAATATTATCAAAAATTGGTGCATGGAGGAGGGCCTAAATGTCAACCCATGTAAAACAGTCATAGTACCATTCACCAAAAGAAAGAAGCTTACACTAAAGCCTCCAACGTTGAATGGCACACTAATTAACTTCTCCAGTGAAGTCAAATATCTAGGAGTAATCCTAGATCAAAAACTCACTTGGAACGCACACCTAACAAGGGTAATCGGAAGAGCAACGATGGCATTTTGGACATGCCATAGGCTCTTCGGTAAAACCTGGGGACTAAAACCGAAAATGATCTACTGGTCATATTTAACGGTGATTAGACCTATTGTCACCTACGCATCGATGGTATGGTGGACAAAAACAAAAGAAAAAACAGCACAAAACAGGTTGCAAAAATTGCAACGGTTAGCGTGTCTTGGAATCACAGGTGCAATACGCACCTGTCCAACAGTAGCAATGGAGGCGCTACTGGATCTGCCTCCCTTGCATATCCATGTTAAAAGGGAGGCAGCTCTTGGCGCCTACAGGATACACTCTAGTAAGAAATTAAAACCAGGGGATCTGGTTGGTCATCTGACTGTCCTAAACGAAGTCCAGTTAGACTCAATGACCAAACCCACAGACTCCACACCAAAAAGGTTCGACTTTGAGAGAACCTTTGAAGTGGTAATTCCTAGCCGCCAGGTATGGAGCTCTGGAGGTCCACAATGGGAAAAAGGATCACTCATCTGGTACACGGATGGATCCAAAACGGATGAAGGAGTGGGCGCCGGTGTATACGGCCCAAACTGCAGGCTGACAATAGCCTTGGGTCACACTCCCACCATCTTTCAGGCAGAAATATATGCCATAGATCTTTGTGCTCGACAGTGCATAAATAAAGGCACACGGGGATCAAGAATCTATATAGTTTCAGACAGCCAGGCAGCACTCAAAGCTCTGAGTTCATTCACCTTTGAGTCACAAATTGCCTGGGAATGTCTACAAACAATAAAGCAACTGGCAAGAAACAACAAGGTCAACTTGATGTGGGTGCCAGGGCATGAAGGAATAGAAGGGAATGAGATTGCGGACGACCTTGCAAGACAGGGTGCCAAATCGTCATTCATCGGACCAGAACCGTTTTGTGGGATAGCAAGAAGTAACACGACGGAGGAGGTAAGAACATGGGAGGATGAACAAAAATCCTCCTACTGGAACTCAACTCCAGGACAAAAACAAGCGAAAAAGTTCATTACTTATTCGCAAAAGAGAGCTAAAGAGCTACTTGAACTCAGCAAAAAGGAATTAAGACTACTAACAGGTCTTTTCACGGGTCACTGCCCATTAAAATACCACCTTAAAAAAATGGGCAAGGCTGAGGACGAAAATTGTCGATTCTGTACAAAGACAACCGAAACGTCGGAACACATACTTTGCACATGCGAAGTACTAGTCCGGCAAAGGCTACAACACTTGGAACAGGTGATTCTGACACCTGCAGAAGTGTCAAAGTTAGCCCCCAGGAAAATTCTAGGATTCTTTAGAAGCCTAGGATTGGATGGGAACATATAGATATGGGGTAATCACAAAAGATCTTTATAGGTCGAGGTGAGGAGAGGTCAAACGCCTGAACAACCCAACTGTAATCTGTAATCTGTAATCTGTACCCCTACTTACCCCCCAACCTTTACCGGATATGTTCAAAAAACAATTCAGTTCCAGATCTCAACCTATTTCAACATAGAGAAAATTGGAAAAATTTTGCGACTACTATACTTCCATTTCACTTCGTGAATGTGGAAGTAAAATTGCACTACTTTGATTTTATTAGACAACTCAAAATCTGACAACTTAGAATCTGACAAGCGCTGCCTTTGTTTTTGAATAAAACTGTCTATAAAATTGCTTCGGTATGCCTCTGGTTTTTTGCAATTTGCTCGAAACCGGCCTAACTGGCTGAAAAACCACAAGAGCAAAAAAGTTAGAAACTTTTTAATAAGATATTCAATAATTAAAGGCCAATATTTTTGTTTTGTGTAATTTGACACAAATAAAGAAATATTTGACCTTGAATTTTACCGGACAATCCTGTATAGGACACATCTTACATATGTGTACCAACTTGCTCTAATGAGCATGTAGTCCATCAACATAAAGAGCTGGATCCACAATTTGATCATCGCACGTCAATCCGTTTGAAGGTTATTAGGAGAAAACTGGTTGCCAGGCACCCAGTTTAAGTGGCTGTAACTCGGTTATGAGGCGGGGTAGGAAAAATTTTTGCCAGGAAAATTTTCATCCCTGGGGCACCCCAATATACAGTTGAATTTATTATACTTTCTTTTGTATCGCCTTGCATTTTTTCAAAAATCAGTAAAATTATTTACACAGAACTTCCCTCTTTATTTGTGCATGGCGGTCACTTTAAAAAATTATTATTTACGAAATGACATTGAGAATAATAATCATCGGAATATAGTCATCACTATTATTACAAAGCAAACCTGATTACTTTTGGTCAAACAAATATACAGAGTGGTCATTCGACAGCAAAAATTCAATACTAAATAACGGGTGCCAAATATGGAAGGCTTGCGCAAATACCTTTACAAATGTCCACCATGGTTGAATTATTTCTTGGGATGACCACCCTGTACATTTTTCAATAAAACTGTAATAGGTGCATATGCCAAATATTATTGCCATGTGTGATATTTTCAGTTCGACATTCGTGTAGTGGAGTGGTTAAAACATTTCATTTTTTTAATAGGTTAAGAATGTCATCTATTTTATATTTTGTGACGGTGAAAAATTTTCAAATTTTTAATTTTTTTTATTTTCAAAATTCAAAAAACCTTTCAATTTTTTTTTAAATAGGTCTAGAATGCCATGAAACGTGGAAATTTTAAATCTGAGCAAAAAATTCTTCTCCATCTATTCTAGCTGTAAAAATTTTTTCTAAAATATTGGTAAAAAAAATTTCAACAATCTTTTTTCCTGAAATAGGCCTAGAATGTCATGAAACCTAGAAATTATAAATTTGAGCAAAAAAAAATTTTTTAATTTATTCAGTAAATAGTAGTGGCAAAAAAAATTATTTTCTAAATTTAAATTTTTTTTAAATAGGTCTAGAATACCCTAAAATATGGAAATTTTAAATTTGAGCAAAAGAAAAAATATTTCATGTATTCTATAAAATAGGTGTAGAATGCCAAGAAACGTGGAAATTTTAAATTAGAGCAAAAAGAAATTCCTTTCCATCTATTCGTGGAAAAAACATTTTCAAAAATGTTGATAAAAAAAAATTAATGTTTTTTTAATACGTTTAGAACGCCATGAAACGTGGAAATTTTAAATTGGAACAAAGAAAAAAAATTCTTCATCTACTCTAGTGGTAATAATTTTTTCAAAAATGTTGGTAAAAAAAATTTAGATTTTTTTTAATAGGTTTAGAATGGCATAAAAAGTAGAAATTTTAAATTTGAACAAAGAAAAAAAATTCCTTCGCTGACAGTAGAGTTAACTACCTACCAAATTTGACTGCTCTCCGTTAAGTAGTTTTTTAGTTAATGCACCGACAGACAGATAGACAGACAGACAGACTGACTGACGGAATTGAAAAACGTGATCTAACGTAGGTAATCTACGTGATTTGAAACGCCAAAATCCGAAAAAATCTCGGAGGGTGATTTTTTCTCGAATACAATACTTCCCTTCGGTATGCGAGGGAAGTAAAAGTAAGAGAATTTTGAACGTGTTAGAATTAATTGAAAAATTAACTTCGGAATCAGCGATCTCAAATTAACCAAAACCGTACGTTGCTCAATAGTCTCCAAATCTGCTGTTACACTTAATTTAGAGAAGTCTAATAGTCTCATGGTTAAAAATCAACATTAACATTAACATGACATATAACTTAAGGTTTTTCAGTGTTATCCAACTACTTCAACTTTGACTATAGAGCATAGAATGCAAAGATATCCAGAAGATTCCCTGAGCTCAAGATAAATATGTGCGATGAACTAAAAGTACCCACAGTATATCTGCGAAATTTATCTTTCCAGGGCTCTGAGCCAGATCCTAATACGTTTAGCCTAGAGTAAGTGACTGAGAGCGACCGAGGCATCAATTTTGCACATTTTGATCAGTCTATTCGATTTTGCTGATTAATTTGCGGGATACGAAAGCACGAGCTCTATCGAAAAAATTCCAGTTAATCGTCATAATCAATACCACGGATTAAGCGAAATAGAGAGGGTAATTTTGGGTATAGAACTCTCCCCTTGTGATTGTAACATTTATTTATTTGATGATGATAACCTATATTTTGTATTTGGGCGATCATTATTTTAAGTAATTTGTGTAATAAATATTGGCTATATTTCAGGTGTTCTTTAGAATTTATTATAAAGGACATAATTGGAGCGGTTTTATACAGGGTCTTCCAGCCAAAAGTAGACGAACTGAATAACTTTGAGGATAAACATTTTCTGAAGAATTGGTGAAACAAGTTCTATTTTTTTACCTAGAGTTAAATTGATATGTATTTAATTTTTTTGGTTGTTTTCTTATAATTATTTATCTATTGAGAACAGAGGACGATCAGTCATATTCAGACCAAATACAGTGTAATAAGTCATGTCATTAAAGAAAATCGGTAAATGTGTTTACACAGAACTTCCCTCTTTATTTGTGCATGGGGGTCACTCTAAAAAATTAATAATTACGAAATGACATTGAAAATAATAATCGGAATATAGTTATCACGATTATTACAAAGAAAACCTGATAAGTTTTGGTCTAAAAAATATACAGAGTGCTCATCTAACAGCAAAAGTTCAGTACTAAATAACAGGTGCCAAATATGGAAGGCTTGCGCAAATACCTTCATAAATGGCCACCATGACTAAATTATTTTTTGGAATGACCACCCTGTACATTTTTCAATAAAAGTATAATAGGTGCATATGCCAAATATTATTGCCATATGTCACATTTTCAATTCCACATTCACCTAGTGAAGTGGAAGTACAGTGGTGGTTAAAAAATGTCATCTTTTTTGAAATTTTTCAAAAATGTTGGATAAATATTTTCAATTTTTTTTTCTTCTGAAATAGGTTTAGAATGTCATGAAACGTGGAAATTTTAAATTTGAGCAAAAAGGAAAGTTTCCTTCTATTCTATAGTAGTGGTAATTTTTTTCCGAAATAAGTTTTGAATATCATGAAACGTGGAAATTTTAAATTTGAGCGAAAAATATTTTTTCATGTATTCTATAGTGATAGATTAAAAAATTTTTCAAAAATGTTTTCTTTATTTGAATAGCTTTAGAATGCCACGGAAACGTGTAAATATTAAATTTGAATAAATTTTAAAAAACCGTTTATTTTAGTGATGAAATTATTTCAAAAATGATAAAAAAATTCCAATTTTTTTTTATTTATTTCCTTTAGACGGTTCGCCCTGCATATTTTCCAGTGAAAGTTTAACCATTTCTTCGCTGACAGTAGGGTCAACTACCTACCAAATTTGACTGCACTCCGTCAAGTAGGTTTTTAGTTAATGCACCAACAGTCAGACAGACAGACAGACAGACAAAATTGAAAAACCTATATTTTCGTAATCCACGTGATCTGAAACGTCAAAATCCGAAAAAATCTCGGAGGGTGATTTTCTTTTCGAATACAATACTTTCCTTCGGTATGCGAGGGAAGTAAAAATTCAATTTTTTTTTAAATAGGTTTAGAATACCATGAAACGTGGAAATTTTAAATTTGAACAAAGAAAAAAATGTTTTCATCTATTTTAGTGGTAAAGTTGTTTTCAAAAATGTTGGAAAAAATTTTCAAAATTTGTTTTCTGAAATAGGTTTTAAGTGTCATGAAACGTGGAAATTTTAAATTTGAGCAAAAAAATTTTTTTCACTATTTGTTCCCTTTAGACGGCCCACCCTGTATATTTTCCAGTGAAAGTGTAACCATTTCTTCGCTAACAATGGCGTCAACTACCTACCAAATTTGACTGCTCTCCGTTAAGTAGTTATTAGTTAATGCACCAACAAACAGACAGACAAACAGACGGGCTGGCGGAATTGAAAAATCTATATTTTCGAAATCTACATGATCTGAAACGTTAAAATCCGAAAAGGAGGGTGATTTTTTCTCGAATACAATACTTCCCTTCGGTATGCGAGGGAAGTAAAAATGTATACACTAAGACTGAAAAATTTCTTCGTTGTAGGTGAATACTAAGTACTGTGTCCAGAAAAGTTGAGCTTCCAAAGTAGACATTAAACGTCATTCACTCTTAATATCAAAAATACATTTCCGTTTCATGTTTCTTTCAAGAACAAATCTTGATTGTTCCAGTAATTTATACAGAAACAACAGCAAGGCTGTCAGCAAATTAATATTGTAACGAAATCATCACACTAAATTAAAATTATTTTAAGTAAAACACAAACGTTCGTAATAAAAGATGACGCGAGCGATTGTACACAACAAAGTACGGGGTCTCTACCATCACGATAAAAGTCGTTATTGTTATAACTTTTATATTGATTTTCTGTGAGGGCGACTACAAATAACATTTAAAATTCCATTGAACCGTTGAAGTCAGTTTTTCACTCTCTCTTAGAATTCTTTTCTTTTTAAAAGCTTTTAGTCAACATTTTCATTTGGTGCTTTTAAATATAGAAATGCTTAAATTGAAATATCTAAACTGTTATTGAAGGTTTTATGTTACGACATTATTTGCTTCATTCACTAAAGGATTCTGAAAATCTATCCCTTCTTAAAGTTACTTACATAAGAGAAATATAATTTGAATATTAAGCATATTACTTATAGGAAGCATATGAAAACCGCTGCCTAAGGAATCACTACTTCCACATCCAGATTCTTCATCCAAGTCACTTTAAAGGAAACATCTTGACTATATTTGCACTCTAGTATGTGGAAATTATTGGTCATAGAATTTTAATAATATTTGGGGCAGATGTCATAGAAAAGTTTGTTCAGTTGGTTTTTACCATATACGTTAAAAATGAAGTTTCTAGTTCACCCTACTTATTTTCTACTATTCACAACTTACCACCTCCCACCCCTTCAATGGAGTCATCTCAATCAGATGTCACTAAAATACATACGTGTACTAATTTTCAAATGAATATCTCAATTTGATGTTATCAATCCCATTAATAATGAAGCGGAGGTGGTGGAGTTTGAAAAATATTAGAAATAAATCTGAGGCCTTGGTTTCTAGTATATACACCGAATCCCAAATTTCTGTACTCTTATCAGCTTTTCCCCTAGTCGCTCCTATTAACCCCAACCCTTCTACGGAATCATCCCAAAATATAATCTAGTTTCAGATGTCGTTATAATACATACGTCTACCAAATTACAAGTAAATATCTCTCAACCACTTTAATAATGTAGTAAGGGTAGTGGAAGGGTTGAAAATATTATTAAAAAATTTGAGGCCTTGGCTTTTAGGACATACACCGAATTTCAAGTTGCAATACTCTTACCAGCTTGCTTTACTTATTTTTCCCTATTTACCTCTACTTACCCCACTCCTTCAACGCAATCATGTCAAAACATAATCTAGTTTCAGATGTAGTTATAATACATAAATGTACCAAATTTCAACTGAAAATTTAAATTTAATTTTATCAACTCTTTTAATAAGGGTGGTGGGGGATGGAAAATACTAATAAAAAAACCTGAAACCTTCGCTTCTAATATATACACCAAATCTCAAATTTCTGTACTTTTACCAGCTTGCTTTACTTATTTTCCCTTATATACCCCTATTTAACCCCCAACGGAATCGTCTCATAATATAATCTAGTTCCAGATGTTAGAATTCATACGTGTACCAAATTTCAAATGAATATCTCAATTATATTTTATCAACCCTTTTAATAATGAAGTGGGGGTTGAAAAATATTATAAATAATCTGAGACCTTGGCTTCTAGTACATACACCGAATTTCAAGTTTCTGTAGTCTTACCAGCTTGCTTTACTTATTTTCCCCTATTTACCCCTATTTAACCTCCACTCCTTCAACGCAATCATGTCAAAATATAATCTAGTTCCAGATGTCGTTATAATACATATGCGTACTAAATTTCATTTGAATATCTCAATTTTATTTTATCAACCCCTTGAATAATGGAGTAGGGCTGGTGGGGGGCTGAAATATATTATTAAAAAATCTGAGGCCTTGGGTTCTAGTACATACACCGAATTTCAAGTTTCTGTACTCATACCAGCTTGCTTTACTTATTTCCCCCTATTTAGCCCTAAATAACCCCCAACCCTTCAAAAGAATAATCTAGTTCCAGATGTCGTTATAATTCATACGTGTACCAAATTTCAAATGAATATCGCAATTTTATTTTAGCAACCCTTTTAATAATGAAGTAGGGGGTTGAAAAACACTATAAATAATCTGAGTCCTTACCTTCTAGTACATACACCGAATTTCAAGTTTCTGTAGTCTTACCAGCTTGCTTTACTTATTTTCCCCTGTTTACCCCTATTTAACCCCCAACCCTTCATCGGAATCATCTCAAAATATAATCTAGTTCCAGATGTCGTTATAATATATACGTGTACCAAATTTCAAATGAATATCTCAATTTTATTTTATCAACCCTTTTCATACTGGAGTAGGTGGGGGTTGAAAAATATTACAAAAAAATCTGACGCTTTGGCTTCTAGTACATATACCGAATTTCAAGTTTCTGTAGTCTTACCAGCTTGCTTTACTTATTTTTCCCTATTTACCCCTATTTAACCCCCAACCCTTAAACGGAATCATCTCAAATTATAATCTAGTTCCAGATGTCGTTATGATACACACGTGTACCAAATTTCAAATGAATATCTCAATTTTATTTTATCAACCCTTTTCATATTGGAGTAGGGGTGGTGGGGGTTGAAAAATATTATAAAAAAATCTGATGCTTTGGCTTCTAGTACATACACCGAATTTCAAGTTTCTGTACTCTTACCAACTTGTTTTACTTATATTCCCCTATTTACCCCAAATTAACCCCCAACCCTTCAACGGAATCATCTCAAAATAGAATCCAATTTCAGACGTCGTTATAATACATACGTATACGAAATTTCAAATGAAAATCTCAACTTTATTTTATCAACCCCACTAATGGAGTAGGGGTGGTGGGGGGTTGAAAAATATTATAAAAAAATCTGAGTCCTTAACTTATAGTACATACACCGAATTTCAAGTTTCTGTACTCTTACAAGCTTGCTTTACTTATTTTCCCCTATTTACCCCTATTTAACCACCAGCCCTTCGCCGAATATCCTCAAAAAACAATCCAGTTCCAGATCTCGTTATAATATATACGTGTACAAAATTTCAAGTCAATATCTTAAACCGCTCCGGAGAAAACGTGCGGACAAAAAAAAGTTACAGGCACACAGACAGACAGACCGACAGACAGACAGAAATTTTTTTTTCGCTCGAATTTAAAATCTCGACGTTTCATGACATTCTAAACCTATTTCACGAATAAAAATTTTTGAAATTTTTTTTTGCGATTACTATACTTCCAATCCACTACGTGGATGTGGAAGTAAAATAAAATTACGTTTTGTATTAAATATGAAATATTAACTAGAAGATATTGATAATATAGAAAAGCATTAGAAAACGTCATGAATATATACGTACATACATAAAGGTAAGTGTAGATTGATAAGGTCACCTGATATTGTCAAATATATATTTATGTTTTATAATATATATATTTTAATTTCCTTTTTAAAATTATTGATATTTGTTATTTTTTTTAGGTTGATAGTTAGTATATTATAAAATATAGGGCCAAAATAAAATACGAAATGTTGCGTATGGGTTTTCCTAAATAATGGGACCTTTAATGATGCATTATCGAGAGTTCTTGTTTCATAACAATGGTAATTTTTTAAGTAATCACGAGATTTTAACGTCCATACAAGACTTTGATATGTATATAGATTTTTTATATCTAAAATTCCGGATTCTCGATACAAAGTTTCAGTTGAATAACGTTTGTTTTTCTTAAATATTATTTTTATTAATGTATTCTGGGTAACTTGCAACGTTTTCAAGATGTTTTTAGATAGGCCACCCCAGGCTATAATACAGTATCGTAAAATAGATTCAGTAAGAGCGTTGTAGATTATAGATAAATTTTTTTCATTTAAAATTTCTCTTAAAGAATAAAATTTAGGTATTAATTGTCTCAGGCGTTTGCTCATCCCATCTTAGATGCTGATCTATCATTACACCAAGGTATTTAATTTTATTAGTTTTTTTAATAACAGGGCACATGCAATTTTTTGTTTTGAGACAATTACTTTTGTGTATAAATATATTTTCTGTTTTGGGTTGATCATTTTTCAAAAGAGTAAAAGACATAAATTTAGTTTTATCAATATTTAAGGAAAGCAGACTATAGTTTAACCATTTGTAAATAGAAGATACACTTAGCTCAGCTTTTAAAAATGTATTTGTCCACGTGTCTCCTTTAAAAATCAAAGCAGTATCATCTGCGTAGGATACTATATGTCCATCAAAATTCGACACATTGGCAATTGAGTTTATGTACACAAGGAACAATATTTGACCTAAAACTGTGCCTTGTGGCACCCCCATGTTTATTTTCAATGTTTCGCTAAGAAGATTATTAATTCTTACCTTTTGTGTCCTATTTGACAGATAGTTACCCAAAATATTAAAAGCAGGTCCTCGTATACCACATTGTTTTAGGCGTTCTAGTAAGTTATTATGTGAGACGGTATCAAACGCTTTGGCTAAATCCAGGAACACAGCAATACATTTTTTATCGTCATTTATGTTATACACAACGTTCTTTATTAAATCAATAACAGCATCTTCAGTACTGGTGTCCTTTTTAAAGCCAAATTGTCTCTCTGTAATCACATTAAAACTATTGAAAAAATCTATTAAACGATTTTTAATAAAATGCTCAAAGATTTTTGCAAAATTATTTATTAGAGATATGGGCCTATAATTATTTGAATTTTTTGGATCCCCTGCTTTTAACACTGGGGTAACTATCGATTCTTTCCATTGTGTTGGCAAAATGTGTTGGCATTTATGTAACAATACTGTACATTTGGGAACAAACAAACAGATTATGCAGAAAACTATGCTGGGATGGTTAGTATCAGGCCCCTTAAAATTCCCTGAACGTCGAAACTCTAATACTATGTGTAACCTTAGTCAATCGAGCGTAAATATTCAGGATCAGTTAGCCAAATTTTGTTAACTAGAGGAGATTTCCTCAAAACCTCTATTCTCAAAAGAAGAAATGCAAGCTGAGGAACATTTTATTAAAACACAGATTGAGAAATGTATTTGTGTCACTTGTTTTGTAACTATTTTAATGAATTTATTCCAACCTTTACGTGCTCACTGTATAAACTTTCTGTAAAGAAGTAGCTACATCCAAACCAAAAGGTGTAACATTTTCAACCGAATTCTAATACACTGGATTGAGTATGTGGTAGGTTCCTTGTGAAACATCTTTAGAACAATTATTTTTAGAAAAGGGAAAAACAATGCTTTTAGATGTTTCAAATAAAAACTGTATTTTTATACACTCTACATATGTTTCGGCTTGTTAGGCCTTTCTCAAGAGCATTACAGATGAATACTAAAGCTATGAGGGTGGTTGTTCTAAAAATAAATGCAGTAATACCCAAACATGTGGAATTACGGGGATTTCAAGTAATAAAACTAAGGATCTGCCTACTCGGAATAATTCAATGGGCTATTCTTAGAACCTTGTCTATTATAGGAGTGTTTATGAAATTTAATTGGTCATTGGTGGTACAAGTATTGCTTTTAAGGGATTTTTTTATTTCTAATTGTTCAAGGAGGTTTAAGCGTTTTCCTTTTCTTTCTGAATGGATTAAATTAATATTTTCTGTATCAATAAAATGATTATTTTCAATGCAATGTGTTGACATTCCTGTGTTTTTGGAGTTATTTAAAATGGATTGTTTATGTTCTTTTACCCGATTAGCTATACTTCTACCACTTTGGCCAATATATACCGCGTTACAGTCCTTACATTTAATTTCATAAACCTCCGATTTGTTGACTTTACTTATTTTTTCTTTATTGTTAACTAAAATACTTCCTAAGTTTGTTTTGTTTACACTTATTGTGGAGATGCCTAACTTATTTAGTTTTCTACTTATTTTATCACTAAACCTAGGAATATAATTAATAAAATTGTACTTTGTTGTTTTGTTGGTTACAGTAAAAAATTCCTTTTGAAGTAATTTTCGCTGTTTGTTTTTAACCATGTTCTCTATTAGTGACTCCTTATATCCATTATTTATTGCAATCTGTTTGATTATGTTTAATTCTTTATTAAACTCATATTCGTCTAAGGGGAAATTTGTGAGTCTATGTATTAGGCTATGAAAGGGAGAGAGTTTAATTTGCCAAGATTGTTGTGAATTATAATGTATGACTGTGTCTGTTGTAGTGGGTTTTCGATAAATACTAAATTTTAATTGATTACGATGTTTTTTAATATTCATATCTAAAAAGTTTAATTGGCCATTTTTTTCTTTCTCTAATGTGAACTGTATTTTACTATTAAATGAATTCAAAAAATTAAGGAAACTACTTAAATTCCGTTCTGTACCGGTCCATATGCAAAAAATATCATCAACATAACGAGTCCAATAGAAAACATGTACATTTAGGTTGCTATTACTACTAAAAATTACATTTTCAAAGTTTGCCATAAATATCTCTGCTAACAACGGAGAAATAGGGGAACCCATTGGTAAGTCGTCTTTTTGTTTATAAAATTCACCGTCAAATTGAAAATAATTTTGTTCAATGCAAATTCTTAATATATTTTTTAATTCCATTTTTTCTGTTATATCAATCTGTGAATTATCTATTAAATTACTTAGAATTAATTTTAGTTCCGTAAGCGGGATAGAGGTAAATAAACTTTTAACATGAAATGAGATTAATTTAGCGTTGTCCGGTAAGATAAGATTTTCTGTGTTTTTAATAAATTCGAAGGAGTTTTTGATTGAATATATAGATTTGAAATTGGTTAACTTCTACTTCAAATACTTCAAATATGAATAGATCAATAAACCAGATATATTTAACAAAATAGTGTTTATCTGTGATAGTATATTTTTGTAAAGTATTTATGAGTATCTATAACATTTTTTATTATCTCTGAGTAGTCACAGTCGTACAGTTAAACAAGTACGTTGTAGATGCGTTTTTTATGACTACTGGCGCCTAAGTTAAATTTAATTTTTCTGAATAATTCCCGAATCATGACCCAGTCACCAGTAACAAAACCAGTACCGGGCAACCTCAATTTCCTAACCTGTTTGAGGGAGGCAGAAGTTGGTGGTACAGTGTCCCAAATCCAAATCCACAAAAATCTTAACATGGCTGCCCAAGATATTGAAGGTCAAAGTTTTTTGCAAGTATCTCGCGTCCTATGTATGCCCATGAGGTCAATGTGAAAGTTGTAGAGAATTAAATTATCTACAAGTTGTCTTTTTTATTCTTTACCAACCTTTACCCCCCTTTTTTTTAGATACTCAAGGTCAAAATTTCGAAAGCATAGTTTTTCGCGATTATCTCGCGTTACAAAAATCAGACAACAATAAAGTTAACATTAAAGTTGTAGAGAATTCAATTATCTAAAATTAGTACTTTACATTTTTTCCGAAAACCTCTCTCTTTTCGAGATATTCAAGGTCCAAATTGAAAAAAACGGTTTTCCAAATATCTCGCGTCCTATGCATCAGACGTATCAGGTATAGGAATCGAGATATTTGCAAAAAAACGTTGTTTTTTTTTTATTTCACATTGAACATCTCGAGAAGGGCGAGGTTTTGAGAAAGAATGCAAAATATCCATCTTGTAGATAAATTGAATGCTGTAAGTCTTTCATGTTAATTTTATTGCTATCTGATTTTTTAACGCGAGACATTCGCGAAAAAACATGTTCTTGAAACTGACCTTAATAATACCGAAAAGGGGGGTGCATATGCGCAAATATTCTTGACTTTTGTTGACTGTTTGGGGGTGTTTGTCTAGTCGGAAGCCCAGGGTTCCAATTGGCCTCATGTGCTCCGATTTCGTCGGAAGGAAGTGTGTAGCTCAAGGATTGTGTTCGGCCTAAGATGCTTATTTTAGCGTCAGAGGCCGACACAGGCTAAGGTAAGGGTACCGAGCTGGTTGTTTGCTTGGTACCCCCGGGATCGGGTGATTTGGGTGTTTTTGGTCATTGTCTACTTGCCGTGTGGCCTGAAGGTCAGGCTGAAACAGAAAAACAGTTAAGTTACTTACCCGTTATCCAGGATCTGGAACTTCGGCTTCTTGTGCGGAGCGTCGTTGGGGTCGTAGTCAGTGGCCTGTCTGACCAGCGGATTCCCATGCACTGCTGCGCGGGCGTATAGATTCTTCGCTCTGTCCCGGATGACCTCGGTTACTGGGGTGTATTCCAGGTCTCTGAGGATGTCGGCGTTTCTGACAAACCATGGTGCATCCTCGGCGCACCTAATTGCGACGTTTTCCACGGCTTGTATCCTCTTCAGGTGGGTGGCTGTTTGGTATCCGCAGGCTACGGAGGCGTAGGTCAGAATAGGTGTAATGAGGGTCCTGATAAGCGTGAGCTTGTTCCTCAGGTTGAGTTGGCTCTGTCTACCTATCATAGGGTAGAGTAGAGTCCTCCTCGCCCTCGCTTTCTGTATTATCGCTTCCGTGTTCTGTCTCCACGTCAGGCTTCGATCCATGATAAGGCCAAGGTACTTGATGGTATCGTGCCATTGGATGTTCTCGCCGTTCATGGAGACGTGTCCTGTAGGAGTTTGCTTCCTGACTCTCTAGAAGAGGATGGATTGGCTCTTCTTCGTGTTGACTTTGACTTTCCACTTGTTGCATCACTCTTCCAGAAGGGCTGCTGCTTCCTGGAGGTCGCAGCTGGCAAATCTTGCACTCCATGATCTTGCGATTATGGTAGTGTCGTCTGCGTAGAGCGCCAAAGAGGTCCTTGCGGTTCTTAGCATGTCGGAGGTGCAGATGGTGAATAGGTGGGGAGAGAGTACCGATCCCTGCGGTACGCCTGTTTCCATGGGCCTGTAGTTCGACAGCTTGTCGGCAGTCTTCACACGGAGTTGCCTCCGGTGAACATAGGATCTCACAAGCTTGACGATGCCGACATGGCAACCCATCGACAACATCTTCTCCAGGAGACCTGCATGCCAAACCCTGTCGAAAGCCTTGGCTATGTCTAAGAAGATCGCTCCTGTGACTTGGCGGTGGTTGAAACCCTCCGTGATGTACTCCGTTAGACAGTACTTGGAACTCGGTGGAATGCTCTGTTCAGTCGGCGAACTGCTCATCTAGGATGATCTGGAGCTCATCGGTCAGAGTTTCCGATGCATAGGACACGACACGTTTGCAAAAACTTTGGCCTTCAATATCTTGGGTAGCCATGTTGGGATTTTTGTGGATTTGGATTTGGGATACCTCAAAGAACGTCTGTGCAAAAATTCAGATTTTTACTAATTTTGTGCAGGTCAAATGCTAATTTCCGTGGATTATTATATTTTTATTCATCACTGTCATTACAGTTTTATAAACTTTTCCATAGTTTTCTCTCCGGATTATAAAATCAATCGTCCGGATTCACCACAAATATAATAAATACAACGCAACGTAGGATATGAAATATATTATTAATTGAGGCATTATTGCGATTTACCAAATTAAATTAGGTTAATAACTTGCAAAGAGTATTATTAATTATCAATTACTACTCCCTGGGCGCTCAAAATTTAATTAACCACCTTATAACGATTACACGTGAGTTATCTCACCATAGCTGTTCCCGCTAACACATTTTCATCGCATTGAAATTGCCGTATTATTACCAATACATATATTAATAATTAAAGTGTTCATTTTCTGCGGTAGATTATATACTGCGGCCCTCAATGTAGGCCATAAATTTAAGCCCACAAATTGCAAATTATGGCTCGTATAGTTATACACAGCTAATAATCACCTTCTCGTATTGGGTTGGCACCTCAAATTAACCCTAGAGACCTTTTTACATATAAAAGTTAGCATAAAACCCACCGCATATAGTAGACATGGGGGCTGTCTACTATGTGTAACCAAAGCCTAGGCTGTTCGGAAGGGGAACCCACACTTGAAAAAACGCAGACAACATCCATTAAATTTATTAAAATTAGAGAAAGAGGCAACAAACAAATTAGTTTAAATATTGATAATGTTTTGTATTCCGATCCCACTATCATAAGTAATGAATTTAATAATTATTTTAATAACATTCCTAAACTTTTATTAAAAGATACGAATCACCAAAATAAAGAACAAGAAACAAATAAAAACAAATTTTCATTTTTTTTCAAACCAGTTGATGAACTCGAAGCATTGGAGATAGCAAAATGCTTAAAAAATTCAAGATCCCATGGGGACGATAACATTAGTGTTAACTTATTGATAAAATGTCTACATGTAGTTATCAAACCTTTATGTTTAATTATTAATTCTTCCTTCTCCGTGGTTATGTTTCCAGATATACTTAAAATTGCAAAAATTAGACCGGTTTTTAAAGCAGGATGTAGGAATAAAGTTGATAATTAAAGGCCCATCTCAATTCTAAGTTGATTTTCAAAAGTGTTTGAAAAATGTGCAACAGGTTAATAAGTTTTTTTGATAAATATGATTTATTCAATAATCAATTTGGTTATCGGAGAGGCCGCTCCACTACGACAGCTGTCACTAAATTCTTGACAGGCAGAGTTATATGATAACTTAGATAATAAAAACAAATGTATAGGGATATTTTTAGATCTTAGTAAAGCCTTTGATCTTGTGGATGACAACAGACTCTTGCAGAAATTCGAGGTGTATCATTAGAATGGTTTAGGAGTTAATTGCATGGCAGAAAACATTATGTATAAGTAGAAAATATCAAATCCAATCAATTGGAACTTACAGTAGGCGTGCCACAAGGGTCTGTCTTGGGACCACTACTGTACATAATTTATGTTAACAACTTTTGTAGTATAAATTCCATTATTTTTGCTGATGATACTTCCTTACTTATCACAGCCCAAAGAACTGCTGATTTAGTTTCAAAAGCAAATGAACAATTAGTCAGTGCTCACGATTGGATTAATACCAGTAAAATTAATGTTAACCAGAGCCTCTTAATAAAGTCTAATGAAGAATCGGCAAGTTTCACACACGAAATTTTTAGGGTTGCACATTAGTGAGAACTGTACTTGGGCTGTACATATAGACGAGATCTTTAAAAAAATAGCTCAAATATGTTATTGTATAAGTCAATTACGATGGATAATTAGTAAATCAATATTAATTGCATACTATTACGCATATTTCGAGTCGACTATTAATTATGCCGTAATTGCTTGGGGTTCGTCACCTGAAATGTTGAGGGTTTTTAAATTACAGAAGAGAGCTGTGCGCTTAATAGCAGGAGTAACCAGGCAAACTAGTTGTATAGACATTTACAAGCAATATGAAATACTTTCCCTACCCTGTTTATTTCTCCTTAGTCTTTTGATATATGCCAGATCAAAATTAAACAATAATACTATTAATGTAAATCATTCATATAACACTCGAAACAATCACGCCTTAAAAATTCCGTACCACAGGCTAACATTATATGAACATAGCCCAAAATATCTAGCAATTAAAATGTACAATAAACTACCTAATTTGTGCAAGTCTATAGATGAGAAACATTTTAAAATAAAAATAAAGCATTTATTGAAAGCCAAAGCTTACTATTCTGCTAACGAGTATCTTAATGATATTTTATAATATTTATATTTTGTATCATTTAATTTTAATTTGTAATATGTGTTGTATATTTTAATTTTTTTATCACTCTTATCTGTCTGTTTATGTATATTGACACTGTACATTTATATTTATATTTAAACTGATATTATTTTGACCTGTCCTGTATCATGTAAATGATCGATTGGATGAATAAATTATTATTATTATTATTATTATGCATCTTTAATCACACTTGCCCTTGTCAACTGGTCTCTCTGGGGTAGATCGGGAGCATACCCTGCTCCTTAAATCTATCCCGCTTCGTATTTGTGTGTTTCACTAACCCTCTGCATTTAGTACCATACGTAAAATATAAGCTGTTCCAAGAAGCACACTTTTCTGCAAACTGGTTTTATAGTTTTGACGTGGTATCTTATTTAAGTACCTCTCCAGTTTGCTTGTGACAGCTTCAGTGACCCCGATTATTATTATTATTATTATTATTATTATTATTTTTTTTTTTTTTGTTTCACCGTTGCCGGACAGGGCTTCCGTGCTTTCCGACCGATACCACACGGTAGCCGCGCCGGCGATAATAACAGCCACTCCCCACGACCTGTGGGGTTAGTGACTGTATATTCCAGATTCATGTGCCCTGAGTAGGCGAAGGGACCCCAAGATGACCGCTTTCTACATTTGGCCTGCTAGCCATTCGGCTGATTTCCGACAGGCTGGTATAGTCTTCAGTTCCGAGAGCAGCGTAGGCTTCATACCTCCGAGTACACCGATTATTAGAACGAACATCTTGACCGAGTAGCCTGGGTACAGCACTTGGAGCTCGTACCGGAGATCGCGATATTTGGTCCGTTTTTCCTCCTCTTTCAACGCGATGTTTGGCTGAGCAGGTGCTGAAAACTCGATCACAAACATCACCTTGTTTTGATGGTCGAGGAGGACTATATCATGCTTGTTGGCTTGAATTAGCCTGATTGTCGGAAACGAGAAGTTCCAGTAAATTCGGCACCTCTCATTTTCGACAACGGACTCGATGTCTCCGGGGACGTAAGGCAGCACTGGTTTCTGATCTACTCCGTACCAGTGCCGTAGATGGTAATACAGCACCCGTAACGCCGCGTTATGGCGATGGATGTAGGCCGAAATTGCATATACCGGGCATGCAGATAGTAAATGCATGAGCGATTCCGGCGCCTGAGGGCAGGTCCTGCAGTTAATATCAGGAACCTCTACACCCATTACGCGGCTTCGGTAAACGAAAGTGTTGATTACACCATTTTGGCAGGCCACAATGAATCCCTCGGTCTCCGACTTTAGCCCAGCTGACCTTAAAAAGGCGAATGTCAGCTTAGTCGATAAACCCAGTGTTTCTAGGTTCTTATAGAACACCCCGTGCATGGGTTTATCGACATGCTGCCTAAACAGATATTCCTGTTCGGCAGCTTTTATTTGGGCCTTCAGGCGAGGTGGCTGCAGTTCAGTGACTGACTCTGGGTCAGCACCGCGCCGGCCTCCTCGTCTGTTGTCGAATACGAGACCAAGTTCATCTGCGGCTCGTTTTGCCGCCTTAAACAGTCCTGCACCTACTCCTACATTTTCGTGATCTCTCACTAATTGCAGAAGCGGGCCTGAGCTCCTTAAGATGTTGCATGCCATACTTAGTGCTACTCTGCCATGCAGAGTTATTATTATCATTATTATTATTATTATCATTATTACTAACCGGCATTGCCAGTGCTTGAGCTGAGGAGCGAACCCAGCACACAATAAGAAGTCTGACCAAACTTGCTTGCCTCTAACACACTTGTGACTTTGGCCTACTGAGCTACCGTGCCGTGAATATGAACGATAGACAAGTTTATTAAAATGCGAGCCACCTTATAGTCAATTTGGGAATGAAGAAGAGTATTTAAAGGTTATTATAAATGCAAATCGGCAAAAAAATATAATCCCTAGTGTATGGTTTGTATAGATGGACTAAATATGTTCCAAGTGGCCTTGTGGATGAACCTAGTATCGCGCGTCTGAGGGTCAGTACACAAATTTATAATTAACTGGCGCCAGCCATGCCTTCGCTACGGTCTCTAGCTATATACAGGGTGTTTGGTGACTGGCCATACGCTGGTGAGGGGTACAGAGCCCTAAGACGATTTAAGAATGACCTTTATTAGATCTCTGATGCCCCTCGTTTCTGATATACAGCGTGTTTTCTCTTTTTAGCCAAAACTTAGTGCCACGGTAACCTCGGAGCAAAAGGAAAAAAAAAAGGTTAGACGGTATAATAGAGCATAGTGAGCATGGTGAGCATGGTGAGCATGAGACTCTCAGGGTCCTTGTTTATCGTGGCACATATAATTAGCTAATAGAAAAATATATATACATAAGTATATGCGTAACACACGTAACAAAAAAAAAGAAGTAATAATAATTAAAGTTTAATTAAACAACCTAAAATATCTTAAATATGATCTGCCTAAGATAATTAAGTACCAAATCAATGCCAGCTATATCAGTAGAGCAGGACAGTACGGTAAATATGATTTAAATAATTAATATATGATTAGGGCGCCACGTGATTTAAAAAAAAAATAAAACAATTGATTTGGCTAGGTATTTTATTTTAATTGTGTTCCAAAATCACGAAATAACTCACAACTCTAAGTGGATAGACAAATGAATAAGCAAGATATTTATTTAGGTTATGACAAAGAAATATATTAATATGCATATATTCATAAACTAAAGTAATTTCAATAAAATAATTTAGCACAAAAAAAAAATATAGCGATTTCCCAACTATATGGCCATATATTTTGGTTTACAACCTTGTACTTACATATCTATTATTATTATTTGTACGTATGATTATATATGTGTATTATTATGTATTAAATCATAGTAAGTAAATTTAAAAAAAAATATGATAAACAACGTAATTTACAATTAAATTAAGCAGACAAGCTAATGATTATTACTCATCAAAGAATCAGACGGAACACATTAAAAAAAAACGTAATAGATAAATATTATTACTTTGTTCTAGGTAAAAATCAAATTAAGCTTATATGTGTGTACAGGTATTTAAATATTTTAACTTGGCATCGGAATTTCATACATGTAGCAATGTTTATATGCTCGTGTTCTGGTCCAGAGTTTCACGAAGCGTTCTTATAATTTCCACAAGTTTAAATAGATGTTCAGAGTCAAAAACAATTTATACAGTAATTACATACCAGAGCAACATATGTTTTTCATTCAGGTACCTCGATTATCACATAGGCCTCGATGGATTGTCTGGAAACCACGGGAACCTCTTAGGCGTCTCCAAGTAGACAAGTGAGAGGAAAGTCTGCAACTGGACAGCAGAACCGTATTCGATAACCCAGAATAATTTCTCTTAGACGAAAACTCAAGGACAACTTATACGTACATAGGGGAAATGTGATGTGTACCCTGCCAGAGCGACCCTAAAATAATTAACCTCAATTGACAAATGCTCGTGACATAGTATCAGCTAATAATAGTTTGGTTAACTTTAGAAATTTAACATACCTCTATGGAGGGCCTCAGAAGATGCTTGAATATTTCTTAGCAGGACTAAGACGGTGTTTGAAATAATGGCTTCAAAATCCTCCTACGGAGTTAAGATCTTCACAAAATTAAAATACGAAACAAATCAATAGAATATTATGTGAAAATCACGAAATGTCGGTGAATGTGGATTTATCCCAAAATTATGGATTTTCAAAAACTATTTACCACTTTCACACAACGACTACCATTTACTTTCTGTCTTAAAATATGGCTCCTCGAATTAAACTCCCCGGAAATTAAATAGGAATCGAAATGTCTAGAAAATGAGCGGGCATCTGCCATCACTTGGGTAGGAAAAAGGGGTATTAGCGCCTAAAACGCTGAATCCAAACAATTAAAATCATTTAGGTAATAGCCCTATAAAATGCCTATCTAGAACACTTTACGGCATTATGTAATCTCTTTTAGTTAAAAAGATATTAATTTTATTATGGTAATGAAAAGACTAAAATTTGGCGTACGCCTATGGACAGTATTAATACGACAAGAGATCTTTGAGGTTGGCATAGCCGAGTTATAAACTACCGATGGCCAATTTGCTATCATATGTACTTATAATTACCCGTAGTTAAACCCTTCAATACAAGCACTCGAGCCAAACAGCAAAGCAGTGTCCACTCTCCAAACCAACACACGCACACTTCTTTTGCAAAATCAGATTAAAATAAAGTGGACCGTGACACTCCCCCCTTCCTTCGGAAGAAGTAAATTTTCTAGCAAAATTTACTGATTCAAATTTTCGCGCAACAATTTTTCAAAACAAGGATTAATAGACATACACACATACAAACTTCTAGATAACCTAGATTGTACCTCCCAGGACTGAACGATCTGATTAAAAATCGAGATTCGTGTCATGATATGATTTGAGATCCTGCACGTGCCATATACCTTTCGGTTCATCTAGTTCGTCTACCAATTCGTAGGTCCAAGAACCAATCTTTCGCTTAACGATAAACGGGCCAACGAATTTTGAACATAATTTGGCATTTATAAAATTAATTGCATCAGATCGTGCCTTATTTCTGCGCCAAACTTTATCACCTATTTCATAATGAACCGGACGACGACGAAGATTATAAACTTTTCTATTGCGTTCCTGAGCCGCGTGCAATTTTTGTTTAACTTTTTCATACAACTTTTGGAAACCCAATTGACGCTGTTTAATAGCATTATCATGACTTATATCCTCACTACATGGCAGCTGGTGCCCATGTTGGTCACCTGTCTGAATATATTCACGGCCGAAATTAACATAGTACGGTGAGTAACCGGTCGTCTCACTGATTGCCGTTCGTATCGCACAGCTGATCGCGGGTAAGTGGTCATCCCATTTTCGCTGATTATCCTTAACGTACATGGCTATCATTGTTTTAACAGTTTTGTTGACGCGCTCACAGGGATCAGCCCTAGGATAATATAACGCAGTATATGAAAGTTTTGTACGATAATTATTGCAAAGTTTCTCAAACATTTTACTACGCATTTGGGTACCATTATCGCATATCAAATACTGAGGTACGCCATAAACTAAAAATACGTGATCTTCTACCAGCCGACAAAGACTTTTTGCCGAAGCCGATCTAATAGGGAAAGTCAGGACATATTTACTAAAATAATCACTAACCACAAGAATATAACTATTACCATGAATCGAACGAGGCAACGGACCAACAAAATCTAGACTTATTAGCTGCCAAGGTTTAGTAACTTCAGGGCGCTTACCCATATGACCAGCGGGTCTCTTTTGTTCTGGTTTATATGCTGCGCAAGTACGACAAGATTTGACATATTTAGCGACGTCCGAACGCATTTTTGGCCAGGTATACCAGTTATACAATTTCCAGTAAACTTTATGAACACCCACATGACCGGAGCGCACGTCATCATGATGAGTCTGAATGAGATCCTTACGTTTGTCTTTTGGGACTACAATTTTCCAATAATCAGAATTAGAAGACAACTCTGGAATACGACAGCGAACATATTTATATAGAATATTATTTTCAATACGAAACTGGGGATACTTATTCGGCTTGCTTTCAACCTTGTTTAACATGTCTAAGTACCATTTATCAGTTGTTGAACTGAATTCGTGTTTGGTAGATATTGTATTGACAGAAACTGGGACAGAGCGAGATAAGAAATCCGGTACGACGTTCTCTTTACCTTTTCTGTGCACAATGGTAAAGTCAAACGGTTGCAGTCTTAAAGCCCAACGAGCTAAACGACCTGTGGGGTCTTTTAAACGGTTTAACCAAATTAGGGAGTCGTGATCTGTTACTACCGTAAAGTGCGTGCCTTCTAGATAATGGCGTAGCTTTTCTACGGCGTATATTACACTCAAACATTCTCTCTCTGTTGTAGAGAAGTTTCGCTCCTGTTTAGTTAGCGACCTCGATATAAAACATATAACTCTTTCCTCGCCATCAATTCTCTGTGTCAAAACTGAACCTATGCCGTACGCAGAAGCATCGGTTTGTAAAGTAAAAGGGCGGCTAAAATCGGGACAGGTTAAAATTGGAGCCGATACAAGATGATCCTTGATAGTATTGAAGGCCAATTCACAATCTTCAGTCCAGTGGAATTTAATATTCTTTTGGGTTAAACGAGTTATTGGGGCGACAATAGAGGAAAAATTGGGAACGAATCTTCTGTACCAACTAGCCATACCTAGGAAACGTCTGACCTCATGAACGTTGCTAGGACTAGGGACATTTAAAATTGCTTCCACTTTTTCTGGATCCACTCTAAGGCCATCGGAATCCACAACATAACCAAGGTACTTTAGTGAAGAACAACAAAACCGACACTTGTCTTCGCTGAGGGTTAAACCGGCAGCATGAAGTCTGTCAAAAACTTTAGACAATATTTCCAGATGTGTTTCAAAATCTGGAGAAATTACAATAATGTCATCCAGATAGACTAGGACATGCGGTTCCAAATCAGCACCCAAGACAGTATCAAGTAATCTTTGCCACGTAGCAGGACTATTGGTGAGCCCAAATGGCATTCTCTTAAAATGAAAGAGGCCCCGACCGGGTACCGTGAATGCAGTATACTCTCGCGATGACTCTTTAACGCTGACTTGCCAAAACGCCGATTTTATATCTAAGGTACTAATATAACGAGCGTCTCGCAGACGATCCAAAATAGCCGACACATAAGGAATAGGATATGCATCTTTCTTAGTTACAGCATTAAGGGCTCGATAATCTACACAAAATCGGTAGCTACCGTCACGCTTGGGAACTAACAAGATTGGCGAAGACCAACCACTCTTTGAAGGTTCGATGATCCCATCATCAAGCATTTTACGTACTTCCTCGTCTATGATTTTTTGTTTTGGGGGTGAAACTGGGTAATACCTTTGCTTGATAGGCGGAGAGTCCGTAATAATTTCGTGTTCGGCGACATTAGTATAACCTAGACTAGTGCTAATAAGTTTAAATTTCCTTTCCAGAAGAGAGTTCAACGCTTGACGTTGCTCGAGGGTTAAATGATCTTTGTCTTGAATTCCACAAGAATCAACAAATGATTTAACAGGGATATCGGAACTAAAATGCCAAATGTCCCTCTTTAAATCAGGAACGATGCCCATTGAGAGCCAAAAGTCAGTACCCAGAATTAAGCGGTGGGGAAGTTGTGGAACCACTAAGACGTCTAAAATATGGATTTTATCCATCAAGCAAAATGGGGTTCTAATGACGCCAATTGAAGAGCAAGTCTGACCGTTTGCAACCGTGCAAGTAACTTGTTTCTTCCCATCCATTGTTAACCCTAATTTTAGCAGAATATCCAATCCTGATTGCCCTACTAAAGTATTTGTCGCTCCTGAATCCAAAAGTCCAAGGATAATATATTTTAATACAGAAACTTCCAGATAAGGCCTTTGATCGCCTTCAGCATGAGAAATAATAAAATCTAAAATTGCTTTATGTTTTGTATCAACCTGATGCTCAGAGAAAGAGAGAGAAGCCGATTTTGGACGTTCTCGGGCCACCATACGACTAACTAGCGACCCGAGTTTCCGTTTCCCGAACAAATTGGGCAGTTTCTGGTTGTAACCCCAGGTTTGCCACAACGGTAACATAACACTTTTGAGGGTTGTGTGCACTGTTGGAAGCGATGACCTGGCTGTCCACAGTTCCAACAAGTAACAATTCTACGATCACTAAAACTGGATCTTTGATTTGTGTTTAAAGAACTGTTATCAGCAGAGGTTGGACGATTAGGCCCAGATACTAAATCCACGGGATTCAGATTTAATTGATGATTTGGGGCGTTACCCTGAGTAGTACCTTCACTATCCTCAACAAGAATTTCTGAAAAATGAGTTCGGCGTTGATGAGTTAAACCAGAACCTAACAAAGGATTAATGGTTACAGAACTTGGTAATTGATTTTTCAATCGAAAAACAGTTTCTTCGATAGGTTTACAGAATTCCACTAATCGACTAACAGAACATATTGGATTGCCAGCTAATCTTAATTGTAAATATGGTAACAAACCATCCGTAATAGTGCTAAGTCGCTCTGATTCCGGAGGTTTACGAGTGAGTTTGCTATACAAGTTTTCCATATCGGCAATGAATAAAACGACCTTTTCTGTAGGTCCTTGTTTGCGAGTATTAATGGCTTTCCATATTTCGCGGTCATTATCAGAAGGTAGAAATGTATGTTTCAACTGAGTGACTAAATCATCCCAAGTAAAAATGCTCGCTTTAGCCCAGCGAAACCAAATAAGAGCGCTATCGGTGAATAATTCAGTAGCGGACCTAAATAGTACATCTTTTGACACTCCTCGCGATATCCGTAGCTCCTCGATCCGCTCTAGAAAGCTAGCAATGGACGATTTTCCATCGAACTTGGCAATAGGCCATTTGTTAATGTCGAAATATTTAACAAAATGATTCGTTACCGGTTGGTCATAGTCTCGCATTACTGGAGTGTCGACAAGTCGTAAATTAGCAGCTTCAGTAGCTAAGTTAGCAGACGAATCGATTTGAGTGTCGTATGGAACGGGGTGATCGTCAAGTTGTGAAGGGGGTAGATGAAATCTAACCTGACGTGAAGTACTGAAATCTGGGGTTGGAATAACTGAATGTGATGGTGTACAAGAAACTGAGGCAATACGACTAGCATTTAATGGACTTGAGTAAGTTACTGTTGTAGGTAAAGTGGTAGTGACATGACATGATTGTATAGGTTGTAGATCAATTAAATTATCGACTACTGTAGATGGCACTGTTGAAGGAGTTGCGGCAACTAAGGAATCGTAAACGACAGGAGCCACCTGATTTAATAGCGGAGGAATTTCATCGTCCAATATCGACGATTGTATGGTGGATGATGCCTGTGCATCCGCCTGATGAGGTAGTAGCTCTGACACTGTGTTTAAAATATCTAGTAATTGAGTACAACGTGATGTTAGATCTGACTTTATTTGCTTATGTCGCATATTACTATCAACTATTCTGTTTAATCTACCGGAAACATGTATTAATCGAGAATAAATTCGTTGGTATTCATTGTGTTTATTTCTGTGATCAAAATTTACCAAATCTTCGCGAAGCCTCAAAAGTTTCTGATCACAGATACTAAGTTCTGAAAAGGTATCAAGTTGAGAAGATTGCGGCATGCGATTTGCACGAATAGCTTCCCGTAAGGCGCTACGCTTCTGCAGAACGTTGCCATCTGACGCAAGACCTCTAATACATAATTCGTATGACAATTCATCTGAAGTTAATCTATTAATGTCCATGATTGTAAGGAAGTAAATAATCTCGGCAATAATTAAACGTAATTTATAAACGTAACCTATAAAATAATAAACCTAGATCTAGAAAAAAAGAAGTCCTTAGAATTTATTCTTATTTCCTAAATTTTAAGCTATAAATACTATACTAAAATTATTTAAACAAAATTATAGCAAAAAAAAGGAATTAACTGAGCCAACTTAATTAAACTAACAGGGCAAAACCCGAAACCCCGATTTCAAAAAAAAAGAAAAGAAAAGAAAATTTCAAGTCAACAAATATGTTCGTTTATAATAATTTTATTTCATTAAAAGGTTGTGCTCCTCTTCGTTCTGTTCGTTTAGTTTCAAACAATAAATTAAGAAAATGCTAGGGTAAGATAGCTAGTGTAGTAAAAAAAAAAAACAAATGACAACCCCCCCCCCTCACTTGGAGGAAGAAAAAAAAATATTTTTTTTTTCAAACTGTCAACGATGCCAATAAGCTATTGAACGTTGGGCGCCAATTATGCCACGGTAACCTCGGAGCAAAAGGAAAAAAAAAAGGTTAGACGGTATAATAGAGCATAGTGAGCATGGTGAGCATGGTGAGCATGAGACTCTCAGGGTCCTTGTTTATCGTGGCACATATAATTAGCTAATAGAAAAATATATATACATAAGTATATGCGTAACACACGTAACAAAAAAAAAGAAGTAATAATAATTAAAGTTTAATTAAACAACCTAAAATATCTTAAATATGATCTGCCTAAAATAATTAAGTACCAAATCAATGCCAGCTATATCAGTAGAGCAGGACAGTACGGTAAATATGATTTAAATAATTAATATATGATTAGGGCGCCACGTGATTTAAAAAAAAAATAAAACAATTGATTTGGCTAGGTATTTTATTTTAATTGTGTTCCAAAATCACGAAATAACTCACAACTCTAAGTGGATAGACAAATGAATAAGCAAGATATTTATTTAGGTTATGACAAAGAAATATATTAATATGCATATATTCATAAACTAAAGTAATTTCAATAAAATAATTTAGCACAAAAAAAAAATATAGCGATTTCCCAACTATATGGCCATATATTTTGGTTTACAACCTTGTACTTACATATCTATTATTATTATTTGTACGTATGATTATATATGTGTATTATTATGTATTAAATCATAGTAAGTAAATTTAAAAAAAAATATGATAAACAACGTAATTTACAATTAAATTAAGCAGACAAGCTAATGATTATTACTCATCAAAGAATCAGACGGAACACATTAAAAAAAAACGTAATAGATAAATATTATTACTTTGTTCTAGGTAAAAATCAAATTAAGCTTATATGTGTGTACAGGTATTTAAATATTTTAACTTGGCATCGGAATTTCATACATGTAGCAATGTTTATATGCTCGTGTTCTGGTCCAGAGTTTCACGAAGCGTTCTTATAATTTCCACAAGTTTAAATAGATGTTCAGAGTCAAAAACAATTTATACAGTAATTACATACCAGAGCAACATATGTTTTTCATTCAGGTACCTCGATTATCACATAGGCCTCGATGGATTGTCTGGAAACCACGGGAACCTCTTAGGCGTCTCCAAGTAGACAAGTGAGAGGAAAGTCTGCAACTGGACAGCAGAACCGTATTCGATAACCCAGAATAATTTCTCTTAGACGAAAACTCAAGGACAACTTATACGTACATAGGGGAAATGTGATGTGTACCCTGCCAGAGCGACCCTAAAATAATTAACCTCAATTGACAAATGCTCGTGACATAGTATCAGCTAATAATAGTTTGGTTAACTTTAGAAATTTAACATACCTCTATGGAGGGCCTCAGAAGATGCTTGAATATTTCTTAGCAGGACTAAGACGGTGTTTGAAATAATGGCTTCAAAATCCTCCTACGGAGTTAAGATCTTCACAAAATTAAAATACGAAACAAATCAATAGAATATTATGTGAAAATCACGAAATGTCGGTGAATGTGGATTTATCCCAAAATTATGGATTTTCAAAAACTATTTACCACTTTCACACAACGACTACCATTTACTTTCTGTCTTAAAATATGGCTCCTCGAATTAAACTCCCCGGAAATTAAATAGGAATCGAAATGTCTAGAAAATGAGCGGGCATCTGCCATCACTTGGGTAGGAAAAAGGGGTATTAGCGCCTAAAACGCTGAATCCAAACAATTAAAATCATTTAGGTAATAGCCCTATAAAATGCCTATCTAGAACACTTTACGGCATTATGTAATCTCTTTTAGTTAAAAAGATATTAATTTTATTATGGTAATGAAAAGACTAAAATTTGGCGTACGCCTATGGACAGTATTAATACGACAAGAGATCTTTGAGGTTGGCATAGCCGAGTTATAAACTACCGATGGCCAATTTGCTATCATATGTACTTATAATTACCCGTAGTTAAACCCTTCAATACAAGCACTCGAGCCAAACAGCAAAGCAGTGTCCACTCTCCAAACCAACACACGCACACTTCTTTTGCAAAATCAGATTAAAATAAAGTGGACCGTGACATTAGATCGGCCGTAATTTTTTAATGGCTGTAGCAAATTGTACCAAATTCAATAGATATGTTTTACTAATAGAGGTCCACATAATTCAGTATCAAAAATAAAACAAAAAGAAAATAGTCTAATAGTGTGCCTGAACCATGTAGTTAGTTTTTTTGGCACACTTTTAACGCCTCGAGAATGAACAGCTGAGTTTCACAATAAATCCATTTAAAAAATATTTGGGTGACTTTCGGTCACAAATACATCAGTAACTACATGGACGACATTAATTTTATGGGGAAAGATTTAATTTTACTGTCTGTTTGTTAGAATTTGCTACAACGTTAAAAAAATGTAAAAATATGTAAATGTCAACAAAAGTAAAAAAAAAAATAAATACGTAAAAATGTGAACACACAAAATTTTCATTTATTAGAATAATTACAAAAGAAAAATAATTATATGGAAGTGAAATAACTAAGACAATAAAGCTCCTAAATAGTTAGTACAATTAGTTAAAAAGCATTTGATCCAATACAATTACACGAAATTAAAATAACACACCTAAAATATAATGAACAAAAAGTAATTTAAAAGAAAATGACTACATCAATTTTCCAAAATGTCTGCCTCCAACCTCAATACACTCTCTTGGGCGTAACTGTAAATTATTTATAGCATTTCCAATCGTCTGAGGGTTATTACTTCCACATCCACGTGGTGGATTTGAATAGGACGTTCACGTCGCAAAGGAGCTGAAGGAAATTTTCCATGTTGTTTTGCATAATTGTGAACAGAAGAAAATTTTGATTTATCGGAAATTCGTCGATTGATAAACCGTCAACGATATTCTCTAACGGCGGCCCTGGAGTTCCCATTACAAAAACCATAAATGTAACTAATGTCAACGTACTCTTCATTAGAATAAGACATTTGAACTTTAAAAAGTAGTCAAAGTGCTGCTTCAAACAAACAAGAACAAAGTTCTTGACAGGCACTTTGAGTATTATGTCTGTGGCAAATGTTTATCAAGGCTCACGAGATTTTTTAAATGGATTATATGGTTGTTAATTCTCGAATCATTAAAACTGTGTAAAAACTGACTAAACAGTTCAATTAAATTATTATAATATTATGTTGAGGTTGGAAGCAGACATTTTGAAAATTTATTGGGGTCATTTTTTTAAATTATTTTTTGTTCGCTACATTTTAGGTATGTTATTTTAATTTCGTGTAATTGTATTGGATCAAATTCTTTTTAGCTAGTTGTACTAATTATTTAGGAGCTTTATTGTCTGAGTTATTTCACTTCCATATAATTTTTACTCTTTTGTATTTATTTTAATAAATACAAATTTTGTTTATTCACATTTTTACATAATTAATTTTTTTTTGACTTTTGTTGTTATTTACATATTTTTACATTTTTATATCAATTTTTTTTTTTTACCCCTTGAAAAATGGAGTAAGGGTGGTGGGGTGCTGAAACATATTATTAAAAAGTCTGAGGCCTTGGCTTCTAGTACATACACCGAATTTCAAGTTTCTGTACTCATACCAGCTTGTTTTACTTATTTCCCCCTATTTCCCCCTAAATAACCCCCAACCCTTCAACGGAATCATCTCAAAGTAGTAGTTCCAGATGTCGTTATAATTCATACGTGTACCAAATTTCAAAGGAATATCTCAATTTTATTTTATAAACCCTTTTAATAATGAAGCAGGGGTGGTGGGGGTTGAAAAATATTATAAATAATCTGAGACCTTGGCTTCTAGTACATACACCGAATTTCAAGTTTCTGTAGTCTTACCAGCTTGCTTTACTTATTTTCCCTTATTTACCCCTAGTTAACCCCCAACCCTTCAACGGAATCATCTCAAAATATAATCTAGTTCCAGATGTCGTTATAATACATACGTGTACCAAATTTCAAATGAATATCTCAATTTTATTTTATCAACCCTTTTCATATTGGAGTAGGGGTGGTAGGGGTTGAAAAATATTACAAAAAAATCTGACGCTTTGGCTTCTAGTACATACACCGAATTTCAAGTTTCTGTACTCTTACGAGCTTACTTTACTTATTTTCCCCTATTTACCCCTATTTAACCCCCAACCCTTCACCGGATATCCTCAAAAAATAATCCAGTTCCAGATCTCGTTATAATATATACAAAATTTTAAGTCAATATCTTAAACCGTTCCGGAGAAAACGTGCAGACAAAAAATTACAGACAGACAGACCGACAGACAGACAGAAAAAATTTTTTTCGCTCAAATTTAAAATCTCGACGTTTCATGACATTCTAAACCTATTTCACGAATAAAAATTTTTGAAAATTTTTTTGCGATTACTATACTTCCAATCCACTACGTGGATGTGGAAGTAATTAAATCTTTCCCCACAAAATTAATGTCGTCCATGTAGTTATTGATGTTTTTGTGACCGAAAGTCACCCAAATATCTTTTTTTGTAGAGGCTCTGAATAGTAAGAATTCTCATTGTTCGCGCTAACGGCTTAAAACTATAAGTGGTAAACTCGATTTATCTTCTAAACGGCTCAAGTAGGACAAAAATTTGTAAAGACTTTTCGTAGAGAAAGAGACGAGCTACAACTTTTGTTGGGAACTTTTTTCTCTATTTTCAGTATTTTGGTCACTAGAGCAAAAAAACCGAAAATGAAAAAGTTTTTCCAAACTTTTTTGAATTTTCATCTCATCATCTCATTAATTTTTGTTACCCTAAACGGATAATTTTCCTGTAGAAATAAATAAATAAATGCGATGTAATTTTAGGATAAGAAATATCACCCAAAAAGTTCAAAACAAATTTAAAAAAGTACAGCTGAACACGATTCGAACCGAGAAATCCACTGTGAATGTCGTCGCTTAACACAATGTGCTACGATCGGTGTGGATTTGAAATTTCAATTAGTCTCGTCGGAAAAAGCAAAACATAAAATTTTTAAATATTCATAACTAAATAAATACATCAGCAGGAAGGCTTCCTAATGTCGATATCGAAACATCGAAATTGGCATTTTCACGCCATCGTTAATTGCATGGGCCAAATCGAAAATTCGAGCCGACAGAAGTGAACGAAAAATAAGAATAGGGAGATTTTAAATATAGAAACAAAATCGCCGGAACTACACCTTGCAAATTTTAATAATTTGAATAATTTTGTTACAACTTTATCGAGTTCTGGCAACGTTTAATACCCGACCTAGACTTCTGGCAATAATTTTACGCAATGTCTAAAATTAAAAACTCTAACTACACAAAATTTCATAGCTGTACTCAAAGACTTTATTTTGATTAAAAATTAAAGCGTTTGAGAAAGTCTCTGAGAAAAGTCTCAGCTTCAATGTGGAACTAATCACAAAATTCATAAGAAAATGTATCATAGAGAGAAAGTGTTAAAAGATGGCTTAGTAAACTTTGTACAGTTGATCCACAGATTTATTCATATCTTTGCCGGGAGTCGTTAGAATGATATTTCATTTTGCTTATATGTTCTTATATAATGATATATTAATCCTATTAACATTTTATTGCAATTATTTTTGTTGGAAAAATATACCTTGCGATCAAAGTAGAGGGTATATTTCTCATCGATCAATCACCTCCAAATTTTGTTAAATTCGCTATATCTGAAGTAATAATAATAGCACAGTCTTAATTTTTGGATTACAAGTACAATAAAACATATTCTCTCGAATGACTTTAGAGTTTTTTAAATGCGTACAGTACTTTTTGAATTTGTCTACATTATTCATACACGTTCAGAAAATGCACAATTATACGGTAAAACATATACAACTTATTTGTTTCTTAACATTCTTCAATGAAATTTTCACGAAATATAGGTAAAAGTGCGTGAAATCGAATCCATGCAGTGAAAAGGCACCTATTGTTACGAGAGAAATGGGCAGGATGCATAAAACTCAAAGATATGAATAGATCAACTGTATAAAGTTTACTAAGCGATCTTCTAATACTTTTTTCTGTATGATAATTTTTTTTATGAATTTTGTGATTAGTTCCACGTTAAAGCTGCGACTTTTCTCTACATTTTATGTTGTTTTGATTTTTTTAGCGGTTCTAAATAGTAAGAATTATTGATCGATGTGTCCGGTCGTACGAAACTCCCAGTGAATTCTCATTTTCCGCGCATTTCGGAGCGGCCCAAAACTATAAGTGGAAAACTGGATTTACCTTTAAGTACTGACATGTCGTCCGACAGACTACCGCTATTTTATAAATGTCGATATCTTTTTTATGTAACAAAATTTTAATCCAAATATTAGTGTACTCTCAAATGAAAGGTAAACAAAGATATACGGCACGTATAAAAGAAATATTACCGAATAGTACCGAAGTTACTTGAAACTGAAAGTAAAACGTCGTCCGGCAGACGACACGTCAGTACGAGTCTAGATAATAAAGATAATCCCAAAATACCAGAAAAATCAAATTTTCTAAAACAAGTTGCAAGACAACTAGCTGAACCGCATATGAGAAGGAGAGAAGCCAATCTTCACATTCCTAGAAAAATAAAATTTTGCGTACGTCGCGTTTTGGGTATTGAAGAAAAAACATTAGATGGGTGTTGAGGAAGATATATTAGAAAAACTATGTTCCATATGCCCAAGTAAAAAGACAAGAATGACAAAATACCTGTGTAACACACGTAAGAAGCCTATACCTATGCCTCTAAGGTAGAAAAAAGGTATGCGTTCGCTGCGTGGAAGATATGTGAGAAGCATATTTTTGACGTTTGTAAATTTATTGCTATGTTCATCATTTTTTCATTCCAACGCTTCTTTAATATTTTTCTAACATTTAAAACAGCTGAATTAGTTTTGCATCCATTCCTTTATTTTATAGTCGCAAAATGCGGTATATATGCATTTATGTTACATTTCCTATCTATAGTTACCAAATATTTTTTTTTAAACACCTAGTATTATTTTTTCAATGTGTATGATTTATATCACATACCAATATAAGAAAGTATATTATACTTAAACAAAAGTATAATACCATCATAACAAATACATATATTTATATTTTTTTAAAGTAGTCTCTCAGACGACACATCAGTATATATGTTCCTAGAATTGTATACCAGTACTTAAGGGTTTATCTCCTAAACGACTTAAGTAAGAAACATTTGTAAAGACCTTTTTTGTAGAGAAAGAGACGGGCTACAAATTTGTTGAAAACTTTTTTTGAATTTTCCCAGAATTTGGAAGTGCAAAGAATGCATTATTCCATTCTACAGGTTATTACCTACTTGAATCCCGGAGATGATCCTTTTATTAATTTTTGCGAAGTTTTTACAAAACTTTGCCTTAATTGCCTGTACTATAAAAACTATAACTACACAAAATTTCAGAGCTGCACTCAACGATTTTCTTTTAATTCAAAATTAACGCGTTTGACCGCCCGCCCACGCTTCCCTCCACGGGATGGACTTCTGGCTATAGAGCTATGTACTTTTCAGCTAGTAAGGAGGATTTTTACATAAAAATTTTCACAGCACCTTATCGTTTTTAATTTCCGTAGCCAGCTCTGTCTATATGCTGTAGAAATTCGTTTTCAAAAAAGCGCCTTTTTAGTAAACAGACGCGTTTTTTGCAAACATTATACAAGTACCTACACATTTCTAGAAAAGAAACACTCTTTCTACACAGCAAAACCTGTACTCTATCAAAGTTTCTTACGTCTACGTTCTTTATTTTTAAAGTTAAAAATTAATTAAAAGCAGCGTTTTTTAGCAGTATTTTGCAGTTTATTAAAAAACTAATTAACCGATTTTAATACAGTTGGACTCATCTTGTAGATATTTTAATTACCTACAACTTCTTCCACGGATCCAATCACTTGTTTCCGTAACTTTACTTGTTAATTACACATAGACGCATTAATTTTCAACTGTTGGATTTTAGGTATAATATAATTATATTATATTATTTCTGCCATCTTCCATTCTACCTTGATATTGTATAGTATTAAATTGTTTGCTCTTAATTTTCCTTTCCTAAACCTCGTTTGTCTATGCATCAGAATCAGAATTTGTTTGTGAGCTCTCTTCTACGCTATTTTCTTTGACTCTTTACTATTTCATTTTTTAAGACTTCAACGTCATTTTTCAATTATTTTATAGTATCCAGCACATTAAAGTTTCGGCACAAAGAATATCTGATTTGTCTATGTTGTGCAATTACTCTCGCAACACACCGTAAATAAAACGTTTTCTTCCATAAATTCAATCTGAGTCGCATAAGGCGTCATATATATCTTTATTGCATTTTTAAGATCCTGTACGATATACCGAAAAGGAAGACCCAAAGAATTAAGCTATAATAAATTAAAGCGGCGCTTAAACTCCCGTTACTATCCCTCGCATACCGAAGGGAAGTATTGCATTCGAGAAAAAATCACCCTCCGAGATTTTTTAATATTTTCACGTTTCAGATCATGCAGATTTCGAAAATATAGGTTTTCTATTCCGTCAGTCTGTCTGTCTGTCTGTCTGTTGGTGCATTAAATAAAAAAACTACTTGACGGAGAACAGTCAAATTTGGTAGGTAGTTGACGCTACTGTCAGCGAAGAAATGGTTGAACTTTCACTGTAAAATATACAGGGTGAACCGTATAAAGGGAGTAAATAATGAAAACATTTTTCTTTGCTCAAATTTAAAATTTCCACGTTTCATGACACTCTAAATCTATTTCAGAAAAAAAAAATTTGAAAGTGTCTTTTACCAACATTTTTGAAGAATTTTTTACCACTAAAATAGATGAAATTTTTTATTTTCTTCTAATTTAAAATGTCCACGTTTCATGGCATTCTAAACCTATTAAAAAAAACATATTTGAAAAATTATTTTCCACTAAAATAGATGGAAAGGAAAATTTGTTTTGCTCAAATTTAAAATTTCCACGTTTCATGACTTTTTACCTATTTTTAAAAAAGATTTGAAAATTTTTTTTACCAACATTTTTGAAAAATTCTTTTACAACTAGAATACATGGAAATAATTTTTTTTTGTTCGAATTTAAAATTTGCACGACTCATGACATTCTACACCTATTTCAGAAAAAAAAAGTTGAATATTTTTTTATCAGCATTTTTGAAAAACTTTTTTCCACTAGAATAGATGGAAATAATTTTTTTTGCTCAAATTTAAAATGCACGTTTCATGACATTCTACACCGATTTCAGAAAAAAAATTGACAATTTTTTTTACCAACATTTTTGAAAAATGTCACCACTAAAATAGATGAAATTTTTTTTTCTTTCTTCAAATTTAAAATTTCCACGTTCTATGGCATTTTAAACCTATTTTAAAAAAAAATTGAAATTTTTTTTACTTACCAACATATTTGAAAAAAAAATTTCCACCAAAATAGATGGAAAAGAAAATTTGTTTTGCTCAAATTTAAAATTTCCACGTTTCATAAGTTTCTAACTCTCTAATTTAATAAAAAGATTTGAAAATTTTTTTACCAACATTTTTGAAAAAATGTTTACTACTAGAATAGACGGAAAGATCTTTTGCTCAAATTTAAAATTTGCACGTTTCATGATATTCTACACCTATTTCGGAAAACAAAATTTGAAAATTTTTTCTACCAACATTTTTGGAAAATTTTGTACCACTAAAATGGACGAAAAAAAAATGTTTTGCTCAAATTTAAAATATCCACGTTTCATGACTTTCTAAACCTATTTAACCTATTTCAAAAAAACAAATTTGAAAATTTTTTTGACAAAATTTGGAATTTTTTTTACCACTACTATAGAACAAAAACACGTTTCATGACATTCCAAAGTTATTTCAGAAAAAATAATTTGAACATCTTTTGCCATTTTGGAAAAACTTTTGCCACTAGAATAGACGGAAATAATTTTTTTTTGCTCAAATTTAAAATTTCCACGTTGCATGGCATTCTAAATCTATTTTAAAAAAATCGGTAAAGTTATTTACACAGAACTTCCCTCGTTATTTGTGCATGACAGTCACTCAAAAAAATTATTAATTACGAAATGACATTGGGGATAATAATCGGAATATAATTATTGGTATTATTACAAAGAAAACCTGATAACTTTTGGTCAAAAAAATATACAGAGTGTTCATCCAACAGCAAAAGTTCAATATACTAAATAACAGGTGCCAAATATGGAAGGCTTGCGCAAATACCTTTATAAATGTCCACCATGACTCAATTATTTCTTGGGATGCCATTATTCAATAAAAGTATATAATAGGATATGCCAAATATTATTGCCATCTCTCACATTTTCAATCCCACATTCACGTAATGGAGTGGAAGTATAGTGGTGATTAAAATATAGAACAAATTTTCAAAAATGTTTTCTGTCTATTCTAGTGTTAAATTTTTTTCCAAATTGGTGAAAATGTGTTGCAAATTTTTTTTTCCGAAATAGGTTTAGAATGTTATGAAACGTGGAAATTTTAAATTCGAGCAAAAAAATATTTCGTCTATTCTATAATGGTGATAAATAGATTACTAAAACATGTTTCCATTTTGTTTTCATTTTTCTAAAACATTTTTAAATTTGTTTTAATAAATTTGGAATGCCATGGAAACGTGGAAATTTTAAATCGGAAAAAAACCATCTATTTGTGGTATAATTTTTTCAAAAATTTAAAAAAATTTTTTTTTTCTTTAAATAGATTTAGAACGCTATGAAACGTGGAAATTTTAAATTTTGAGAAAAAAAAATTAATCTATTTTGGTGGTAAAAATTTTTTCAAAAATGGTAAAAAATTTGCAAATTTTTTTTTTCTTTTAAATAGGTTTAGAATGCCATGAAACGTGGAAATTTTAAATTTGAACAAAGAAAAAATTTTTTTTTAGTGGTAAAAATTTTTTCAAAAATTGAAAAAAATTTGCAAATTTTTTTTTTCTGAAATAGGTTTAGCGCGTCATGAAACGTGGAAATTTTAAATTTGAGCAAAAAAAAATTGTTTTCACTATTTATTCCGTTTAGACGGTCCACCCTGTATATTTTTCAGTGAAAATTCTACCAGTTCTTCGCTGACAGTAGGGTTAACTACCTACCAAATTTGACTGCTCTCCGTCAAGTAGTTTTTTAGTTAATGCACCAACAGACAGACAGACAGACAGACAGACAGGCAGACAGACATACAGACAGACAGACTGACGGAATTGAAAAACCTATATTTTCGGAATCTACGTGTTCTGAAACGTCAGAATCCGAAAAAATCTCGGAGGGTGATTTTTTCTCGAATACAATACTTCCCTTCGGTATGCGAGGGAAGTAAAACTGTATTGAATTTTTTACCAATACTATAGAATTGAAGGAAAACATTTTTTTGCTCCAATTTATAATTTCCAGGTTTCATGACATTCTAAATCTATTTCAGAATAATAAGAAATTGAAAATTTTTTTACTTATCAACATTTTTGAAAAATTTCAAAAAAAAGAAATTTTTGAACACTATACTTCCACTCCACTACGTGAATATGGAACTGAAAATTTGACAGATGGCAATAATATTTGGCCTATTATAGTTTTATTCCATATTTGGCGTCTGTTATTTAGTAATGAATTTTTGGTGTCGGATGACCGCTCTGTATACTTTTTTGTCCAAAAGTTATCAGCTTTTCTTTGTAATGATAGTGATAATTATATTCCGATTATTATTCTCAATGTCATTTCGTAATTAATAATTTTTTAGAGTGACCGCCATGCTCAAATAAGGAGGGAAGTAAATACTGTGTAAATACCTTTACCGATTTTTTTAAATGGAATGCTGTGTATGTCAGTACATTTCTGCAGATGGATATTTAAAAAATCACCACAGTCACAATTATGGGTTCTAAGAAAATCTTTTGTGAATACCAGTTACGAGACATCTAATTAATATTTTTGAATCATTTTTATTTTCCAAATCTGTACAGGGTGGCCAAAAATAATTTTTCAGTTAAGAAGTTTTTAAATAGAATTTTCTCAAATTTTTCAAATGGAGGAGCCTGTACATTTTTCAACGATGTGATGTAGAAATGAAAAACTAACATTTTTTGTAAGTACTTCCCTATGGCTAATTGCAACCATTTCCGTTTTATAAACAAATAAGTGTCAAATTCAAGAATAAACTTAAAAAAAGAGGTTCCCTCAAATAATTCATTAGAAAAATTTATAATACGTGTTCGAGGTGTTGCCCATTTTGATTGACGTCTTTATGAAATTTTGAAATGAGGCCATTTAGTGGGACCATTTCTTCCAATCCATTGAAATGAGTAAATAGTATTTAACAGTACTGTAATGTTTTTTGTACAATTTTTTGCCGTTTTCGTTATTCGACAAGCAATAAAACCTCAGTTTGGTATAAATCGTAGTGTACAACGGAGCATTTATCACACTTATCGGCCGTTACAATTTGTATTGAATTTAAAATATTTGAAATTTTACAATATGAAGTTTAATAAAGCGGAACTTGTAGACATGACTTTTGTTTTGGACGAGTCAGACAGAAATTGTTTACTTGCCAATAGAATTTATCACCAACGTTGTCCTGAAAGAAGGATTCCTAATGTTAGCAGCTTCCAAAACCTTCTCAATAAATTTCTGGAAACTGGATATGTCAAGTATAAAAAAATGAAAGAACTAAGAAAATGAGTTTTCTGTGGTGCTGGCAACGGTTGAGAATCCCCAAGTTAGTCAAAGAGAAGTGAGCTTACTAGTAGGAATAAATGGACGGTCTCTGGGCCGAATCTTAAGAACAAATAAGTTGCATGCATATCATATTCAAATGCACCAGGAATTATTTGATGACGATTTTCAAAAGCGCCTACAATTTTGTAATTGGGCCAGAGGTAAAATGCAAGATGATCTCAACTTCTTCAATAATGTTTTATTCACTGATGAGGCAACTTTTCATAAAAATGAATTTGTTAATAGGCACAATTTCCATTATTATGCTTCTGAAAATCCTCACTTTTTTATGCAAGTTGATAACCAACAGATGGTCTATAGACGTTTGGGAAGGAATTATTGGAGAAAATGTAATAGGGCCACATTTCTTTGATGGTATATTGACTGCAGCTATTTATCTTCATTTTTTGGAAAACTATCTGCCACAGTCATTGGTAAATCTCCCTGGAAGAATTCCAAATAGGATGTGGCTTCAGCAAGATGGTGCTCCACCACATTATTTAAATGCAGTTAGAGATCACTTAAATAGTACCTACCCTCATCAATGAATTGGAAGAAATGGACCCACTAAATGGCCTGCTAAATCCCCAGATCTTGCAAAAATGGATTTCTTTTTACGGGGATACGTGAAGGAAATTGTTTATGGAGACACACCGACAACAGTACAAAACATGAAGGAGAGAATAATAACTGCCTTTAGATCTATCACACCGTCAGTTTTAGGAACAGTGGGAACCTCATTTCAAAAGCGCATAGAGGTGTGTCTATAAAAGTGGGCAACATGTGGAACATTTATTATAATTTTCTCTACTGATTTATTTGAAGATACATCTTTTTTAAAGTTTATTTTTGAATTTTGTAATTATTGCTCAATAAAATGAAATTGGTTGCAATTGGCCATAGGAAAGTACTTACAAAAAATGTTCGTTTTCCATTTCTACATCACGTCGTTAAAAAATATACAGGGTGTGAAAATTCAATTCAAAAAATTGTTAATTGAAAAATAATTTTTATCCACCCTGTACAGTTTGTGGAAACAAAAATGATTCAGAAACATTAACTAGATGTCTCGTAACTGGTATTCACAAAAGTTTTTTCTTAAAACCCGTAATTGTGACTGTGGTGATTTTTTTAATATCCATCTACAGATTGCATTTTTTCAACAAACAATTCATTACATCCAAGTGGTTGGGACATATTCAATGCTAATGTAGGAACGAATAGAGGCATCAAAAAATGTACTGATATACATAGCATTCCATTTAAAATAAAAGGCACTTGTTCCTGTAATTTTGTCTTGGCTCGCCCTGTATGTTTGAAAATAATTTCCAGTTACAGACTGTTTTATTCAGTTTACTTAGTTTTATTTTTTAATTCTAGCTATCGTAAAACTCATGATATCGAGGGCCTGACACACTATTGCCCCACCCTGTGTTATATTATTTCTTCCCTCTTTCATTCTATCTTAATATTGTATAGTATTAAATTGCTTCCTCTTCATTTTCCTTTTTTAAACCTCGGTTATCAGTGGTTCAAAATTAAAATTTGTTTGTGTGCTCTCTTCCCTCTCTCTTCTTTGACTTTTACTATTTCATTTTTTAAGACCTCACGTCATTTTTCAATTATTTGATAGTATCCAGCACATTAGAGTTTCCGCAGATAACGATAAATGCATTGATTTCTTTAAATACGATACGGCACAAGAAATATCTGATTTGTCTATATTGTGCAATTATTCTCGCAACACACCTTAAATTAAACGTTTTCTTCTACAAATTTAATTTAAATACATATAATCTTCTGAATCTGGGATGCATAAGGCGCCATATATCTTTATTGCATTATTAAGATCCTGTACGATATACCAAAAAGGAACAGCCAAAGAATTAAGCTAAAATAAAGCAAAGCGGCGCTTAAACTCCCGTTACTATTATATACCGGAAATTAGCTGCAAATTATATTTCTTAACAGTTAAGAGCTTAGTTCCTATTTTACCCTGCATTTACTGTGTGCGAAGGTAAAAACCTTCTCCGATAACGAGAGTTAGAATAAAATTTAAATACACTCTTCTAAAGTGTATGTTTAAGAGTAATGCAATCGAATCGTATTTTTAAATTGTTTACTTGGTTTCTCAAAGTTGGATAAGGCGGAGAAGGTCTGGGTATAAATCCGGAACGACAATCTGGTGTCTCTGAACTACAATAAGTCTATGAGTTAACCCTCCATATATTTTTTGTTGAATAAATGAGTCGGTGAAGACACAGAATGTCTCTTATGACCGGATCCTCCGCCATAATTTTAAATTATACCACAAAATTAACCGTAGTCCAATCAACGAAGGAAAAATAGGTAAAATAATTCGTGTAGAAGCCAATTTTTGTAAAGTTGCCATAGGGAGTACCTTGAGTAACATACTGACCGGTGGATGGAGAATGGGGGGGGGGGTAGTTTAATGGTCCCCATTTCACGTTTTTCTTGAAAACTACGACCTCCAACGAAAAAGTATCTATACACAATATTAAACTAAACTCCGTTCGTCCAAGAGATTCAGCTAAGCCACTCCCCATTTTGCTTAGACCATTGAGGGCAACAACCAGCTTCACACGCTACAAATTTATAAAAGCGGCAAAATTAAAAAATTATTGAATGGTATAATAGATTGTGTATAATATTCTTTTATATTATTACAAGTGAGAACCAGCGAGGAGCAGTTGTTATTTAACAAATAAACTTTTTAACAATACTGATTGTGCAAATTAAGTGTAAATAAATAAAACAAAATGGTACCTACTACATATACTTTTTATAATCACAAGGTTCGATTACTACTCGTAAGATAAACCAAGAAGAAACTTACGAGAGGTACCCATCTGTATAAATATCTACGAAAACTAAGTGCTAATGCTATAACAATAGTGTATAAAAATAAATACTATATATTATACATACACCGTTATTAATTAGTAAACTTAAAAGTTACGTATTTACAAGTGAAACTTATTTAATGGAATGGAAAATTTAATAATTATTGTATCAGCAGCAGAAGCCCTAAAATATTCACAATATTTTTCTACTCTTTAACCGAAAAATGTTTGCTTTTCCGTTTTTTCGGCGGAGAAAGGGCTTGAGCTTGATTCATAATTAATTTGACAAGAATGAATTTTTAACCTAAAAAAGAAAAAGTGGTTCTGACATTTAATCAATATTATAAATTGTTTTTATTGCGTACCTTGATATACACAAATATGCACCACAGTATTGGAAAACACTATTTTATTAGATGAATAGGAATAACGGCTAATAACACTTATTTCTAAAAACCATACATCAGATTTGAGGCTGAAAACGATTTGTCTCGAAGAACAAATACCGCATTTCTTGGTGTTTTCGACATGGGTTTTAAAAATTCAACCAAAAGAAATATTATATTCAAATTTAGCGCACATTTGTGGGGAGTGGCTTAGCTGAATCTCTTGGGCGAACGAAGTATAAATTAAATTTCCTACAAATAAGTTTCTATTTACTTCTTTTCTAGGATCAATACTTTACGAGGGTGGAAAATGTATTGTATTCGAGAAAAATCACACTCCGGATTTTCACGTTTCAAATCATGTAGATTACAAAAATATCGGTTTTTCAATTCCGCGAGTCTATCTGTCTGTCTATTTGGCTGTCTGTATGTATGTCTGTTGTGGGCCGGTCGTCGTAACTTTTCAGTAAGAAATTTGCAACAACAATTTTATTGACTATTCTTATTGGAAAAGTTGCGCTGAATACGGGTGGCATTAAAAATATTATAAAACACAGGCTTCATTGATAAAAACAATGGTTAGGGAAAAATCTAATTTTTTGGTGTTTTTTGACTTTTTAACGAAAATGGTGCGTCGGACAAAAAAAATCAAGATACAAAAAATAAAGATTTTATCAATGCGCGCAGGGCCCAGGGGGTAATAACTCACGACTCTCACCAATCTTCAATATAAACTAGGATTGAATATTTATCTCGGTAATATTCCTTATAATTCAATATTTATCAGGGTAGAAATTTTAAAGAGCGAAAGGGGGATATTCCTTTGCCTAACAATTTCTTACATCATACTAATCAATTAAAAGTATACCTCTCTCGTTTTACCTAATGCGAATGCAAATCTAAAACTTCGGATAGAACCCGGGCCCGCTCAAAACCGCCGAGCCCCCTCAAAACCGCCACGCCTCCTTAAAAACACCAGGCTCGGGGGGAAACACGGGCCTGAATACGTGACCTATTTATTACCTTTAACCATTCAATTAACATTTTTTTTTATGATCAACAAAAGATCAGACGGATTTTATTGTGGTCAAAATGTTGCTTTTTGTTCATAGAATTTACGGTTTTTTTTCTGTGTCGATGTCTCGCGTATTTAGCAATTGTTTAAACAAATAATAATTTGTCTATTAAAGATTTGCGACTTTCCAAGGCATTTCCTGCACTCTCCACCTCTGTAAATCGATAAATATTGATAAAAACTACAATCTCTACGTGGTCTTGCCCCTTTTTTCGTTTTCTTTACCCCCTGCCAACGTTTTTTAAAAAATTGCTTAGTAAATGTAATGAAAATTTGTTTTTCGTTTAAGCACCCGTGCTACATAAATTTGAATTACCCGCGGAAATGCCGATGTGAAGTCAACAAGTGCACATACGCGGTAGAAACAGAACTGAGGCCATTTTAAATATCTATGCTACTTGACTTTTGCTTTTGACCTGGGTGAGTTAAAATCGTTTACTTATTCTTTAACGGATTTTCACGTTTATTTCTTTAATCCTTTGGTATTTTGAATATATTTGATAATTAAATGATCTCATATTATTGAGTTAACGTTGCTGTATAGTTGTTTTTGGGAATTAAAGAATATTCCGTGTAATAATTAATTTTTATTAACGCACATGTTTATGCGATTTCCGCGTCCATTGGACACATGTTAACTCATTAATTATCGTGGCAATTTTGTATTTTGTGGTCGCTTGAGACACAATACCGTGGTGTTTTCTCAATATTTAGATTATTGTGGACGAGGATTAAACTCGGAAATGTTCAAGGGATAAATTAGAATCTTTGTTTCTTAATCGTGTGTAGACAATCTTAACTCATTAAAAGTCGAATCCTAAAGTCGTTTTGTCGCATTTAGTTAACCTCGTATTAGTACAAGAGGTTAAGAGATCATTTTTTATTAGTTTGTTTTTTTTGGGAGATTAAACCCATAATTTTGTTTGCTATATTTGTTACAGTATTAGTTTTATCAGATAGTAATTCAGATATTTTCTCTCAATTCAATTGTAACTAAATTTTGTTACCTTTATTCAAATTTTTGGTCATAACCAGTCAGCCATTTTGTGAACGGCTAAAATTTCAGGAGAGTAGAGTTTTGTTATTTATTCATTTCATTTATTATATTAATCAGTAGCTTATTCATATATTTTCAGTAGTAAAGTAAAGTAAAATTTTATCAAAACTCAGGTTTTTTGTTAAATTGCTAATAGTTTGCTTTTGCAGTGACCTTAGTCACCATAGTTTTTTTTGTAGTTTTCTTATATTTATTTTTTCTCACAATTTTAAATTTTTTCTATTATTAACTGGTTCTTTACATTACCCCTTTTTCATGTAAAATCCTGGACCAAGCCACCATTGAAGCAAGGCACTAGGCATAAATTAAATATTTGGAGTTATCCTAAAAGTATTGGATATCATTCCGACGCAGCGTCTCCTGGAAATCAGCGTTCTCAGAACCTGAATATTACGTCCTCCTCCCCGGGTACCCGCGGACATCTTCAGGACCAGACCTCGTCGGGATTCCACGTCTCCGCTAAGCTAAGTAGCCCAAATTTATGTGCAAAATTCAACTTTTGGTCAGAAGAAAAATTGTAAACCAGTTGATTGTTTCTTATTGTAATTTTTTTGTTAATCTTCAAATTTAATTATTTTTTTTAAATAAATTTTTTGTCTGTTAATTAATTAATTCAAATTTCACCATACTTAAATATTTGTAGTCATTTGTAAAGTATTGAAAAATGTTTGCTTATACTTATGTTAATATATTATTTGTTTTATATTTGATATTGATTGTTTTCTCCCCCTGATAAAGTTTGCAAGAGTGTTATTTACTGAATACGCTGGCGTCCAAATTTTTGTAGGTTATTAAAGTTTTGTTTGGTTAATTCAACAAGCAAATAATTCTTCAAAAAATATATATATATAACTCTTCTCGCCACCGAATGACCCTCGACCAGCCCTGAGCTAACCGGTTGCTACTCTTTCATAGCTTCCTCAGCTGCCAGCTGAGAAGTTGTGGTTGCATAAACAAATGAAATATCTCAACCCAGGAATGTTGCGTCGAAATGAAATTATCGGCATACGAAAGATAATAAAAAATGGAAAATTTTGAGCCTAGATAGACCTCGATCCGTTAACTAGAACCGGAGATATAGCCCATTTTGCGATTGCAACTGTCAATTGTTTATTAATTAATTTTTTTTTAAATATCTTGTGACAACATAAAGTTAACATATTAAACTAACTAGTTTTCAGTTGTCACAAAAATCCATTGTTTTTTTCGTAAATTTTTTGCTTCATCCACAAAAAACAGATGAATGCAAAAATGCAATATTGCATTTTTCTAACTGTTTTTACTTCCCTCGCATACCGAAGGGAAGTATTGTATTCGAGAAAAAATCACCCTCCGAGATTTTTTCGGATTCTGACGTTTCAGAACACGAAGATTACGAAAATATAGGTTTTTCAATTCCGTCAGTCTGTCTGTCTGTCTGTCTGTTGGTGCATTTACTAAAAAACTACTTGACGGAGAGCAGTCAAATTTGGTAGGTAGTTGACGCTACTGTCAGCGAAGAAATGGTAGAAATTTCACTGGAAAATATACAGGGTGGACCGTCTAAACGGAATAAATAATGAAAAAAATTTTCTTTTGCTCAAATTTAAAATTTCCACGTTTCATGACGCGCTAAACCTATTTCAGAAAAAAAAAATTTTTGAAATTTTTTTTCACCAACATTTTTGAAATAATTTTTACCAAGATGAAAAAAATTTTTTTTTGCTCAAATTTAAAATTTCTACGTTTCATGACATGCTTAACCTATTTCAGGAAAAAAAAATTTGAAAATTTTTTTCACCATTTTTGAAAATTTTTTTACTACTAAAATGAAACATATTTTTTTTTCTTTCTTCAAATTTAAAATTTCCACGTTTTATGGCATTCTAAGCCTGATTAAAAAAAAAATTAAAATTTTTTTACCATTTTTGAAAATTTGTTTACCACTAAAATAGATGGAATTTTTTTTATTTCTTCAAATTTAAAATTTCCGGGTTTCATGATATTCCAAACCAATTTCGGAAAAAAAAAATTGCAACATTTTGTTACCAGTTTGGAAAAAAATTTAACACTAGAATACTCAAATTTAAAAGTTTCACGTTTCATGACATTCTAAACCTAGGTATTTCAGAAAAAAAATTTTTGAAAATTTTTTTCACCAACATTTTTCAAAAAGTTTTTACCACTAAAATAGATCGATTTTTTTTGCTCTAATTTAAAATTTTCACGTTTCATAGCATTCTAAACCTATTTTAAAAAATACGTAATTTTTAATTTTTAAACTTTTTTAGCACTACTATAGAATAGAAGGAAACTTTCCTTTTTGCTCAAATTTAAAATTTCTACGTTTGACATTTTTAACCTATTTCAGAAGAAAAAATTTTGTAAATTATTTTACCAACATCTGAAAAATTAAAAAAAAAATGAAATTATTTAACCACCAGTATACTTCCACTCCATTACGTGAATGTTGGATTTAAAATGTGACAGATGGCAATAATATCTGGCATATGCACCTATTATACTTTTATTGAAAAATGTACAGGGTGGTCATCCCAAGAAATAATTCAGTCATGTTGGACATTTGTAAAGGTATTTGTGCAAGCCTGCCATATGTGGCATCTGCTATTTAGTATTGAACTTTTGCTGTTGGATGAGCAATTTGTATATTTTTTTGACCAAAACTTATCTAGTTTTCTTTGTAATAATAGCAATAACTATATTCCGATTATTATTTTCAATGTCATTTCGTAATTATTAATTTTTTAGAGTGACTGCCATGCACAAATAACGAGGGAAGTTCTGTGTAAATACCTTTACCGATTTTTTGAAGATAGTTTTGCGCCACCACGTCACATTTTTTTTTCTGACACCGAATTGGGATTCAGCGAAGCCAAGATAGACCGGAAATGATTGGTCTGGTCCATGTAATTGACAACTTCCTCTTGTGTGAGCCTGTGTAATTAGTTTCAATTTGAATTTAATTGTTTTATTCAAGAACTGTGCGTCCGACGAGAAAAATTTTCATGTAAAATTGATCAGGCTTATCAGGAAAAATATCCCCATGGAAAAATGTCAGTAGCGTACCACTTTCTTGGTAGGAAATGTCAGAGGACATGTTCGCAAGGACGCCACTGGTGGAGCGATGAAATAACTTTTCTAATTAAAATATCTGGTTCTATATTCTATTAACACATACTAAAATTGAAAATAATATCTAAAGTATTTTGAGATAGGTATTAAAAAATAACGATTGAAAAAAAATAATTTCAACACCCTGTAGCAAGAAATTTAAATCGTTGCGAATATATGTTCGTATGAACTTTTGTTCATAAAATAACCTAAGGAATCACACCCTGAAATATTAGCACGTCATTAAGGAACACCCTGCGACTTCAAGAATCCCCAGATACCAATTTTTAGTAGACTCGGGTATTGAATGACAATGAACTGTTCGCCATCTTTGAAACGCCATCTTGGATTCTGCTATAAAAATGTCATATTGTAGTCGTTTGTTTTAATCATCTTTATTTGATTTTTTATTTGACCTGTCACATCTACCGTGTCTAATAAATTACAATAATGAGTTAAATATATTTTTATCATTTTCATAGTGTTATTTTTCAAATATTAATCTCTATTCCTCTTATCTTCAACTAAGAAATTCGTAGCATATTAGGCCATAGCATTTTCAAATCTATGACGATCAGCCAAAACTCTCGCAAGGAGGAAAATAACGTGTTTGCAAACCAGCATTATCATGAAAATGTCAAATGCCTTTATAATTTTCATAAATATTATTATATTGGCCCGCACTTTCTAATTTGACAAATATAACAAATTACCTTTGCTTAGTTTTTTATATTTACTGAACTCTTAGAATGGGTGTAATATTGCTGATCTTTTGTAAATTTAGCCTCTTTCTACTTTGGTTATCTCAGTCGAGCTCTCATCGCAGAATTCGTTGTAGGTTACTTTTAAAACTTCGCTTGTAATATTTTTTTTATATTCTATATTTTATTAGCATTTTAATGCTTTTTAATAAATGAAAAACTCTTAACGAAATTGAGTAAAACACTACTATGTTTTTTTCCACTATATTTGCACAAAAACGTGACTTCAACCCTTTTTAGGTCACTTTCAAACAATGATTCAATTAAGAATGAAATACAAAAGATTTGGTCCCTATTTAAATATGTTTCTAGAATTAAACAGATTAGAGAATTATGAAAGTATACAGGTATTTTATGATATCCTAACTATCTAAGGGTGGGGTTTCTCAGAAATTTTAATTACATCTTGGTAGCAGTAAAAAGAGGTGAGTACATAATATCTAATTGATCATTTAACAAAACTAAATCATCTTTATTATTGTATTTGTATATTTCCAATGCTTCTAACAAATTAAGTTTAAAACCTTTGCTGGCATAGTGTAGGATTTCCATATTATTAATATCAGGGAAGTTATGTCCACTCTCTAATATGTGATTAGAAAAAGCAGAATCTGTTTTTTGTAGTCTGAAGGACCTATCATGATCGAGGTATCTTGTTCTAAAATTACGTCCAGTCTGTCCTATATATACGCTATTGCACTCTGAGCAATTTAACCTATAGACTCCAGATTTTTCGTATTTATTTGTTTTATCCTTTGCGTTGTAAATTAAATTTGATAATTTTTGTTGGGGTTTAAATGCTATCTTGATATTATGTGCTTTGAGAATATTTGATATTTTCTCTGTCAGTGTATCACAGTATGTGAGTGTAGCGTGAGGTGTTTGTTTTTCTTCTCTGACTATGGGATAAATTGCTTTAAACGTATACTGGTTTTGTTTCCTGTTTATTAATTTTGCGATAACTTCTGTGGGGAAGCCATTGTTCTTGGCTATTTTTTGAATTATTGAAAGCTCTGTTTTTATTTGCGTTTCTGATAAAGGCAATGAAAAAACTCTATGTAGCATTGAATTATATGCTGCCAGTTTATGTGCGTATGGATGGCAAGAATCAAAGGGGATAGTTATATCAGTATATGTAGGTTTTCTAAAAATATCAAATTTGAATTGGTTATTTTTGTGTGTGATAGTTAGGTCTAGAAAATTTATTGTATGATTTGTTTCTCGTTCTAATGTACATTTAATTTTTGGGTGTATGTTATTAATAGAATCTAGAAAAGTGTGTAATTGTCTAGTAGTACCCTTAAAGCATGCCAAAACGTCGTCGACATATCTATACCAAAAATGAATGTGATTCTTGCCTGGTTGCGAATTCAGTATACTTTCCTCTAAATTAGACATAAAAATATCCGCTAATAAAGGGCTTAGAGGTGATCCCATCGGTAGACCGCTGTTTTGAATATAAAATTGATTATTGAACTGAAAGTAATTTTGACTGATGCATGTGTCGAAAGCTAGTAAAAGTTCTGTTGATATAATGCTATTTAATTTACTTTTATCTAATAAATTTTGAATAAGTTTTAAACATTCATCTGGGGGGATATTTGAAAACATGTTTTTAACGTCGAATGATACCAGAAATGAATTATGTGGGGAATGTGTATTTTTTAACTTCTCTGCTAATTCTAAGGAATTCTTTATTCCATGTTTAGGTTTAAAATCTGTATGTTGTTTAAAAACTAGATTTAATTTCTTACCTAGTTCTCTAGTTGGAAAAACTCTTATTTAATTATGCGACTGAATTGCCACTTTTGTCAATTCAAAGCTACATTGTTAGTTCCCTAAACTATTATCTGTGCTTGTGAATGAAATTAATTTTATTAGAAATTTTTATAAAAGTTTATTTTCGAAATATTAAATATCATTGGAATTAACAACTTATTACTATGTCCCTAATTGCCTATTTCCAGCTAATTACTCAATCGAATTACACTATGTTCAAAATTATGGTTATTTACGTATGGGAAATCTTACTTACTAAATATCGTTTCTTTTTTCCTTCTTCAATTCTTTGGGACTTTCTGCCACATGTATGTTTTCTTTCTAAGCGGTGCTCGGGGAATCTACAAAATATCACAATTAATCAGTATGTTACCGGTAAATAACCTCTACGCCTGTGACTTTTACGGAAAATCAGGAAAATCTCGAAACATCACGAGAAAGTCTTATTTAGAGCCTTTGTCTTTCTGACACCAAATTGTCACGTATTTTGACTCCTGAACCACCTTTCAGGATCCGTGGTTTCCAAAATAATTTCCCCAAGGGGTAACCACTAACACTTTTTTTAATAACTTACTGATACTACACTTTATTTTCCTTAAATAAAATACACCTTTACTAAAATAACCATCAACAATGTTTACTACTTTGCATTTCTATCACCTCGAATTTCTAACCTCTCACTTGTCACTTTTCAACTTCTTCTTCCGCCGGGAATCTCGCCTTATATACTCTGAAACTGCCTCTAGAGTTATCTAGAACACAATCGAGAATCTTCTCCCGTCACATTCCAGAAAACTCGATATCTTTCTATAAGTTTTTAGGACAGTCAATATCAGTCTCTACTTTCTAGGGGGTGTAATGCATAGCACTATGTTGTCATTACTGAACTCTAACATATGTTCTGAATTTCAGCCTGCCTGATAAATTTTCATCTTGATTTTCCAAAGTTTTATTATTTTCACTTTTTGCTGAACTGTTATGATGAACTTTGATGTTTGAAGGCAAGTTTCATTTCAGTCCATTTTGTCTTTTTAAATTACCACAAACACTGTCATGGCATTCGGTTTTGTCATACTTGGGTTTTATATCACTTTTTTGCACTAGTGGCTTGTTCTGTAGTCTTCGCTGCTCAATTCATAGTCTATTCAATCTAATTTTAACAAAATCTTAATACATAATTTAACCTACTGAAATTCTAATGACATTTTTTTCTTTTTCAGCATGATAATGCCATAGATTTGGATTCTTATGCAGCAGGTGAATTGAACTTGTGCCCTGAATCTGGTTTTGGGATTTTACAATGATTTTGTGAGCTATTATCTCATTTTGCTTCAAATTCTGAGAGTTCATGATTTTGAGCTGCCGCAGTTTACATTTTATGTGCCCTTTTAGCAATGTGATTATACTTTTAATAAATTCTCTAAGGTAAACACCGGCCTTTGTTATTATTCCCTTATATTTTTTAGCATATTTGTTCTTGTTTTCTTAATTATTTTACAAGTTAAAACAACTACATTCTACATTTCTTATTTCTAGTTTGGTCTTTCTTTAATTCTATTATTATCTTACATTTTAGCTTTATTTTACTTGACACTTATAAAGACACATGTCAATATATATAAAGATTATTTCATTCATATTTTAGCTTTATTTTACATGACACTTATAAAGACACATGTCAATATATAAAGATTATTTCAACAATAAATAACTTAATTATTACTTATTTCTAAATTTAAAGTAGAATAAAAAATTACGTATTTACGATCACTATTTATAAAAATGTGTTTGCTCTGAACAAAATTAGAAGATACTAAATATAACCTGTCCGGTCCTGATCAAGAATATGCTTCAGGTCAAAATATAATAGTTAAAGTTTGTGTATATTGCAGTAATGTCTGTTTTTTATCTAACCCGGCGAAAAGCACAATTGCTGCAGATTTTTCTAGATATGATACCAACTAAATTGTTGATTCTATTAGAGTTTGGTAAAGTTTAAAATTGTTGGCAGACATTTCTTTATTGTCTGTACTATAATGATGATAAATTTTGTTTTCAGTAGTTACACTGGCTTGTCCGTTCGAATACTTAAACTGCTTTTATCTCCATAGTTTGCAAAATTTGATTAATAATGGCAGTGATTTATGAAGACTGCGAGCTCATACTTCGTTCATTATGAGAAACCTTTTTATATAAAATACCAAAATCCCAAAAAATCATATTAATCCACGAACAATACTGAGTATTACTTTGACACGAAAAATTAATTACATAGGGTTAGTTCGCGAAGCGGCACCTCCTCTTTACCATGAAAAATGAAGCGAAAAACTAAAAATTTCAACATAAAGTTATAGTCTAATCGTAGATATAATATAGTTACTACCTGCCTGCTATTAGCACTAACCAAACAATGGCAATAACATTCTGCTGTCAAGAGATGATTTATTACTATTATAATAAACAAATAAAAATTGGAGTCAGATAGACTGACAGACAGCTAGACGTAACAGAAAGTCCGAAAAGGAGTTATATAATTGAAGGAACAGAGAGAACATCCACTACCCATAGACATTGGCAGTGTCGGAACGAAAATCGGACCCAATCCCACGACGGACAGTGTAACCAAGCATGTCTGCCGCTCATACGCTTTAGTGCGTTGCACAACTATGCTAGTAATAGGTGAAATTGAGAAACATTAATATTCGTAATCGACATTGAAACGTGAAAGCCTAAAGAACATTCAAGAGTTCTCTTTTCACGATTAAAGTAATTTTCTGCAGTAAGTAAAAACCCTTGTTAAGTTTGCTCAAAAATTACAATAAAATATAGTATATTGTTCAATTTTCTAAGTAATGTGTGATTTTTTTATTTGAAAGTTAATTTGAAATAAAATGAGTTTGTAATTGATAAAAGAAATTAATGTTGGACGCCAAGTAGTCTAAAATCTACTAAAATTACACACCACAGAACATTATTAACATGATTACCTGTACTCAATTGGTTGACTCTCCACAGGATAAAATTCGGTATATAGGGGAAAGTAAGTAAATTGAGCAGGTAAGAGTACAGAAATTTGGGATTTGGAGTATATACTAGAAACCAAGGCCTCAGATTTCCTTCTAATATTTTTCAAACCCTCTCATTTCCGCTCCATTATTAATGGGATTGATAACATAGAATTGAGATATTCACCTGAAAGTTAGGACAATTATTATGTAGAGTCGGGTCAAGTCTAAAAAGACCGATGTATGAATTTCTTGCACACAAACTTAAAGCTATAGCCTAAAGACATTGTCAATGTATGTCTAACAAGATTCTTTCCCACTTCTTTTGAGACGGAAATATGAAATGAACACTGAGGAGTGAGAAACATAGTCATAAGCTCAGTGATTCTCAAACTGCGTGATTTAACGACGAATATTATTTATTTCCGTGAACTAATACCACTCTAAATATGAAAAACGTCTTTATATGAAATATTTAAGTTATTTTTAATGGTAAATAGTGAATATTCGTCCGTTAAACGAACAATGTCAAACCACTAAGTCTTACAATTTTCTAGTATGTAGATAGTACACGTTTTAGAGTAGAATAAACACGATCGCGTAGCTCAATCGGTAAGATGCTCGAACAGCAATAAGTATAAATGAGGTGGTTGAGAGATTGATCCCTAAGCACTTTCATTTTGTTTTTTGATTAATTATTAAAGGTTAATAATTTTCCTTCTAAAATTTTTATTTTATTAAACTGCGCCGCGAGTTTTGATAAAACTTTATTTTCTCCAGAAACGTATCTTTTATTACTACTAGCGCGTGTTTATCTCCAATAAAATCTACTTTCTTACCTTACATATTAATACACGAATGGTGAAACGTGCGTCGACTAGATAAATTGTTCAAGTGTAGTGTTTTAGTGTTTATGAAAACGTATCAATGCGTTGTTCTTTCAGAATTGTTTCAATTTATTTGTTTGAAAATTATTGTTAATTTTTTCAATATTTATTTTGTCAACCAGAATTTTTATTTATTACCGCTAAAAGAAAAATAATTTATTTTCGTTATCCTCATAGAGATTATTATATAAAATATTTTATTTTTACTGACATCGTTTCCCCTACTAATACTACCAACCTATCCTTTGCTGGCAAGAAACGGCCAAACCTTCCCGTGTCTCTTGCTGGACTGTAGCAATATTAGTCTTTGATTTATTTTTCTGATCACTCATTGTTATTGACTGAATTGGGCAATTCATTTTTTGTTATCAGTTTCATTTGTGCCCGAACGTATATACCTACAGTGTCCGTCGTAAAGTTGGCTACATATGGGAAAAATTTGTACTATTGAGATTTCTAAAAAATACTATATTGGGGGTTCGTTTTACATGCAAATACCTTTATTCAACTAAAATACATAAAGTTTTTGTCTAAACTAATAAAATATTTGTGAAATAGACACAAGAGTTTATGATAATTAATGGTAGGGGTAAAATTTGCACTTTTTTTATTTTCCTCATATCTGCTTCAAAATTGATATATGGGGTCCTTGTTGTATTCTATATGCACTTTTTCTTTATAAAATTTTTCGATATCTTAACAATTTGACCCAGTTTTCGGTACCACGGTCAACTATTTTTTACAGTCCTGCCAAACCGGTGATCACATGACATGTGTCAAAATGTAATTTTTAGTTGTTAGACATGCATATATAAGAACCCCTAATAGAGTTTTTTAAAAATGTGAAAAATACAATTTTTTCCCATATGTAGCCAACTTTATGGACACTGTATAATCAGAATTCCACTAAAATTATAAAGTTACTAAATTAATAATCTTAACATTTTATGATAATACCTTTCCTATCTTTTTTTAATTATTTAGCGACATCATTGCTGAGAACTGTTTGAGAACTACTGGCATTTCTTATGCATCAAATAAAATCTTAGTTCAGACATTTTAGCGGCCATGACACAAGTCAGTTTAAATTGTACCCGACTCTATTGTAATGACATCAGATTGAGATGATACCATTAAAGGGGTGGGAGGTGGCAGGTTGTGAATATTGAAAAATAAGTAGGGTAAACTAGAAACGTCATTTTTCTCGTATAGTGGAAACCAACGCCTCAAACTTTTCTGTAACATCTGCCCCAAATATTATTAAAATTCTATGACCAATAATTTCCACGTACTAGAGTGCAAATCTAGTCAAGATGTTTCCTTTAAAGTGACTTGATTGATTGATTGATTGATTTGCCAGCGTAAGGTGGGCATTGCTGCCAATTCCGGTGCATGGAGATTTGTTCCACCACGCAGCCCGATCGCCCATCGATCATCCCACCGTGTGCCGGAACAAACCCCCGGTGCTTTTTTATACCGCCGGACCAGCTGCATACGCTGGATTGAACATTGGACATCCTTGTTGTCAGCAGCGAGAGCCGCATGACGCATGGGGTAGGAGTATAGGATGGAGCGTGTAGGTGTTTGTGAGATGTTTCTTCTTGTTTTCCTTCTGTCTTCATCGGATGGAAAGTGTAGGCGTTTGTGAGATGCTTCTTTTAGGTTTTCGTGCTTCTTTTTACTTTCAGGTTTTTGTGGTATGCTTCTTCTTAGTTTCTGTCTGTGATCATCTTCTCTCCTATTCTACTTCTGAGTTTTCTCTTCTTCTGTTTCTGAGTCTGGCAGTGTGTATATCCTTGATATTTCTTTATTGTATTCCATTTTTTGTTGTGCCAGTTTTTCCCAGTGTGTATAATCCTTTCCTAGCTTATTCATAATCCTCTCGATTGTTGTTATCCATGTGTAGCATGGCCTCCCTATTTTCAGTTTGTTGCTGTTCATTCGCAGCGCTTTCTTTAGTAGGTGTGTCGAGTCCCGTCTTTGGACGTGTCCCCAGTATTTCATTGCGTATGATTCTATTCTTTTGATTATTGTTCTTCCCTCTAGTAATGTTGACGTTTTCTGTCGTTTTTGTGGTTTTCCTGTTTTTGCTAGCAGTTGGATAATGTCCCTATCAGCTCTTCTCAGGCTTCTTCTGTTGGCCTTTGTCGTTGCTGCGTTTTTGACTTCATATATCATCGTAGGCATTATGATGGTCGTGTATATCTTTTTGGTTAGGCACCATGGTGGTTTGTTGTCCTCAATGAAGGGTAGTAGAGCTCTTGTGACTCTGTAGGCTGTTTTGATTCTTTCCCTTACGGTTTCCCTCCTTTTTAGTTGATTCCTTAGGTATGTTCCTAGGTATTTCATTCTATTCGTGGTTCTCAGGGTGTAGTCTCCTATTTTGTATTCTTCCCCACTTGTTGGACTTGTTTTTGTCAATGGGTCTCGGACCATTATTAGGCTCTTCTTGAAGTTTATTTTCATTCCAGAGGAATCCAGATGTGGTGTCATGTTTCTTAGAAATTTAACGATGTCTTGTTCTTCCTTGGTGATGATGAGTATATCGTCGGCGTATGCAAGTACGATGGGGGGCTTTATCGTTCCATCGTTTCCATTGAAATTCTGATTCTCCTTTATTGTGCTTTCTATCACTTGGTCCAGGACTGTGGTGAATAGTCGGGGGGATAGGGGACATCCTTGTTTGACTCCCATATTCTTCATTTTTGATTCCGTCGTCTGTCCAAACCATTGTATTGCAGTGTTTTCGTGTAGGCATGCTTTTATTATTCTGTTTATTAAGTAGTGCGGTACTCCCCTGTTGAGCAAAGTGTTGACTATAGCCTCATGCCTTATGGTATCAAATGCCTTTTGGAGGTCAATTGAGACTATATGTAGTTTTGTTCCTTCTTTCCACTTTTCTTCCAGGATCCGTCTGGTGGTGTACATATGGTCGTCTGTTGATCTACCCTTGATAAATGCCGTTTGATAATCTGGTAGTTCTCCGATGTATTTTTTGTTTTCTCTGAGGAGGAATTGTGCGTAGTATTTGTACCCTACACTGCAGAGTGTTATTCTTCTGTAATCGTCCACGTTTTGTGGTGATTTGGTTTTAGGGAGCGGTATCTGTATGGTTGTGTTCCACTCCTCAGGCAGGGGTGTGGTTTCCGTTCATGCGTTGGTGATGATTTCTAGGGTTAGCTGTTTTATGTTGTCCGGTCCATAGTACACTAGTTCGTTATTTATTTTATCTATTCCCGGGGCCGTGTTTCTTTTAGCTCTGGCCATGTTTCCTTTAAAGCGACTTGAATGAAAAATCTGGATGTGGAAGTAGTGATTCCTTAGGCAGCGGTTTTACCTTTCACTTCATATTTCTTTATTACAACATACTGCATTAGATTTTCGTAATTATTCTCTACAAAAACACGGATTACCTTCTTTACTTTAAAAAATTTACTCAATCATCGAAATAAATAGATATCGAAGAAAATAACGAATTTGTAACGTAGTAGCTCCAAATATCGGGGTTAAACAAGAAACCTTAAATTTTATTCGAGACAGCGGAGAAGCAGCCAATTTGCTATTTAATAAATTATGTGGAAAAGTCAAGCCAGCCAAGATTCAACGATATATCAGAAACTGTATATCAACATTTGCATTAAAATCTCTAGACTCAAACTTCACTTTGCATATCTTCGTTGAAAGTTAACATGTAAATATTTTAAAAGCTGCTGCAGAACAATCTCCGGCCTATGAGATGGGAACTGTAAATACAAGGCGTTTAAATAATAATCGAGATTTAAATTAACTATCGAAAGATAAATAATCTAAACTATAGTTTCTCAAAAGCAACTCAAGGCAGTTAGTACGTAATCTTTATATACAAGATGGCCCATAAATGTCTCCCGATATTTCTGCGGCTGATAGTACATCAAAAAATCGGTAAAGTTATTTACACAGAACTTCCCTCGTTATTTGTGCAAGACAGTCACTCAAAAAAATTATTAATTACGAAATGACATTGGGAATAATAATCGGAATATAATTATTGGTATTATTACAAAAAAAAACTGATAACTTTTGGTAAAACTTTTTTCAAAAATGTTGGTAAAAAATTTTCAATTTTTTTTTCTTTTAAATAGGTTTAGAATGCCATGAAACGTGGAAATTTTAAATTTGAACAAAGAAAAAATTTTTTTTTAGTGGTAAAATTTTTTTCAAAAATGACAGACAGACAGACAGACTGACGGAATTGAAAAACCTATATTTTCGGAATCTACGTGTTCTGAAACGTCAGAATCCGAAAAAATCTCGGAGGGTGATTTTTTCTCGAATACAATACTTCCCTTCGGTATGCGAGGGAAGTAAAAATTATTTCATTTTAGTAGTAAAAATTTTTTCAAAAATATTGGTGAAAAAAATTTTCAAATTTTTTTTTCCTAAAATAGGTTGAGCGTGTCATGAAACGTAGAAATTTTAAATTTGAGCAAAAAAAAATTTTTTTCGTCTTGGTAAAAATTTTTTCAAAAATGTTTGAAAAAAATTTTCAAAAAATTTTTTTACTTCCCTCGCATACCGAAGGGAAGTATTGTATTCGAGAAAAAATCACCCTCCGAGATTTTTTCGGATTCTGACGTTTCAGAACACGTAGATTCCGAAAATATAGGTTTTTCAATTCCGTCAGTCTGTCTGTCTGTCTGTTGGTGCATTAACTAAAAAACTACTTGACGGAGAGCAGTCAAATTTGGTAGGTAGTTAACCCTACTGTCAGCGAAGAACTGGTAGAATTTTCACTGAAAAATATACAGGGTGGACCGTCTAAACGGAATAAATAGTGAAAAAAAATTTTTTTTGCTCAAATTTAAAATTTCCACGTTTCATGACGCGCTAAACCTATTTCAGAAAAAAAAATTTTCATTTTTGAAAAAATTTTTACCACTAAAAAAAAATTTTTTCTTTATTCAAATTTAAAATTTCCACGTTTCATGGCATTCTAAACCTATTTAAAAGAAAAAAAAAATTTGAAAATTTTTTACCAACATTTTTGAAAAAAATTTTACCACCAAAATAGATGATTTTTTTTTTCTCAAAATTTAAAATTTCCACGTTTCATAGCATTCTAAATCTATTTAAAGAAAAATAAAAATTTTAAAAACTTTTGAAAAAATTTTACCACAAATAGATGGAATTTTTTTTCCGATTTAAAATTTCCACGTTTCCATGGCATTCCAAATTTATTAAAACAAATTTAAAAATGTTTTAGAAAAATAAAAAAAAAACTAAAACATGTTTTAGTAATCTTTTTATCACCATTATAGAATAGACGAAATATTTTTTTGCTCAAATTTAAAATTTCCACGTTTCATAACATTCTAAACCTATTTCGGAAAAAAAAATTTGCAACATATTTTCACCAATTTGGAAAAAAATTTAACACTAGAATAGACAGAAAACATTTTTGAAAATTTGTTCTATATTTTAATCACCACTATACTTCCACTCCATTACGTGAATGTGGGATTGAAAATGTGAGAGATGGCAATAATATTTGGCATATCCTATTATATACTTTTATTGAATAATGGCATCCCAAGAAATAATTGAGTCATGGTGGACATTTATAAAAGTATTTGAGCAAGCCTTCCATATTTGGCACCTGTTATTTAGTATATTGAACTTTTGCTGTTGGATGAACACTCTTTTTGACCAAAAGTTATCAGGTTTTCTTTGTAATAATACCAATAATTATATTCCGATTATTATTCCCAATGTCATTTCGTAATTAATAATTTTTTTGAGTGACTGTCATGCACAAATAACGAGGGAAGTTCTGTGTAAATAACTTTACCGATTTTTTTTTTGAAAGAGGTTTAGCGCGTCATGAAACGTGAAAATTTTAAATTTGAGCAAAAAAAAATTTTTTTCACTATTTATTCCGTTTAGATGGTCCACCCTGTATATTTTCCAGTGAAATTTCTACCATGTCTTCGCTGACAGTAGCGTCAACTACCTACCAAGTTTAACTGCTCTCCGTCAAGTAGTTTTTTAGTAAATGCACCAACAGACAGACAGACAGACAGACTGACTGACGGAATTGAAAAACCTATATTTTCGTAATCTACGTGTTCTGAAACGTCAGAATCCGAAAAAATCTCGGAGAGTGATTTTTTCTCGAATACAATACTTCCCTTCGGTATGCGAGGGAAGTAAAAATAATGCTAATCTTGTATATAAACTTATTTCCCCTTAAACTTATTATAGTTTTAGTGGCTTCCTTAACAATTGTGTTAACTATATGCCAAATAATATTATTGCCATCTGTCACATTGTTAGTTGCACATCCACTTAATGGGGTGGATATAAAGTGGTTAAACAAAATTCTATAATTTTTACTTCCCTCGCACACCGAAGGGAAGTATTGTATTCGAGAAAAAATCACCCTCCGAGATTTTTTCGGATTCTGACGTTTCAGATCACGTAGATTTCGAAAATATAGGTTTTTCAATTCCGTCAGTCTGTCTGTCTGTCTGTTGGTGCATTAACTAAAAAAACTACTTGACGGAGAGCAGTCAAATTTGGTAGGTAGGTGACCCTATTGTCAGCGAAGAAATGGTAGAACTTTCACGGGAAAATATACAGGGTGGATCGTCTAAAGGGAATAAATAATGAAAGATAGTATATTAAAGTATGAGTGGATATTAAGGTCTTTAAAACACGCGCGAAAGACCAGTTATCCACGAATACTTAACACTATTTTTTTTATTGGTACACAATACTACAAAAAATGGAAATAAGAATTAAGAACGTAAAATGTTTGAATTCGTGATGTGACATCAGGACACCTGTCAGTGTCAAATGAGGAATGCAAAAATTAATTTGCAATGTGTCACATAGGATTAATTATTGTCACTACAGTTGTTACTGATTGTATATTGCTTAAAAATGAGTTCTAACATTGATTATTTAAATAGAAAAGCAGATTCGCGGTTAATACCGCAAAAATTCCTGTCAGATCAATAATTAAAAAGTTGACATTTTGACTCGGGTTGTAGTTGTTGCCATGGTAACCTTTAAAACACGCGCGTTTTTAAAAATTCGATTTAAACACTCTGAGGCGTACTTTAAATAAGCAAAAAAGGGCGCCAATAAAAAAAAAAATTTCTTGCTCAAATTTAAAATTTTCACCTTTCATGACACGCTAAACGTGTTTCACTAAAAAAATTGAAGTTTTTTCGTCACCATTTTTGAAAAAAATTTTTTCACTAAAAAATTTGTCTTTGTTCAAATTTAAAATTTCCACGTTTCATGGCATTCTAAACCTATTCAAACAAAAAAAAAATTTGGAATTTTTTTTTACTATTTTTGAAAAAAATTTACCACTAATACAGACTGAATTTATTTTCTTTGTTTAAATTTAAAATTTTCACGTTTTCATGGCATTCTAAACCTATTCAAATTTAAAAATTATTTTGATCAAAAATTTAAAAAAAAATTATTTTTGCTCAAATTTAAAATTTCCACGTTTCATGTCATTCCAAACCTATTTCGAAAAAGAAAATTTGCAACATTTTTTTTACCATTTTGGAAAAAATTGACAACTAGAATAGATGGAATTTTTTTTTCCTCAAATTTAAAATTTTCACGTTTGACATGACTGACATTCTAAACCCATTTTAGAAAAAAAAATTTGAAATTTTTTTTCAACATTTTTGAAAATTTTTACCACTAAAATAGATGGAACATTTTTTTTTCTTTGCTCAAATTTAAAATTTTCACGTTTCATGGCATTTTGAACCAATTTCAAAAAAAAATACCACTGTAGAATAGAAGGAAACTTTCTTTTGCTCAAATTTAAAATTTCCACGTGTCATGGCATTCTAAACCTATTTAAAAAAAAACATTTTTTTAAAATTTTTGTTTACCAACATTTTTGACAAATTTTTAACACTAAAACAGATGGAATTTTTTTTCCTTTGTTCAAATTTAAAATTTCCACGTTTCATAGCGTTCTATGCCATTTAAAAAAAAATTAGAAAATTTTTTAACCATTGGAAATTTGTTTCCTTTGTTCAAATTTAAAATTACACGTTTCCATGGCATTCTAAACCTATTCAAATAATTTTTTTAAAAAAATGGAAATATTTTAGAACAGATGAAAAAAATTGTTTTGCTCAAATTTAAAATTTCCACATTTCATGATATTCCAAATCTATTTAGGAAAAAAAAAATTGCAACATGTTTTTTATCATTTTGGAAAAAAAATTTACCACTAGAATAGACGGAAAAATTTTTTTTGCTCAAATTTAAAATTTTCACGTTTCATGACATTCTAAACCGATTTCAGAAAAAAAAAATTGAAAATTTTTTTCACCAACATTTTTGAAAAAATTTTTACCACTAAAATAGATGAAACAAAATTTTTTTTTGCTCAAATTTAAAATTTTCACGTTTCATGGCATTCTAAACCTATTTAAAAAAAAATACCACTACTATAGAATAGAAGGAAACTCCTTTTTGCTCAAATTTAAAATTTCCACATTTCATGACTTTCTAAACCTATTTCAGAAGAAAAAAATTTTGAAATGAAATTTTTTAACCAGCACTATACTTCCGCTCCACTACGTGAATGTAGAATTGAAAATGTGACAGATGGCAATAATATTTGGCATATGGTACCTATTATACTTTTATTGAAAAATGGACATTTGTAAAGGTATTTGCGCAAGCCTTCCATATTCGGCTCCTGTTATTTAATATTGAACTTTTGCTGTTGGATGAGTACTCTGTATATTTTTTTGACCAAAACTTATCAGGATTTCTTTATACTAATAGTGATAGCTATATTCCGATTATAATTTTCAATGTCATTTCGTAATTATTAATTTTTTAGAGTGACCGCCATGCACAAATAAAGAGGGAAGTTCTGTGTAAATACCTTTACCGATTTTTTTAAAATAAGTTTAGAATGTTATAAAACGCAGAAATTTTAAATTTGAGAGCAAACATTTTTTCCCATTATCTATCTCCTTTAGACAGTCCATCCTGTATAGTTTCCAGTGAAAGTCTAATCATTTCTTCGGTGGCACCAACACAGAGGCAGACAGACAGACTGACGGAATTGAAAAACCTATACTTTCGTAATATACATACATGATATGAAACTTAAAAATCCGAAATAATCTCGAGGGGGGGGTGATTTTTTCTCGAATACAATATAAAATCTATCATTGCTATTTTTTTTCAATTTAAGAACAGTTGATACGCATTCTAGAGTGTATTCACACTAGAGCTTTTCCAGAAAATAATAGTTGCATAATTACCTCTTTACATCCTGATGATGGCAACGAGGTTGGCGAGAAGCACGTCAGTAATCGAGTATAAGGTTTAAGTGTTTGTGGAAACTACTTCAGACGTAGCGCGTCAGGCCGAAGCGAAAGTTTCAGCAAGAGATAAGAACTTGCTAAGTTTCTCTTTAGTGGTTTGAAATTTTCTACTCTATTATGTTTCATATCCATATTTTACTTTTTACATACAGTTTTACTCGAGGTCTTTACTTTTAAATTTTGTTGGGTTATTTCGGTTAAGTGGAAGAACAGACATTGTATATACACATAAATATTCACAAAACCTAACAATATAAAAACCAATTTCAAGTTTAAAGCATTATGTGAAACTGAAAAAACGGTCTTTTTATATTCCCAAAGACGTGTACTTTACGTATCTACCTATAAATATGAAAAACCGAAAACTTTTTAACGTCATAAAATTTACATACATATATTGAACGCCATCAAGAACAGTCGTAAGACGAGACAAGTTCCTTGCCCCTATTCTCTTTAATATCACAGTGACGAACTCCGGTTATAGTTTCGGGAATAATATCTGTGAGTATGGCGGTATCGACCGCTGCGTTCCAGAATAGTAGTAATAATTTAATCAAGGGCGCCAGTCGGTCGGATGTTGTGAACAAATCCGGGCAGTTTACGACAATATTTAAAAGTGCATACCTAATAAATTTCACATTAATGGCTTTTTTATTTTACACACGCCATATTTTTAAAAGCGTTCCTCCAATTCATGAAACGGATTACAGAGGAATAAGGGAAGAGGCGGGCATCGGCTTTATGTTACCATTTGCGTCTAATTTAATCAAAGAGTGCTAATAGGTAGAGAGCCGGCTGTACAGATTTCCTATGAATAAGATACATGAAAAACTTTGTATGAGTAAGTAAGTACCACCACAGAGTTACAGGGAGCCAATTTTCATATAAGCAAATTTTGCCCGCGTCATGGAATTTTACCGGAAGTGACGGCAAAATGGGAGGATGCGGGGAATAAGAAGGGGCACCCTATTTTTACTTCCCTCGCATACCGAAGGGAAGTATTGCGTTCGAGAAAAAAATCACCCTCCGAGATTTTTTCGGATTTTGACATTTCACATCACGTAAATTACGAAAATATAGGTTTTTCAATTCCGTCTGTCTGTTGGTGCATTAACTAAAAAAAACTACTTGACGGAGAAGTCAAATTTGGTAGGTAGCTGACGCTACTGCCAGCGAAGAAATTGTTAAACTTTCACTGGAAAATATACAGGGTGGACCGTCTAAATCGAATAAATGAAAACAATTTTTTTCAAAGTTCCACGTTTCATGACATTCTAAACATATTTCAGAATAAAAAATTTTTCTAAATTTTTTGAAAAATGTTTTTATCAGTAGAAAGACGGGATTTTTTTTGCTCAAATTTAAAATTTCCACGTTTCATGACATTCCAAATCCATTTCATAAAAAAATATGTCAAAAAGAAAGATTTTAAAATTTTGTCAAAGAAAAATTTTTCTAAAACTTTTTTACTAATGGAAATTTTTTTTTGCTCAAATTTTAAATTTCCACGTTTCATCACATTCTAACCTATTTCAGACAAAAAAATTCAAATGGAAACATTTTTTGAAATTTTTTCTTATTACAACCTAGAATAAAAGGTGTAAAATTTTGCTCAAATTTAAAATTTTCACGTTTCATGGCATTCTAAATCCATTTCATAAAAAAAAATTCAAAAAGAAAAATCGTTTGAAAATTTTGTCATAGAATTTTCTAAAAATTTTTTACCATATGATGGAAATTTTTTTCTGCTCAAATTAAAAATTTTCAGGTTTCATCACATTCTAAACCTACTTCAGAAAAAAAATGAAAAGGAAAAATTCTCCGAAATTTTTTCTTACTAATACCTAGAATAAAAGGTGTAAACAAATTTTATTAGCTTAAATTTAAAATTTCTACGTTTCATGACATTCTAAACTTATTTCAGAAAAAAATTGTAAATTTTTTTTATCAGTAGAAAGATGGCAATTTTTTTTTTGCTCAAATTTAAAATTGTCAAAAAATGTTCTCAAAGAAAAATTTTTCTAAAATTTTTTACCGTAGAATGTATGATGAATTTTTTTTGTGTTTTCCACGTTTCATCACATTCAAAACCTATTTCAAAAAAAAATTCAAATGGAAACATTTTTTTTTGTTTTCTTACTACCTAGAATAAAAGGTGGAAAATTGATTTTTGCTCAAATCTAAAATTTTCACGTTTCATGACATTCTAAACCTATTTCAGAAAAAAAAAATAAGTTTTGAAAACTTTTTGAACATTTTTTACCGGTAGAAAGATGTGAAATTTCTGTTTGCTCAATTTTAAAATTTCCACGTTTCATGACATTCTAAATCTATTTCATAAAAAAAATTGAAAATTTTGTCGAAGTAAAATTTAAAAAAATTGTTTTACAGCTACTTATAGAATATATAATGGAATTTTTTTTGCTCAAATTTAAGGTTTCCGCGTTTCATGACATTCTAAACCTATTTCAGAAAAAAGACGTTTTGAAAATTAAAAAAAAATTTTGACCACTACAATAGAATAGATGATGGAAAGAAATTTTTTCTCGTTCAAATTTCAAATTTACACGTTTCATGACATTCTAAGATTATTTAAAAAAAAAAGAAAAAATTGATTTTTTTTTAACCACAACTCTACGTCCATTCCACTGCGTGGATTTCAATTCCGTCTGTCTGTCTGTTGGTGCATTAACTAAAAAAAAAAAAAACTACTTGACGGAGAACAGTGAAATTTGGTAGGTAGCTGACGCTAATGCCAGCGAAGAAATTATTAAACTTTCACTGGGAAAATATACAGGGTGGACCGTCTAAATCGAATAAATGAAAACAATTTTTTTCAAAGTTCCACGTTTCATTCTAAACATATTTCAGAATAAAAAAATTTTCTAAACTTTTTGAAAAATGTTTTTATCAGTAGAAAGACGGGATTTTTTTTTGCTCAGATTTAAAATTTCCACGTTTCATGACATTCTAAATCCATTTCATAAAAAAAATGTCAAAAAGAAAGATTTTAAAAATGTGTCAAAGAAAAATTGTGCTAAAACTTTTTTACTAATTTAAATTTTTTTTTTGCTCAAATTTTAAATTTCCACGTTTTATCACATTCTAACCTATTTCAGAAAAAAAAATTCAAATGGAAAAATTTTTTGAAATTTTTTCATATTACAATCTAGAATAAAAGGTGAAAAATTTTGCTCAAATTTAAAATTTTCACCTTTCATGGCATTCTAAATCCATTTTATAAAGAAAAAATTCAAAAAGAAAAATCGTTTGAAAATTTTGTCGAAGAATTTTCTACAAATTTTTTACCATATGATGGAAAATTTTTTCTGCTCAAATTTAAAATTTCCAGGTTTCATCACATTCTAAACCTACTTCAGAAAAAAAAATTGAACAGGAAAAATTCTCTGAAATTTTTTCTTACTAATACCTAGAATAAAAGGTGTAAACAAATTTTATTTGCTTAAATTTAAAATTTTTACGTTTCATGACATTCTAAACCTATTTCAGAACAAAACTGTACATTTTTTTTATCAGTAGAAAGAAGGCAAATTTTTTGCTCAAATTTAAAATTCTCACGTTTCATGACATTCTAAATCCATTTCATTAAAAAAAGAATTCAACAAGAAAATGTTCTCAAAGAAAAATGTTTCTAAATTTTTTTACCGTAGAATGTATGATGAATTTTTTTTGTGTTTTCCACGTTTCATCACATTCAAAACCTATTTCAAAAAAAAATTCAAATGGAAACATTTTTTTTGGTTTTCTTACTACCTAGAATAAAAGGTGGAAAATTGATTTTTGCTCAAATCTAAAATTTTCACGTTTCATGACATTCTAAACCTATTTCAGAAAAAAAAATAAGTTTTGAAAACTTTTTGAACATTTTTTACCGGTAGAAAGATGTGAAATTTCCGTTTGCGCAATTTTAAAATTTCCACGTTTCATGACATTCTAAATCTATTTCATAAAAAAAATTGAAAATTTTGTCGAAGTAAAATTTTAAAAAATTGTTTTACAGCTACTTATAGAATATATAATGGATTTTTTTTGCTCAAATTTAAGGTTTCCGCGTTTCATGACATTCTAAACCTATTTCAGAAAAAAGACGTTTTGAAAATTTTAAAAAAAATTTGAGCACTACAATAGAATAGATAATGGAAAGAAATTTTTTCTCGTTCAAATTTCAAATTTACACGTTTCATGACATTCTAAGATTATTAAAAAAAAAAGAAAAAATTGATTTTTTTTTAACCACAACTCTACGTCCATTCCACTGCGTGGATTTCAATTCCGTCTGTCTGTCTGTCTGTCTGTCTGTTGGTGCATTAACTTAAAAAAAAAAAAAAAAAAAAACTACTTGACGGAGAACAGTCAAATTTGGTAGGTAGCTGACGCTACTGCCAGCGAAGAAATTGTTAAACTTTCACTGGGAAAATATACAGGGTGGACTGTCTAAATCGAATAAATGAAAACAATTTTTTTCAAAGTTCCGCGTTACATTCTAAACCAATTTCAGAATAAAAGAAATTTCTAAACTTAAAAAAAAAAAATTATCACTAGAAAGACGGGAATTTTTTTTTGCTCAAATTTCCACGTTTCATGACATTCCAAATCCATTTCATAAAAAAATATGTCAAAAAGAAAGATTTTAAAATTTTGTCAAAGAAAAATTTTTCTAAAACTTTTTTACTAATGGAAATTTTTTTTTTGCTCAAATTTTAAATTTCCACGTTTCATCACATTCTAACCTATTTCAGACAAAAAAATTCAAATGGAAACATTTTTTGAAATTTTTTCTTATTACAACCTAGAATAAAAGGTGTAAAATTTTGCTCAAATTTAAAATTTTCACGTTTCATGGCATTCTAAATCCATTTCATAAAAAAAATTTCAAAAAGAAAAATCGTTTGAAAATTTTGTCATAGAATTTTCTAAACATTTTTTACCATATGATGGAAATTTTTTTCTGCTCAAATTTAAAATTTCCAGGTTTCATCACATTCTAAACCTACTTCAGAAAAAAAAATTGAAAAGGAAAAATTCTTCGAAATTTTTTCTTACTAATACCTAGAATAAAAGGTGTAAACAAATTTTATTTGCTCAAATTTAAAATTTCTACGTTTCATGACATTCTAAACCTATTTCAGAACAAAATTGTCCTTTTTTTTATCAGTAGAAAAATGGAAAATTTTTTGCTCAAATTTAAAATTCTCACGTTTCATGACATTCTAAATCCATTTCATAAAAAAAAAAATTCAAAAAGAAAATTTTCTCAAAGAAATGACATTCTAAACCTATTTCAGAACAAAATTGTACATTTTTTTATAAGTAGAAAGATGGCAATTTTTTTTGCTCAAATTTAAAATTCTCACGATTCATGACATTCTAAATCCATTTCACAAAAAAAAAAAATCAAAAAGAAAATTTTCTCAAAGAAAAATTTTTCTAAATTTTTTTTACCATAGAATGTATGATGAATTCTTTTTTGTGTTTTCCACGTTTCATCACATTCAAAACCTATTTCAAAAAAAAAAACATCAAATGGAAACATTTTTTTTTTAATGTTTTCTTACTACCTAGAATAAAAGGTGGAACATTGTTTTTTGTTCAAATCTAAAATTTTCACGTTTCATGACATTCTAAACCTATTTCAGAAAAAAAATAAGTTCTGAAAACTTTTTGAACATTTTTTACCGGTAGAAAGATGTGAAATTTCTGTTTGCTTAATTTTAAAATTTCCACGTTTCATGACATTCTAAATCTATTTCACAAAAAAAAATGAAAATTTTGTCAAAGTAAAATTTTTAAAAAATTGTTTTACAACTACTTATAGAATATATAATGGAAATTTTTTTTGCTCAAATTTAAGGTTGCCGCGTTTCATAACATCCTAAACCTATTTCAGAAAAAAATGTTTTGAACATTTTTAAAAAATGTTGACCACTACTATAGAATAGATGATGGAAAGAAAATTTTTCTCGCTCAAATTTCAAATTTCCACGTTTCATGACATTCAAAGAAAAAATTGAAATTTTTTTTAACCACAACTCTACGTCCATTCCACTGCGTGGATATGGAACCGAAAAAATGACAGATGGCAATAATATTGGACACATAGTTAACGCATTTGGCAAGGAAGACACCTATTATAGTTTTATTAAAAAATATACAGGGTGGTCACCTAAAAAACAATTCAACCATGTTGGAAATTTCTAAAGGTATTTACGCAAGCCTTCCATATTTGACATCTTTTAATATTGAATTTCTGCTGTATCGGATGATCACTCTGTATATTTTTTTAATCAAAAGTTATCAGGTCATCTTTGTAATAACACCTTCCGATTATTATTCTATGTGGTTTCGTAATCCATATTTTTTTAGAGTGACCGCCCGGTATAAATAAAGAGGGAAGTTCTGTGTCAATACCTTTACCGATTTTTTTAATAACTGGAAGGCTTATACTTTAACTTAAAAAAAATCATTCATGTATTCGATGACTTAAGAAAACACAAAAAAAATTATTTTAATCGAGGGTGTCTCAGGGAAACGGGGAAATAAATCCTGGAACCCGACTACAGTCTCATTGTATACTTCAAAACCTACATCTTGACGTAAGTTTTATTCATGTATTCGATGACACAAAAATCGTGACCAGAAGTGACGTCAAAATTCCATGACGCGGGCAAAATTTGCTTATATGAAAAGTGGCTCCCTGTATGTCTGTGGTAGTATTTACTCACTCACACAAATTTTTTCATGTTCTTATTCATTGGAAATCTGTACAGCCGGCTGTCCACCTATAATAATTTGGTTGGTTGCAAAACAAATCTCTGTATAGCAAAGTTGCATTCACCAATTCACCCTCGCCGCAGTTTATTTTTCCATTGCGGTTGAACCACAGAAGACAGGATATAGTTCCTGACTTCTGTGGTAGAACTGTAGACATCACGGTAAATGCAAGCTTATTGGTCCAGATATCCTGTGCACGCAAGTCTATTGCTTCGGTCCTGGAAGCCCTACTATACTTTTATTCTACACTGTTTATACATTTTTAATTTAAATTAATGTACTTTTGCGCAACAATGCTTTGTAAAACCCTACCTGGCGCCGACTGTGGCTTAGACCATCTAGTAGGGGATTCAGTGACCATTTACTTTCAGTCTTATGCATCTCTTGGACATACACTTCGCGCTATCTCGAAAACTGTAAAAGCTACAAGGATCAAATTTTAGACGGAGGTTAAATAATGTATGGCGATTGCGATAATAGCATTGAATTAGTCATCAAAGAGAAAATAAAAACGCGAGGGTGCTGAAATATTGTAGAGCAAAATGTAGCATCTAGGTACTTTTTCTATTTCTAGAAATATGATATCGATTGTATGAGCTAATAAAAAGTCCAAAGTTAGTTTCAGTGAAAGAATTTTTACAATCGGATTATTCCAGTGAAAGATATCTATTTGTTATATGTAAAACTATAAACAACGCGGGTTGGATATGAGCCACTTCCTTCAAATCCAGCAAGGTTCAAAACTGTATATCGATTGATTTCATAAATTACGCTCAAGAATATCAAAACCATAATTGCAAGACATATGAAGACTTGTATCTTTAGTACACAAGAAATATTATTCAGTGTCACAAATATGTCAACTTCATAATATTAGTTGGGGATAGATATGAAGATGGATTAAAACCAGCTTATTGTGCAATAATAATAATAAAGAATTTGATTATATCACCATTATGCAAACTCAGAAACTTGTGCATCAAAGAATCGTGTTTTCCAGACTGCCTCAAAGAGGCTATTGTAATTCCCATATTCAAAAAAAGAGATGCAAATGATGCAAATAATTATAGACCTGTGTCACTATTACCAATATTTTCAAAGATAGTGGAAAAATGCTTTTCAGAGCAAATAGCAAACTACTTTGAGACCAACAACATTTTTTATAATAAACAATTCGGTTTTGGAAAATCAAGAAATACCACCTCTGCAATTCTCGATTTAATAGAACAGGTTTTAGGGGCTTACAAGGGTCGAGAATATATGTGCACTATATTTTGCGACTTAAGTAAAGCGTTTGACTGCGTCTCACCTGAAGTACTGCTAGAAAAGCTAAAGAGATATAAGTTCTGCCAAAACAGTATATCACTATTGAGATCATATTTAACAAATAGACATCAAACAATTAAACTAAATAATGCATATTCGAACAAAACAAAAATAATACATGGGGTGCCCCAAGGCTCAGTACTTGGCCTACTCCTATTTTTAATATATGCAAATGATTTTCCATATGCAAACGAATACTCTAGTGACATACTTTTTGCAAACGATACAACTATTTCGGTTCAAAACAAGAATATTGAACAACTTTCTGCTATGGCGTGTGAGGTGGAGGCAAAGACAGAACAGTGGTTCAAGTCAAATAAACTTACATTAAATAGAGAAAAAACAGTGCATATGATTTTTTCACTGCGTAATAAAACAGGGCACTATGTTCCCGAACCCCAGGAATCCACGAAGTTCTTGGGAGTTTATCTGGATGATAAATTGACTTGGCAGGTACACATAGAAAACTTGTCAAAAAAATTTGCAAAAAATACATTCATCTTGAGAAATTTAGCAAATGAAGTAGGTGAAGAAGCCTTGAAAATGCATATTTTGCACCATGCCACTCTTTGCTTTCTTATGCTGTTTTAGTTTGGGGACAAGCATCAAATTGGCCTAGAATCTTTGCTCTACAAAGAAGAGCAATACGTATAATATCTGGGTTAAGTTATAAAGACGACTGTAGAGAACAATTCCGCTAAACATACTCACATTACCATCGATATATATTTATGAATTGCTTCTATATGCTAGAGAGAACTTGTATCCTCAAAGTATAAACAAGAAATGTGACTACCATTACATTACAAGACACAAAAATATGTTAACCGCACCTTATGTAAGATTAACTAAGAGTCAAAAGGGAATCCAATATTTAGCACCCAAATTTCATAATAAATTACCAATGAATATAATAAGCCTACCAGATCGGGCATTCAAGAAAAAAATAAGGGCTATCTTACTCGAGAAAACTTTTTATTCTTATGATGAATTTCTATCGCATAATTTTAGTATATAAGTAAATGTCCGTTTGTTTCATTTCCTGATGTTTGTCTTACACTTTATATGATTACAAGATATGTATATATTTGAAACTGAAATATTGACTTGTGCCAATACGATCTCTGTATATAGCACCAATAAAATGATTTGATTTGATTTGAACTCCTAGCTTCTTACAACAACACCTATTACTGCACTTATTATTTTTACACTTACATGTTGTCACATTTATTTGTTCCGGTGTTGGATATTTTGTGATTATGATTGAAGTGAAAATGTTGTGCTCTATCTTCCAATCATATTCGGGTAATTCTGGAGAATAACGGGGCATTGGAATTTTCGCGTAATTTTTTCAGGGTTCACTAATTTGGGGTCGTAGAACACGAATCTGAAGTCGGTTTTCAATGCAAATGCATAGTTTTTCCAAAAAAAATTTTTGAAATTTTCCACCATAACACGAACTTTTTGTCAGTGTAAACACCAAAAACACCTCGATTTTGACCGATTCGAATCCCGTATCCACAATGTAGGTGCTTTTTAGAACAATGCACCTTTTACACACTGCAAAAAAATTGCTTTTTCATAATAAATAGTAATTTTATTTATCTGAATCAGAACTCCATTATTTGACAGTTCAGCTATAAGATTGTCGCGCATGCGTGTCAAAATACCCTGAAAAGTTGGTGTCTCAAGGCACAACAAAGAAATTCATTTTATAAATACCTATTAAAATTGATAAAATAAAATACATAATTTAAATAATAATGCTTTTATTATCATCGTCGCCAATACCAAAACCTGATGTTTTATTAAGAATGTTTTCAATATATACTGTGTCCCAAATTGGTTTATTTAAAAATTACTGTTTTTGTTATTGCCCACTAAGGACCAGCGAGGAGTAGAGATGACGCACATACCCTGCCAGGAAAGGAAATGCTCCTTGCTTTTCTGGGATGCCACCTACTGACTTTCAACCTGATTATAATTAATAAATAAGTGGTATCCGAGAAGGGCAAGGAAGATTTGCGCCGGCGCAAATGGTCCTTGCCCTTCTCGGATACCACCTACAGATTTTCAACCTGGTTATCAGTAATAAGTGGTATCCGAGAAGGGCAAGGAACATTTGCGCCGGCGCAAATGTTCCTTGCCCTTCTCGGATACCACTTATTACTGATAACCAGGTTGAAAATCTGTAGGTGGTATCCGAGAAGGGCAAGGACCATTTGCGCCGGCGCAAATCTTCCTTGCCCTTCTCGGATACCACTTATTACTGATAACCAGGTTGAAAATCTGTAGGTGGTATCCGAGAAGGGCAAGGACCATTTGCGCCGGCGCAAATGTTCCTTGCCCTTCTCGGACACCACTTATTTATTAATTATAATCAGGTTGAAAGTCAGTAGGTGGCATCCCAGAAAAGCAAGGAGCATTTCCTTTCCTGGCAGGGTATGTGCGTCATCTCTACTCCTCGCTGGTCCTTAGTGGGCAATAACAAAAACAGTAATTTTTAAATAAACCAATTTGGGACACAGTATATATTGAAAACATTCTTAATAAAACATCAGGTTTTGGTATTGGCGACGATGATAATAAAAGCATTATTATTTAAATTATGTATTTTATTTTATCAATTTTAATAGGTATTTATAAAATGAATTTCTTTGTTGTGCCTTGAGACACCAACTTTTCAGGGTATTTTGACACGCATGCGCGACAATCTTATGGCTGAACTGTCAAATAATGGAGTTCTGATTCAGATAAATAAAATTACTATTTATTATGAAAAAGCAATTTTTTTGCAGTGTGTAAAAGGTGCATTGTTCTAAAAAGCACCTACATTGTGGATACGGGATTCGAATCGGTCAAAATCGAGGTGTTTTTGGTGTTTACACTGACAAAAAGTTCGTGTTATGGTGGAAAATTTCAAAAATTTTTTTTGGAAAAACTATGCATTTGCATTGAAAACCGACTTCAGATTCGTGTTCTACGACCCCAAATTAGTGTACCCTGAAAAAATTACGCGAAAATTCCAATGCCCCGTTATTCTCCAGAATTACCCATATTCGTGAATGTTCATTAGCTTAGAGGATGGATCTCTAGCATTTTTTCGCAAAAACAGTGTGTGGGCACTTCGCTTAGATGCTGAATGACATTTGAAAAAGTAAGAAGCTGTTACCGTAAGTTGACACACATCCGCTTGTTGAGGTCATGGCTTCCAGCTGCAGAAGAGTCAACAGTCGACAAAGTAGTTGCTGCTCCACCGATAAGCATTCCTGCGGTTATTAAAGCAACGTCATTTCCCAAAATGTAGAGACATGTCAAAAATTTAGTAGCAATATTATTCTGTGGACTCTGCTTATTCTTAGGGCTGGATATAAACAACTTCCACTCAGGAATATGAATCTTTCTCTCCAAGGTCGAATTCCGGCGATAATTTGGTAATGCGCACAAGCGCACATTTAGAGGCAATTTTTTCTATTCCTTTTCAGTACTCTTATATGTACAAATACTACATATACTTGATTATCTACAGAATAATTACTTATTTCTTTTCATAGTTTATTTAATAGACCACATTGTTTTATAAACAGACCCCGGCTCCGAGGTAGTTATGACGTAAAAGCCAGAATCGGCTTTGCGCAATATGAACTGTACAAACATTTTCATGCGCAATAATACAATATATTATCTTATAATATATTGTATATATTTAGTGAATTCCGTAATATTTAAAGGTCAATGGCTCTGAGAGGGTTATAGGTCATACTTTGATGCAATTATTGTTGGACGCACAAACACAAACACTTAATAACTATGCCTTATTGGAATAGAAAAAATATATTATTTTCATTTGTTCCAAATGGTCCGAAGTTAAACTCAGGCGCCTGTCACTAAATATCCACTTGTGTTGTCAAAAGGACCGTTCAACGTCTACCGATGTAATCGGCGCATATTTAGAATAAGTATATTTTCTTATAGATGGCAGATTTATGTCCGGCATTGAACAGTCTACTTCTTTGCCACTTAATAGGTCCATGCACCAAACACAAACATTTTGAAACTCCGGGGTTGTTTTTTAACACTGTATCCAGTTTGTATTTCACTGTCTCAGCAACACCCCCTGATACTCTAAAAATATATTGAGGTAGATCAATTATAATGTTCATTGGATCAATTACTGTATACTGATCAGTTTCCGGCTTACGTTGAAGGTCGCGTATGGCTAGAGGAATTCGTGAGAAATATCCATGTATATATACTAAATTTTAGTTTTTATGACGTTCGGATGAAACATTTTTTAAAATGTTCGACTTGCGTGTCCACTTAAGTGTTTTTTCCCCGCTGGTGCAGAAAAGTTCTACACCGTTAAACCGCAGTTCCGGAAAATGCACGAAAGTACTGTTTCATTTAATAGAAATTCACTCGACTTCATAATAATTCACGACACATTTACTTCTATCAAAAGCTGAAAAGTGGCAAATGACAAGTCTGTAGTGTTGGCTCCATAAAGAATATATGCATACGAAACAGGCTCACATGCTATTGATCGTTGTGTAATAACATAATAATAATTGTTGGACCTTTTTTTATTTCAAGTGCTTTTTGTATGTTTAATGTCTTATGCAAAATATAAAACGCAATTTGAGATTTCTTTTACTATTATTATTGTTTACCGTATCCTATTTGCTGTTGTGAAAAAAGTAGAAAGATAGCAACAAGAGTGACGCTGTCTTTGTGGTGTTGAAAATTCCCCTTAAATTTTTTAAAATATAGTGTCTTATATTATGTGCCCAAATAAAAATAATATTTTGAATTAAAAATTATTTAATATTGTTGGGAAGAAACATATAGGAGATGCTGATATTTCCTTAATTAATACAAAAAGTTGAAGTAGCGTTTGCCTGTTAAAATGTCCAGTTTTTTGTTTTCGGTTAGACAATCAGACCGACGCTGCAGGTATATATAATGTGCGGCCGAAGTCTGGAATTTTTTATCCACCCGTTTCAGTAAACCTCTTACATCTTCTTGCTCTACTATACCAAATAAATAATTTATCCAAATTTGTAATAATAAATTATTTATTTAATATTTCATGAGTTTTATGCCATACGTTTTATTTCTTACCTCAAAAGTATTTGTTTCCTATAAATAATGCATTTATTTGCTTATGTGAATCGTAAGATTCCCGATTCAAAACATTATATTTTTCTATGTGTGAAGACCGTCTCTGGCATAACTAGTTTTGCACCGGTGTCTGCTTATAAATGACAAAATTCTAATAATCTGATTTTTAATCTTACCTATACAGGCTTTTAAATTATATGAAAACAATAAAACATTAATTCATAATTTATCATCTTATAAATTATCATAGAATAAAGTCGCTAATTTTATTGTTAATATATAATATCATTGATCAATTCATAAATTGCAGTCCTAATTCACTCAAGATATAAAGATTCTTAAGTATTTTTCGGAGAATTATTACATCCTGATACAAAAAAAAAATTGAAAATTGTTCTAAGGAGGTTTTTGGACATGGCGGATCCATCAATAATTACAATATTTTTAGGCATATGTTACTTCCGCTTACACCGAATGTATCACCTAACTTTGTTATTTTAAACGGAACATCCTATACCGGGTGTAACAAAATCATGGTATACCCCCCTTTTCTCCTTTAGCTTTGAAGATAATTGACATACATACTTTTTGACATACAATTGATTTTTTTTCACTTCCGGTTTCGCCGAACGATGCCAAATAAGTGACATTTCAAACATCAATTTTTTTTATAATATAATTTTTAGTCTTCCATTTAAGTGCATCATGACGATTCCGATTTATTCTAAATGGCCCGTGTAATGCTACAAAAATCGAAATCGCGTTAAAAACACTAAATTACGTGATTTATGAGCAAACAGAATTCACCAAAATTGCTTTTGGGACAAAACTCAATTTTTTCAAATGGAACCATATCGGTACCGCGGTACCATTTATTAGTACTTACTATTAATAAGGAATTTATTCATATGTCGTATTAAAATGTGGGATAAATACTAACAAAATTACAGCTAAAAGAAAATAAGAATATACAATTTTATTCTAATTACCTTGTTACACATAAGGTGGTCTTGGAATACAAAAAATTAACACAAAACATTACAACAGTTGTTCAAAATGCTGTCCATTAACGTCAATGCACTTCTGAACTCGCATAGCTGTTTCTCGAAGAACGTTCGCCAATTGCTGGGCCGTTATGCTATTAATTGCTCGTCTTGCTCGTACCTCCAGGTCTTCACGGCGGTTGCATAGACAATATTTTTTAAATGACCCCAAACAAAGAAATCAAGGCGCGTTAAATCAGGTGACCTTGGAGACCACCTCACAAGGTCATCCGTCAAAATCACATTTTCTGGCAATCTCCGTTGAAGGCAATCAATTACTATCCTTGAATTATGGGAAGGAGCGCCAACTTGTTGAAAATACATTTCCTGTCCTAAATCTAAAGATAACTCATCTAAAATGTCCTCAATCTCATTTTCCAGAAATCTCAAGTATGTGGGACCAGTCAGAGGTCCTTCAAATATTATTGGACTCTCCTACCGATTATTCCAAGCCAAACATTGAAACCGAACCGCACTTGAAAGTTAGCATCCCGTAATAAATTTTGATTTTCTTGTGACCAATATTTTGTATTTTGTCGGTTAAATGATCCCAAATTTGTAAACCTTGACTCGTCCGAATATAAAATCAGTCCCAAAAAATCATTGTTTGATTGCACGTTATTATACAAAATCCAATTGCAATATTCCATCCTACGTTCGTAATCACTTTCGTACAAATACTGGTGCAATTGGTATTTAAGATTTATAGTGGCATTTGTACTGTTTGGTGACTGATGTTCAATTCAAACCCAACTTGCCTTAAAGAAATAGTCTTATCAACTTCTATTCGAGCCAAAACACTAATTTCCGTTCCTTCGTCAATAATGAAGTTTTCTTCGGGATCATTTTTGGGCTCTCTTCGGAATTGGTTTTCAACACGTTCAATAATTTTTCGCTGGACATTATCTATCAAGATATCGTCGGCCATAAAGGTCCATAGTTGCAATTGCATTTTTTTTACTTTCCCCATAAATAATTAACATGTCCACTTTTTCATCTCTTATATACATTTGCGGCATTTTGAACACAATTAACAAGAATTTAAAAAAAAAATTAAAGAGACAATAAGAACACCGTTAAACCAACAAATGTTTGACAAGCTAGATATTTCATTGTTTTCAAAGCCACCTTAGTTACTTCTTAACATTTAATTAGAACACAATTCTATTTCCCTATTTTCTTTTAGCTGTAATTTTGTTTGTATTTATCGCACATTTTAATACGACATATGAACAAATTTCTTATTAATAGTACTAATAAATGGTACCACGGTATCTATATGATTCCATTTGAAGAAATTGAGTTTTGGACCAAAAATAATTTAAGTGAATTTCATTTGCTCATAAATTACGTATTCAGTGTTTTTAACGGGATTTCGATTTTTGTAGCATTACACGGGTCATTTAGAATAAATCGGAACCATCATGGCACACTTAAATGGAAAACTAAAAATACATTTAAAAAAAATTGATGTTTGAAATGTCACTTATTTGGCATCGTTAGATTCACAAAATTACACAGAATTCAAAAATGCAATAATACACTGCTGGCCACTCGAACTTACACATAGAGGCTTTTAGGCAAAATTTAAAGTTCAATATTTTCAATATTTCAAAATTTTTTGCGGAAATTTCACTCATACAAACTTTTTGATTTTTTGCATGACTTCATTGATCACCCCGTATATAATAAACTTATGATCCTACGATAAATATACGTCATGCAGCTTAATCCGAAAAAAACTAGCTCTTAAAATTTGCAAGCCGCGTTCAAAAATTTGCATTCCTGTTGAAAATATTGAACTTTAAATTTTGCCTAAAAGCCTCTATGTGTAAGAATGCAAATTTTTGAACGCGGCTTGCAAATTTTAAGAGCTAGTTTTTTTCGGATTAAGCTGCATGACGTATATTTATCGTAGGATCATAAGTTTATTATATACGGGGTGATCAATGAAGTCATGCAAAAAATCAAAAAGTTTGTATGAGTGAAATTTCCGTACAAAATTTTTTGGTCGTTGCAATATGGTTCCTTACTAAGGTAACATCAATATCTCTAGACGGTTTTGTCAGTTTTTGGATTAAGGCCCTTAGGCCTTGTACACACTACTCAACATAAAATTTGGATACCGAAATCTTTAAAATGCTATATCTTGACATTGGATTGACGGTTCTTGATGATTTTTGCGGATTTGGAATCCTTATTTCACGTAGATTTTCTATTGTCTAAGCATTTTATTTGAGGGTTGAAATTTACACATTATACCGGGTCGACATTAAACAAAAACGCAGCGACAAGAACAAGTTTATTACATTAAATTCTACAATATACAACATTGCTTAACAACGACCAAAAGTCAATTCTTAAAAAATTTATAATTCTAATTCTGGTAATTTTTAATACTTAACTGAAAAAAAATTTAACTAAAAAATTAGAAATTAATTTAATTTAAACTTAAATTAAAATTACCTAATTAAAATTAGGTACATTAATTAAAAAAAAGAGAAGCTAATATTTTGTTGGTCCTCCTGCTCAGAATATTACTTCCCGACATCGATTTAGTAGAGTATCCACAAGATTATTTATAAAATCTTGTGGAATATTCTCCCATTCTTTACGAATGGCCTCACTGAGCGTTTCTAAGGTTTCAGGGGGTACATCAAGAGATCTTACTTTAAGTTTTAAATAAGACCAAACGTGTTCGATGACATTAAGATCCGGAGACTTTGCAGGCCAGTCCATCCTATTGATGTTTTGTGCCTGCAAAAACTCTGTGATCCTTCGCGCTCTGTGAGGTCGAGCGTTGTCATCCACCAATAGAATTTCTGGGCCGTAATGTCAAGCAAAAGGAACAACAATAGGTTCCAAAATTTCCTCCTGATAAACAGTAGCATTAATGGTTTGGTTGGTAATGAATAGCTCGGTTTTACCATTACTTATGATACCTCCCCACACTGTAACACCTCCGCCACCAAATGCTTCTTGAGGGGCCATATTTTCCTCCAAATATCGCTGATTTGGCCTTCTCCAAACTAACATTCGGCCATGGGAGTGAAACAAATTAAATCTTGTTTCGTCAGTAAATAAACAATGGCTCCACCCTGCATTACCCCAATTCGCATGCCGATTTGCCCATGCCCGCCTATTCGCTCTATGGCGTTGTAATAACCGCACACATTTTGCTCTGCGACGGGCTCTATAATTTAAAATGTTTGGCATTATGTTATGTTAAAAAAAAATAAAAAATCTCACCTCAAGTTGTTTTTATTTAATGTTCTTCTCACTGTTCTGTCCGAAACTCTCACCCCAGTTTGTTGTCTTAAAGAGTCATTTAGTTTTCTAGAGTTCTTTGTTCTATTCCGCATAGTTTCTCTCATTAAAATTCTTTCGGTTCTTTGGTTTATTTTTTTTGTATGTCCACCCCCATGCCCATAATTATGATCACCAGTAGTTTCGACGCGGCGGTTCAAATTATAAATTGTCTTTCGGCTGACATTGTAAATGTGCGCAACTTGCTGTTTTGACATTCCTTCGTTGAGAAGTCGAATGCAATTTTCCCTTTCTGCCGTGGTTAAACGCCTCATATTAATTAAACTTTACAAAATTATAACATTGAAATATGTCAGATTATTTGTAAAATAATGTAAACAGTTTTTAATTTCATAGCAACAAATTTGTTTTTCCAATGCCTACTTTGAAATTGACGCGTCGCGTAGAAATTACACCCGATCATAATTATGGGCATGGGGGTGGACAAAGAACTCTGTAAAACTGAATGATTCTTTGAGACAACAAACTGGGGTGTGAGTTTCGGACAGAACAGTGAGAAGAACATTAAATAAAAACAACTTGAGGTGAGAATTTATTTTTACAAAAACTTAAATAATGCCAAACTTTAGAGTGCGTCGTACCCTACGTTTTTGTTTATTATCGACCCGGTATAATGTGTAAATTTCAACCCTCAAATAAAATGCTTAGACCATAGAAAATCTACGTGAAATAAGGATTCCAAATCCGCAAAAATGATCAAGAACCGTCAATCCAATGTCAAGTTATAGCATTTTAAAGATTTCGGCATCCAAATTTTATGTTGAGTAGTGTGTACAAGGCCTAAGGGCCTTAATCCAAAAACTGACAAAACCGTCTAGAGATATTGATGTTACCTTAGTAAGGAACCATATTGCAACGACCAAAAAAATTTTTTGCGGAAATTTCACTCATACAAACTTTTTGATTTTTTGCATGACTTCATTGATCACCCCGTATATAATAAACTTATGATCCTACGATAAATATACGTCATGCAGCTTAATCCGAAAAAAACTAGCTCTTAAAATTTGCAAGCCGCGTTCAAAAATTTGCATTCCTGTTGAAAATATTGAACTTTAAATTTTGCCTAAAAGTCTCTATGTGTAAGTTCGAGTGGCCAGAAGTTTATATAGCGTGTTCCATTTAAAAATCGAAAGTTAGTGTAATTTCTGGCGAAACCGGAAGTGAAAAATATCATTGTATGTCAAAAAGTGCCGCTTATTATGTATGTAGTATATCCTAAATTTCAATCAGTCGAACAATCTTTTAGTTCAGACGTCTAAAAGCATTTTTTTTCAAATGGAGCCCTCTCCCAGTATATTTTCAAAGAATTTAATAGAGCGTCGAATTCTGCATCGATTGATATTAGCACTTACTATATTTATCTCTCTCGGTTTTATTATTGTGGAAGAATTTTTGTAAAATGTAGATATACAATCGGCACTATACAATGTACATACATTTACATACATAGTAGGCAATGAAAAATTTCAGAATATTTTGTTCTTATCAATATAAACACCGTGTTAGTGTTGCCGAGTCGTATAACTACGACTCGGCAGGAACGTAATATTTGTTCACTAAGGACATATTTCTGTAAGCATGCGATCGTACGTCTTCAAGAGAATCATGATTTATTTTTAATTATTACTTGAACTTAATAGCATATTGATTATTTCTGGCATATTTGAAATTTAAACATCTCGATTGATAAGCATTCGAGCGCCATTTTTAAACTATCATATTTTTAGAACTATCCATCATACCGAAATAAACAAAAAACAAAATACTTGTAATTTCATACTCTTATTTTCTGTACCATACCACGTTTTCCATAAATGTAAGACTTGAGTTATTTATGAAAGACAGTCTTAAGGTGGCAATTTTTTAAAGCTAAAATCGTAAAATATTGTACACTACGTTTTTCTCCTACAATTTGATTCTACATCAGCTTCAGTGGTTACTATTTTACTTTTTTGCTCAATGTTCTAGAGTTGGTGGGAACCACCCCCAAGCAAAGCGCTACGATTTTTAAATAGTAAACTTTTTTATACTCAATATTAGAAACTCAAAGCAAAAAAATCACGAATATCCATTCAATATAACAGGGTTCCAAGATTTTTTATTTTTTATGTTTAATTGCACTCGAGTAATGATATTGGGTTAACCATTTCCAGTACCTGTGGGCGAATTAGGCCATCCCGGAATATTAATTTACATAAATTCTGATTAGGCCCTAATAAAACATAAAGTGCACATTTCGTCCTAATATATTTAATAAGAATAGAGATTATTAAAAATTTAAGTTTTTAGATAATCCCTACTTCTACGTAATTTGGGTGTAATAGTAATGAAAATTAACTAATATTAAGGGATGAATTAAATACAAATACCTATAAATACCCCACGTTAGTAATGGTAGCTACCAGTTCGAATTAAGTATCCACAAAGTGAACATTATAGAAAAATCATCCAAAGTAACGGCACCCAGTGAAAACTCCAAAAAGATGTCGACATTCTCGAACAATTTGCAAGTAAGTTTTAAAATTATTATTAATACACACTTATTTATTTTTCCGCGGAAGATTAACCTGTGAAAAAAATTATGTACACCATATTTCACATTTCAAATATAGCAGAGTAACTAGGCCGGGCATTGCCAAATTTACGTGATGCTTTATGGCTTTTGGGTTTTCTTATACACAGTGTTTCGTGAGTGACTGGCCATGCGTTAGTGTGGAATACACAGTACTCTGAGATGATTTCAAAATGGCCTTATTATATCTCTAGTGTCCTTTGTTCTTGAAATACAGTGCGTTTTCTATTTGTTACTAACATTTTGATGGGGCCATATTTTTTATTGACTTCACTAAATCGAACTAAATTTAGTAGATATCTTCACAATTAAATAGTAAGGTACGCTCACCGTTTACCGCCCACCTTTAGCAAATTCTAGGTTTGGGTATCACAATTAAGAATACCATACTGTTAATTGTAGAAACAGCTGTTTCTTACAGCAGGGTAGTGATGTTTCTCTCGAAATTTACATCAAAAATATTAAAGTACTCAACTGCTTTAAATTTAATCAGTATTTTAAAATAAAATGTGCTGTTTTCCTATTACCGTCCCCTACCAATAAAATGTAACCCAATACCGCCCTTTGACTCCCCATTACCGCCGTATTTTACATGTAGCGAATAATTTTTATTTAAAAAATAAAATACTAAAAAAATGTTTTTAATAATTTTAATTTCAGAGAGAACACTAAAAAATGTACGAATATTAACTGCAGTAAAAATATGTAAAACATTATATACATTTTTAATTTAATTGCAAATTATTGCACTCGGTTCTCGGTTTCAGGCACTAAGTAAAAACCTCTTTTATTTATAGATTGAGGGGGATCTATTCTATGAACAATCTCATCTACGTCATACCATATCACATCTTCTTTTTCTGGCCACTTCCAATGCAAGCCCGTTTTTGTCATGGCTCTTATAAAGTATTTTCTATTTTCAATGTTTAAAATTTCTCCAGGAAAATGCTGTGCTTCATAAATTACTATTACGAATTCTTCTACTTTATATTCATTCTCAGATTGAAAGGCAGTGTTTTCGTTCTTTTTTCCTTCTAAATTTATTTCTTCGTGTTCTCCCGCAATTGCCTTATTTTTATCTATATTCTTCAACTCCAGAACTCCATCTGTTATTAATACCGGATCTTTAAGTATTTTTCCTGATTTACATTTTTTAATGTCTGGTTGTTTTGCTTCTTTTTGTTTATTAGGTTGCTCTTTTTCTGAATTTGTGTTAAGTTTTTCTTTCTCAATAAGTTTGTTTTTTTTAGTATTTAATTTATTTTCCTTCTCAAGTTTTCTTTTATTTTGTGTGGCTATTCTTATTTTCCTTTTTTCCTCTTTTTCTTGTTTCTCTAATTCAATTCTTCTTTGATATTCCATAAACTCATCCGCTATTGCAACAACTGGTGTTAATTTCTTTGTGACTCGTCTTTTGGTATTGGCTGTAACTATTTTTGGAAAGAAAAATGCTTTTTTGAAGGGTGTTGGCATTTTCGGAGGAGAAACGTTTTGGGAAGTCGAAGGGGGTGATGACAGTTTTGATTCCGGTATATTTTCTTTATTTGAATATTCAGGCTCAATAGACACATTTTTAGGCGCATTAATTTCTTCTAGATTTCCTATTCTATAATTACTATTGTCAGCGAAATTATCATTTTCTTTTGGTATTATGTCAATTCTCAAAATTTTTATACCACTAGTATGTTCTTTGTTCAAATTTTCATCAGTTTCTAATGGTCCATCTTCTTTTAGATCAAAAATGCTCCAATCTTCTGTGCAGTCTAGATTATTTATAAATGTAGAATCTCCAAGTACGCAATCATCCATGTACGCATTACGTGGTAAACATTCTTCTCCAGTGTCATTTTCAATATTGTTGTTGCAGTTTCCAAATAAATTTTCATTTTCTATAACGTAGATAATATTCTTGCTCGTTTCGATATTGTCAGCAGTTTGTGCATGATTATTTGGATCAATTTGGTTATTTTCAGTACTATTGTCTGTTGCGAGTTCATTAAGTTCTAAGTGTTGAATCATTTCGTCATCGCCATACTCTAATATATCTGCGATATCTTGACTGTCCACAATAATATGCTCTGTTATCGAATTTGGCAAATCATCATCTGTATTAGTGCGAACTTCTTCTGACACGAGAGATTTCCAAAAATTAAACAATTCTTCGTACCTTTGATCTCCTGACCAGGTGGAAGCAACGTGCTCCGTGAATTGCTTAAAGGTATCAGGTGAAAGTTTTTTCTCAAAGTCTCGTCTAAATTCATCACCTTTGCTGATATATTGAGCGGTTTGTTCAATAATTAAATTTGTTTGTGTTTTTTTCTTTTTAGTTTTTGGAAATTTACGTTCTCGACGTTAAAGGGAAATATACCAGTACATCTGAACGATTGCTTAATAGTATCAACTTTTAAAGTATCGTCAAAACATTCCTTAACTAGTGGAGCAAAGTCAGTTCGTTTAATTTTTGCGTAGTCATTTTTTATTCTAAAATTATGCACCGTTTTTCTCCAAGTGGCTTTTACTGGACGGTAAACGGCCACATCTAGTGGCTGAAGTATATGGGTCGAGTTTGGTACTAAAGCGACTAATACAATGCCATTTTCTTTGCAAAATTCGCTCAAAGCTAAAGAAATATGGCTTGTGTGTCCGTCTAGAAACAGAACAACTGGCCGTTTTATGTTATTGCTGTCTAGCCATGTATGAAAACAGTTGGTTACATATTCATAAAACGCTTCTGTGTTCATCCAACCGCTCTCAGTGTATCCTATTCCCCAACCTTTTGGCATGATTGGCGGTAGACTTTTTGGTAGCCTAGTGTATGGGAAGAGAACCATCGGAGGTGGTATTTTTCCGTCCGCAGCCACGGTTGCCAGAACTGTTAGACATTCCTTTTCATCATTTGCGATTCTGTTATATACAGTTTTGGAACCCTTTCGGGCAAGAACTTGATTTTGTTTAGGACAAAGAAAAAAAGCCGTTTCGTCGCAATTAAATATGCGAGTGCTATCTTCTAATACTTCGGTTAACCTGTTATCTTCAAAATACTTAGAAACCTTCTGAAACCAACTTGTAATCATTTCCTTTGTCACGCTGGCTCGACTGGAGGTCAGGTTTTGAGATACCCTGCGGGATACATCTTTGTTCCGTTTCATAAAATTGCGATACCAATGCGATCCTGGAATGTCATCTTTAAACGGATTTGGACGATTAAGATTTTTAATTAATGTAGCAACGCAGGCTGTAAGTTGCTCCCGGGTAACCGGAAAACCACTATCAGCCAAGAAGTGAATCCACTTGACTATATGGCGTTCTTCTTCGTTCGACAGGATTGGCTGCCGGCCACATTTTTCGTTAGCATATCTATTCTTTATCTTATCCCTTAACGTCGTTCTTGGTATTTGATATGTTTTAGATGCAGTCCTTGCTGACATTCCATTCCGTATATCTTCAAGGGCTTTTTCCAAAGACTTTTTGGAATAGTTAACTTTCTGTTTATGTGTAGGTGCCATATTTCTGGAAATAAAAGAGGAACAAATATTGTTTAAATAACAATAAAATACTATTGTTAATGCTGTTTAAAAACGAATTTAATCAAACTTACGAAGATACTACGATAATGACATGATCATAAGATTTTGCCTTAGGGCGGTAATAGGGCAGTGTACAGAAAACAGGAAATTTAATACCGGCCATACTAATAATTAACTTCTGGCAATATTTAGCGCAAAAAGTAAGAAAAATACAATGGATGTTTATTTCTGACTATTAATCGCATTCCTTATAATCAAAAAACTTCTAGTATTTTCTTTACAACTTTGAACTTTTTCACAGAAAACCTTAATTTACGGACACATTTTCAAGCCAAAGAATTAATGTCATAAAGTTTAAAAAGTATAGGGCGGAAAATGCTTCAATATTCAACTGGGGTTAGAACAAGGCTTAGGTAAAACTTGTACCGTCTTGGTTTAAGTAAATCTTAAAAAAAAAATACTAAAAGATACTAGGTCAACTCCCTAATACCGCCCTGGTGGGCGGTAATGGCATGTTGACTAATATTATAAGATTTTTCCATAGGGCGGTAATAGGACAGTGTACATAAACCAGAAAATCCAATACCGTCCACAGTAGCAATTAACTTCTGGTAATATTTAGCGCAAAAAGTAAGACAAAAACAATGCATGTTTAGTTTCGACTATTAATTGCATTCTTTATAATCAAAGCACCTATATTATTTTTTTTACAACTTTTAATTTTTTCTTAGGAAACCTTAATTTACGGGCACAGTTTCAAGCCAAAGAAATAATGTGATAATGTTGAAAAGGTATAGGGCGGAAAATGCTTAAATTTTCAATTGGGGTTAGAACAGGCATTAGGTAAAATTTGTACCGTATTGGCTTAACAGAATATTAAAAAAATGTAACTACAAAATACTATTTCAACTCCCTATTACAGCCCTAATGGGGCGGTAATGGGACGATGACCAAAATTGTAACCCATTACCGCCCATTTCAAATTTCGTGATTATGTTATATTTTTAAACTTATTTTGGTAATAAATGACTTAAAAATAAACTCTTTGTATCTTACACTATCATATGGATCAAAAGTATTTACTAAAACTATATAAATCATAATGTATTTAAGAATAAAACCTTAACGGAAAATGGCACATTACTAACCTAAAAATCTAGTTTTTGTCTGTAAACACTCTGCTACACTGACACTTCACTTATGTAGACTAACTTCATTCTTCTTGATTTGATGAATCCCTGACGCGTTTGGCTTCGGAGATTGCGCAATAAGACCATTGTAAGCTGACGTGTACTACATTATCTTTTTCTTCAGTATTTGTGAAGAAACACCAAAATAAAACAGGATATCTAAGAAGGGCGGTTTTAGGCGACGTATTTGTAGATGGCGGTAATAGGTGGCGTTACCTTACTAGTGGAGTGTTGTTAGTCGTAAAAAGTGGAAAACCTCGAACGAGAACACCGGTGAATAAATTTTCATGACGTTTGTTGCATTGTACTGCTAAAACCCAATACTAAAATGATTATTAATTCGAATTTGCCGAAATTTGTTTATTTAATAGTTTATTGAAAAATTCAAGAAATAAATATAAATGAATAATTAATCCAAAGTAACTGTTATAATTTTAATCACATGGCTAAAAAGTATTATTATGTATGTTTTTCGGGTTGGTAAATATTAATTGAAGGTTGAAAATTGCAAATTTAAAAAGAATGGAATCAAAGTAGTGGTCAGAAACTTTGTAATCAGGTATAACCGAGTATTGTTTAAATCTCAAATTTGTTAGAAATAATCAGTATGGTGTTAAAAATACATATAATAGAAATTAAAGGGCTTGAAGTACTCTTTGATATGAATATTTTTTCTATTCATACAGCTTGAAAAATAACGTTGTTATGTGTAAAGCAATGAGTGCTTTGTAATATTTTAAAATAAAGAATGTAGGATTTTGCTGCTGTCATTGGCCATAGAATGGAAATTTGAAAAATCTGTACACGTTTTTATTATTATATAGTATTAATGTGCTCTAACTTTAAGGGTTTCAATGTATCAAACGTTTCCAAGAAATGTAAGCTTTAAATATATTTCTTTGCTACTAAAAATTCAAGCGCCGCATTTGTACTGTCATATTTCCGAAACTATTACTTCCTCAAATATTTTAAAAAACAAATTAATATATCGCTTCTTAAGCTTTATTTTTCTTGTCATATTTTTCTTTAATGCAATTGTTTTGGAGTTATTTACAAAAAAAGGAATCTTTTCAGCAAAATCGTAAAATTTTTTCTTAATTTAAAGCTCATTTTTAAAAACGATTTCTTCAAAAATGCCAAAAAATCAGAGCATGTTAGTAATGCTATTATTAATAAAAACCAATAGAGGTTTTTTGAATTTCCATTATATGGCCAATGGCAGCAGCAAAATCCTCCTACAAAACACTGGTCATGTCACGTGACGGACAAACCACACAACCCCCAGCCTTTTTCTCCCCTCCCCCTTTCCATGCCCCCTAACCCGCTGATATCTTATAATATCACAAAACTTAAATTGCAAACATAAACAGCAATAAAAATTTTGCTCCAGTTTTTAAAGAACCCAACTCATTATCTATAGCAAGTTTTGTTCATCTTTTCCTGTAAATCTGAAACGCTACTCTCTGGTACATTATATTTTCTCTTCACTTACCATTATCTAAATTTCTTAGGAAAATAATTTGTAAAATGTAATACATATAGATCTCAACAAGTGTTGGCAAGGTCCCCAGCCATAACAGCGGCACTCTGTGTATTGTTTTACATCCGTAAATTAAATAATATTATTTTATAATATACTACTTTTTATTACCTTAGTTATAAGCTTGAAATGTATAATAGCTAAAGAAAATAAAAACAATTAAATGGTAAATGGGTCATTGTTTTGCATATAACATTATTATCTTTCATGCTGTACAGATAGATTAACAATCCTATCAAAGAGTACCTACGCAAGCCCTTTAATTTCTATTATATGTATTTTTAACATCATACTGATTGTTTCTGACAAATTTTAGATTCAAACAATTTTTAAACGATCATAGTTTTGGAACTATTCATCGTACAGAAGTAGATACAAAATCGGTAAAGGTGTTTACACAGAACTTCCCTCTCTGGCAAAGAAAACCTGATAACGTTTGGTCGAAAAAAAATATACAGAGTGATCATCCGCAAATATGGAGGGCTTGCGTAAATACCTTTACAAATTTCCAATAAGGTTGAATTGTTTTTTAGGTGACCACCCTGTATATTTTTCAATAAAACTATAATAGGTGTCTTGCCAAATGCGTTAACTATATGTCAAGTATTATTGCCATTTGTTGTTTTTTCAGTTCCATATCCACGCAGTGGAGTGGACGTATAGTTGTGGTTAAAATAAATTCAATTTTTCTTTTACTTCCCTCGCATACCGAAGGGAAGTATTGTATTCGAGAAAAATTCACCCTCCGAGATTTTTTCGGGTTCTGACGTTTCAGAACACGTAGATTCCGAAAATATAGGTTTTTCAATTCCGTCAGTCTGTCTGTCTGTCTGTCTGTCTGTCTGTCTGTCTGTCTGCCTGCCTGTCTGTCTGTCTGTCTGTTGGTGCATTAACTAAAAAACTACTTGACGGAGAGCAGTCAAATTTGGTAGGTAGTTAACCCTACTGTCAGCGAAGAACTGGTAGAATTTTCACTGAAAAATATACAGGGTGGACCGTCTAAACGGAATAAATAGTGAAAAAAATTTTTTTTTGCTCAAATTTAAAATTTCCACGTTTCATGACGCGCTAAACCTATTTCAGAAAAAAAAAAATTTTGAAAATTATTTACAATCATTTTTGAAAAAATTTTTACCACTAAAAAAAATTTTTTTCTTTGTTTAAATTTAAAATTTCCACGTTTCGTGGCATTCTAAACCTATTTAAAAGAAAAAAAAAATGAAAATTTTTTACCAACATTTTTGAAAAAATTTTTACCACCAAAATAGATGAATTTTTTTTTCTCAAAATTTAAAATTTCCACGTTTCATAGCGTTCTAAATCTATTTAAAGCAAAATAAAAAAAAATTTAAAAATTTTTGAAAAAAATTTACCACAAATAGATGGAATTTTTTTTCCGATTTAAAATTTCCACGTTTCCATGGCATTCCAAATTTATTAAAACGAATCTAAAAATGTTTTAGAAAAATAAAAAAAAATGAAAACATGTTTTAGTAATCTATTTATCACCCTTATAGAATAGACGAAATATTTTTTTGCTCAAATTTAAAATTTCCACGTTTCATAACATTCTAAACCTATTTCGGAAAAAAAAATTTGCAACATATTTTCACCAATTTGGAAAAAAATTTAACACTAGAATAGACAGAAAACATTTTTGAAAATTTGTTCTATATTTTAATCACCACTATACTTCCACTCCATTACGTGAATGTGGGATTGAAAATGTGAGATATGGCAATAATATTTGGCATATCCTATTATATACTTTTATTGAATAATGGCATCCCAAGAAATAATTGAGTCATGGTGGACATTTATAAAGGTATTTGCGCAAGCCTTCCATATTTGGCACCTGTTATTTAGTATATTGAACTTTTGCTGTTGGATAAACACTCTGTATATTTTTTTGACCAAAAGTTATCAGGTTTTCTTTGTAATAATACCAATAATTATATTCCGATTATTATTCCCAATGTCATTTCGTAATTAATAATTTTTTTGAATGACTGTCATGCACAAATAACGAGGGAAGTTCTGTGTAAATAACTTTACCGATTTTTTTTTAATAGTTTTAGAATGTCAAGAAACTTAGAAATTAGAAATTTGAATGAAAAAAATGTTCTTTTCATCATCTATTCTATAGTAGTGGGCAATTTTTTTTATAAATTTTTTTAAATTTTCAAAACATTTTTTCTGAAATAGGTTTAGAATGTCATGAAATGTGGAAACCTTAAATTTGAGCAAACAGAAAATGTTTCCGTTATATATTCTATAGTTGTACAAAACTTTGTCTGTCTGTCTGTCTGTTGGTGCATTTACTAAAAAACTACTTCACGGAGAGCAATCAAATTTGGTAGGTAGTTGACGCTACTGTTAGCGCAGAAATGGTAGAAATTTCACTGGAAAATATACAGGGTGGACCGTCTAAACGGAATAAATAGTGAAAACATTTTTTTTGCTCAAATTTAAAATTTCCACGTTTCATGACGCGCTAAACCTATTTCAGAAAAAAAAACTGAAAATTTTTTTCACCAACATTTTTGAAAAAATTTTTAGAGACGAAAAATATTTTTTTTTGCTCAAATTTAAAATTCCTACGTTTCATGACACGCTTAACCTATTTCAGGAAAAAAAAATTTGAAAATGACGCGCTAATCCTATTTCGCGAAAAAAAATTTTTGAAAATTTTTTTCACCATTTTTGAAAAAATTTTTACCAAGATGAAAAAAATTTTTTTTTGCTCAAATTTAAAATTTCCACGTTTCATGACACGCTAAACCTATTTCTGAAAAAAAAAATGTTTGAAAAAAATTTTATCTACCACTAAAAAAAATTTTTTTCTTTGTTCAAATTTAAAATTTCTACGTTTCATGGCATTCTAAACCTATTTAAAAAAAAAAAATATTTGAAAATTTTTTACCAACATTTTTGAAAAAATTTTTGAATGCCATGAAACGTGGAAATTTTAAATTTGAGCAAAAAAAATCCCATCTTTCTACTGATAAAAAAATTTTCAAAAAGTTCTACGTGATCTGAAACGTGAAAATCCGGAAAAATCTCGGAGGGCGATTTTTTCTCGAATACAATACTTCCCTTCGGTATGCGAGGGAAGTAAAATAAAATATTTGTAATTTCATAAACTTATTTTTTGTGCCATATCACTTTTTCTATAAATGTAAGACTATCGAGTCATTTATGAAAATCAGTCTCAAGATTCCAATTTTTTAAAGCTAAAATCGTAGTCTTCAAAACGTTATAACTTGTAAAATATAAATTTACATGAAAAATTGTACACTATATTTTTCTCTTTCAATTTGATTCTACATCAGATTAGGTGGTTACAATTTTGCTTTTTTTGTGGTAAAATAATATCGTGAAAATGTTTAGGCCTTGGGAAGGTTCTTTACCTAGCACTAGCAGAGAATGACAGGAAAGTATGGGGAGGGATCATTAACAGCTCGCAAATTACAGAGAAAGTTTCTAGACAACATTTATGTGAACATACCCAAAAAGTAGTTTTAAATGTTTACAAAAATATAAAAGAAAGTGAAGGAGAAACCGGAGCTGTGAAAAAGACCGCCTACTTAACAGAAATTCCAGAATAAACTAATTAAGGAAGGACCATACAATCGAAAAGCTAAATCGGACAAAGGAAAATCACGAGCATTAGATTCATCTGTAGTGAAGTTGTTAAGGGATTTAATTTACAGTAAGTATAAGGAAAATGAGATGCCAAAAGTATAATCAGTACATATGGAACTGAGAAACAAGTATTGTGAAAAGAAAAAATCGGTAAAGGTATATACACAGAACTTCCCTCTTTATTTGTGGGTGGTAGTAACTCTAAAAAATTAATAATTACGAAATGATATTGAAAATAATAATGGAAATATAGTTATCACTATTATTACAAAGAAAACCTGATAAATTTTGGTAAAAAAATATACAGAGTGCTCATCCAACAGCAAAAATTCAATGCTAAATGGCATGTGCCAAATATGGAAGGCTTGCGCAAATACCTTAACAAATGTCCACCGTGACTGAATTATTTCTTGGGACGACCACCCTGTATATTTTTCAATAAAAGTGTAATAGGTGCATATGCCAATTATTGCCATCTGTCACATTTTGAATTCAACATTCACGTAGTGGAGTGGAAGTATGGTGGTGGTTAAAAAATATCATTTTTTTTTAAATTTTTAAAAAATGGTAAAAAAATTTTCAACATTTTTTTCTTCTGAAATAGGTTTAGAATAGAATGAAACGTGAAAATTTTAAATTTGAGCAAAGGAAAAATTATTTTCCATCTATTTTAGTGGTAAAGAATTATCCAAAAATGTTGGTGAATAAAATTTTCAAAATATTTTTTTTCTGAAATAAGTTTAGAATGTCATGAAACGTGAACATTTTAAATTTAAGCAAAAAGAAAATTATTCCATCTATTCTAGCGGTAAAATATTTTTCCAAAATGGTAAAAAAATGTAAATTTTTTCCGAAATAGGTTTAGAATGCCATGAAAACATGGAAGTTTAAATTTGAACAAAGAAAAAGAAATTCCATTTATTTTAGTGGTAAAATTTTTTCAAACATGGTAAAAGGATTTTCTAATTTTTTTTTTTAAATAGGTTTAGAACGCTATGAAACGTGGAAATTTTAAATTTGAACAAAGAAAACAAATTTTCGTTCTACTTTAATGCTAAAAAAATGTTTCAAAAATGTTGCTAAAAAAAATTAAAAAAAAAAAATTTTGAAATAGGTTTAGAATGTCATGAAACGTAGAAATTTTAAATTTGAACAAAGAAAAAAAATGTTTCATCTATTTTTTGAAAATGGCGAAAAAAATGTTCAAACTTTTTTTTTTCTGAAATAGGTTTAGGGCGTCATGAAACGTGGAAATTTTGAATTTGAGCAAAACAATTTTTTTTCATTATTTATTCCCTTTAGACGGTCCACCCTGTATATTTCCCGTGAAATAGGTTTAGGGCGTCATGAAACGTGGAAATTTTAAATTTGAGCAAAAACATTTTTTTTTCATTATTTATTCCCTATAGACGGTCCACCCTGTATATTTTCCCATGAAAGTTCAACCATTTCTCCGCTGACAGAAGGGTCAACTACCTACCAAATTTGACTGCTCTCCGACAAGTAGTTTTTTAGTTAATGCACCAACAGACAGACAGACATACTGACGGAATTGAAAAACCTAGATTTTCGTAATCTACGTGATCTGAAACGTCAAAATTCCGAAAAAATCTCGGAGGGTGATTTTTTCTCGAATACAATATTTCCCTTCCGTATGCGAGGGAAGTAAAAATTTCGAAGCTCTCTAGAATCGAAATTAGTTATTTAATAATAATAATAATTAATAATAACAAAGGTCCTTATTTTTCAATTGAATAACGGACAAAGTATATAAGTAACAATCATATAATAAAATAATTATTATTCCAGGAAAAATGCCGAAGAACAGGTGGTCATGCAAGGAGCATGACCTCTGGATTTAATCTTAAGCAGAAAAAAGAGTAAGAAGGGTAATACAAAATTAATAAAAAGAATGCTCCTCGTGGTTCTTGCTTGGCAACACTAATAATACAATAGATTAAATTATTATTGCCGAAACTGAGTAGTAAGGAAAAATTTGATTCTAATTTACACTCAAAATTCATCATTACCCAACAGATTTAAGTTTCCATTAGTGTGCACAAGAATTTTAAGTACGGCTCTGTGAGACATCAATTATCTTAACGAGCCAAATTTATGGTCCGTCTTTTACAGCTTTTTTTACCTGCACTAAACGAATAAAGACAACTATAACTACATTTAAGGTGACTATTTCCAAGAGGGATACATCCCATAGGGAAATATTCTTTATTTTTGTCATAAGCTTTTATATTGGTACATATATTTCAAAAAAAATATAAGACTCAGCATACCAGAATATTGGAATGAATTTTCACCCATTAATTTCAGTGGTTTGCAAAATAGTTAGATTTAAATTTAAAGATTATGGTAATCTTCCTATTTCGTAATTTTAAATCTAATTATTTTGGAAACGACTGGAATTATTGAGTGGAAATTCATAGTAATAGTCTTGTTATGGTTCTACTTAGTAGTGCAGGCAATGAAGGCAAAATTTTGTAAAAACCTCGCAAAAATCAATAAAAGGATCATCTCCGGGATTTGAGTAGATAATAACCTATAGAATGGAATGATGCATTCTTTGCACTTCCGGGAAAATTAAAAAAAAATTTGGAGAAACTTTTTGATTTTCGTTTTTTTTTGCTCTAACTGCTAAAATAATGAAAATACAGAAAAAAGTTTTCAACAAAATTTGTAGCTCGTCTCTTTCTCTACAAAAAAGGTCTTTACAAATGTTTGTCTTATTTAAGCCGTTTAGGAGATAAATTCAGTTTTCCACTTATAGTTTTGAGCCGCTCCGAAATGCGCGGAAAATGAGAATTCTCTGGGAGTTAATTCTTACTATTCAGAGCCGCTACAAAAATGAAAACAACACAAAATATAGAGAAAAGTCTCAGCTTTAATGTGGAACTTATCGCAAAATTCATACCAATTTTTATCATAGAGAAAAAAATGTTAGAAGATGGCTTAGTAAATTTTATACAGTTGATTTATTCATATCTTTAAGTTTTATGCATTCTGCCAATTTCTTCCGTAACAATGGGTGCTTTTTCACTACATGCATTCGATTCCACGAACTTTTATCTATATTTCGTGAAAGTTTTATTGAAGAATGTTAACAAACAAATAAGTTGTATATGTTTTACTATATAATTGTGCATTTTTTGAACGTGTATGAATAATGTAGACAAATTCAAAAAGTACTGCACGCATTTAAAAAACTCTAAAGTCATTCGAAAGAATATGTTTTATTGTACTTATAATCCGAAAATTAAGACTGTGCTATTATTATTAATTAAGATATAGCGAATTGAACTCCAAAATTTGGAGGTGATTGATCGATGAGAAATATACCCTACTTTGATCGCAAGGCATATTTCTCCAACAAAAGTAATTGCAATAAAATGTTAATTGGATTAATATATCATTATATAAGAATATATCAGCAAAACGAATTATCATTCCAACGACTCCGAAAATATAGGTTTTTCAATTCCGTCAGTCTGTCTGTCTGTCTGTCTGTCTGTCGGTCTGTCTGTCTGTCTGTCTGTCTGTCTGTCTGTCTGTTGGTGCATTAACTAAAAAACTACTTGACGGAGAGCAGTCAAATTTGGCAGGTAGTTGACGCTACTGTCAGCGCAGAAATGGTAGAAATTTCACTGGAAAATATACAGGGTGGACCGTCTAAACGGAATAAATAGTGAAAAAAATTTTTTTTTGCTCAAATTTAAAATTTCCACGTTTCATGACGCGCTAAACCTATTTCAGAAAAATTTGCAACATTTTTGAAAAAATTTTTACCAAGATGAAAAAAATTTTTTTTTGCTCAAATTTAAAATTTCCACGTTTCATTACGCGCTAAACCTATTCCAGAAAAAAAAAATTTGAAAATTTTTTTCACCATTTTTGAAAAAATTTTTAAAATATGAGAATTTTTTTCTCTCTTCAAATTTAAAATGTTCACGTTTCATGGCATTCTAAACGTATTTCAAAAAAAAAATTTTTTTAAAATTTTTTTACCAACATTTTTGAAACAATTTTTACCACCAAAATAGGTGGAATTTTTTTTTTGTTCAAATTTCAAATTTCCACGTTTCTATGGCATTCTAACCGTATTAAAACAAATTTAAAAATTTCTCCGAAAATTTTTCTTGAAAAAAATTATGTATTCATCACTAAGTAGGTACTTACTATAGAATAGAAGAAAATGTTTTGTTTGCTCAAATTTAAAATTTCCACGCTTCATGACATTCCAAACCTATTTCGGAAGAAAAAAAATTGTAACATTTTTGTTACCATTTTGGAAAAAAAATTACCACTAGAATAGACGGAAAATTTTGTTTGCTCAAATTTAAAATATACACGTTTCATGACATTCTAAACCTATTTCAGAAGAAAAAATTTAGAAAATTTTTTAACCAAGGAAAAATTTCAAAAAAAATATATTTTTTTTCTTTGTTCAAATTTAAAATTTCAACGTTTCCATAGCAGTCTAAACCTATTCAAACAAATAAGAAAAATTCATAAAATCTATTTCACTACTTACTATAGAATAGATGAATTTTTTTTTACCACTTTGGAAAAAAAATTACCATTAGAATAGACGGAAAAATTTGTTTTTGCTGAAATTTAAAATTTTCACGTTTCATGACATTCTAAACCTATTTCAGAAAAAAAAAATTTGAAAATTTTTTCACACGTTTTTGAAAAATTTTTAACCACTAAAACAGATGGAAATTTTTTTTCTTTGCTCAAATTTAAAATTTTCATGTTTCATGACATTCTGAACCTATTGCAGAAGAAAAAGGAGTGAACATTTTTAACCAACAGTTTTGAAAAATTAAAAAAAAAATTAAATTTTTAACCACCACTGTACTTCCACTTCACTGCGTGAATGTGGAACTGTCTAATGGCAATACTATTTGACATATGCTATTATAGTTTTATTGGAAAATATACAGGGTGGTCATCCCAAGAAATAATTTATGGGAGACCTGTTATTTAGTATTGAACTTTTGCTGTTCGATGAGCACTATTTTTTTGACCAAAAGCTATCAGGATTTCTTTGTAATAATTACAATAACTATATTTCCATTATTATTCTCAATGTCATTTCGTATTTAATATTTTTTAAGTGATCGCCATGCACAAATAACGAGGGAAGTTCTGTGTAAATACCTTTACCGATTTTTTTAGGAGTATTCGCAGCCGTAAGAATTATCGATCCATGTGCCCGGTCGTACGAAACTCCTGGAGAATTCTCATTTTTCGCGCATTTCGAAGCTTAAAATTATAAGTGGGAAAACTCGATTTATCTTCTAAACGGCTTAAGTAAGACAAACATTTGTATAAACCTTTTTTGTAGAGAAAGAGACGAGCTACAAACTTTATTCGAAACTTTTTTCTCTATTTTCATTTCGTTGGCCGCTAGAGCAGAAAATCCGAAAATCAGAAAGTTTTTCCAAATTTTTTTGAATTTTCCCGGAACTTGGAAGTACAAAGAATGCATCATCTTATTCTCCAGGTTATTACCTACTTTTTTTTTTTTTTTTTTTTTTTTTTGGCATTGCGACTTACGTCGATACAGCCAGATGCGAAGTTAATATATACTTATCAATTAACTAATTGTACCCTAATTCTAACCTAACCTATATCACCGATCACAAATAGAGACTCTGGGATAAAACAAGGACACTCTCTTCTCGCCCAGGGGTCTGTCAGGGCATTTTATAATGGCACACACAAAGAGTAAGACCACGGAAAGGAAGGAATATATACAATGGGATAAAAACAAGGGGTGGGAAATCTAACCTAACCTAACTTATTCTAAATATTAAGTTTAATGGCTTTTAGAAATTCGAGAATCACGTCATAGATGGGTTTTTTATTCAGCGCTAGCAAATGACAAATATTATTAGGATGGTAAGTATTTTGATCTGTTAATTTTTTGTAAAAGAGATCGCTTTCTGCTTTGTATTTTACACATTCAAAAAATATATGATCCAAATCTGCAGTGACATTACATGTATCACATAGGTCTGAATCTACTACTCCTATTTTCTTGAGGTGCGCCGGGTAGCACCCGTGGCCGAACTTTAATCTACTGAGTGTTGTTATGTCTTTTCTAGAATACATAAAATCTTTATACCAATATCTAGTTGGAATGTCTGGTTGAATTGTTACATAGCGAGTAGGATTTGTTTTACCATATTCTGTCCATAATGCTGACCATGCTTTTTTACTTTTATGTTCGGTAATACTTATACACTCTTGGACGTGTAGTCCGCTATTCAAAATTTCTCCTTCATTAATACTTCTTTTTGCTATAATATCTACCTCTTCATTGTGTTTTAAACCTGTATGTGCCTTAACCCAAACAAATTTTACTAACTTCCCTCTCTCTTTTAAGTTATTTATTAAAATTTTAATTTTAGCAATACAAGGGTTAATGTTGTGAGTGAAGACTTGACTATTCTCGATAGTTTGGAGGACAGAAAGTGAATCCGATAGAATCGTAGATTGTTGATGTTGACAACCGACGATATATTCTAAAGCTTTGAGGATCGCCATAGCCTCGGCATTGTAAATAGAGGTATTTTGGTCTAATTTGAATAATCTCTGTATGCCTAATGTAGGTACAATATATGCACAGCCAACACCGTCAACATTTTTGGAAGCATCTGTATATACATCTATTGAATTCTTCGATTCCACGAGAACATTTAATAACGCATTTTTATTTATTTGATTTATTTCTGAGTATTGGGGTATGACAACTGGTATTCTAGATAAAAGAGCAAAAAAATCATAGCTTTTACAAACTGAATTGTTTTGATCCATTTTCTGGAAAAACTTATGTACTTCGCGATACCCTGCACATAAAGGTGGAGAGTTTTTCTTAATCCAGTATTTGTTGGTAAGGTCAAATATATTTAGTTTGTAAATTTTGTCTATTAAAGCAGATTCTTTATTCTTGAACTTCAGTATCATTTTTTCTGATAAAAGTTGACGTCTCAAGTGTAATGGTGGTTCTAAGGCTTCCACTCTCAATGCTTCAACAGGAGTTGATTTCATTGCGCCTAAACATAACCTGAGCGCACTATTTTGTAAAATATCTAATCTATGTAAGAGTGATTTACTAGCAGAACCATATAAGATTGACCCATAATCAATTATTGATCTGATGTACGATCTGTAAAATATAATTGTTGTATGTGGATCTGCTCCCCACCACGTACCTCTAATCATTTTCAAAAAATTGATGCCCTTAGTGCATTTTGCTAGAACTTGTTCTACATGAGGCTTCCATGATAGTTTTTTATCTAGAATTATTCCCAGGTATTTAACTTCTTTCTTAACAGGAAAATTAGTATTACTAAGATTAATATTAGTAATATTGGGAGTGTTATGTCTTGAGAAAAACGTAACAACTGATTTCTCTGGGGACAGCTGAAAACCATTTTCATTTAACCACTGCTGTATAGAAGTCATTGCGGAGCTTAAATTATCAATGCATTGTTGATATTTTCTGGTTTCGGTGTAAACACATAAATCATCTGCGTATTGCACAATAGTCATATTGTTATTTAATCTGTGGAAATCTGCTGTATAGATATTAAACAGTAAGGGACTCAGGACTGATCCCTGAGGCAGGCCTGAACATATATATCGTGGTCCAGTTTTGCTATTGTCAGGTAATCGTAGGTAAACTGTTCTGTTAAAAAATAAATTTATAATAGTTTGAGCCACGTTTGGGGGTATTGTTAATTGTATAAGTTTATTTCTGAGGATCATTAGATCTACTGAGTCATAAGCGCCCTTAATGTCTAAAAAAACAGCCCCTAGGTAATCATTCTTAGAATAACAGTTTTGTACGTCTGTTACTATGCTTGATATTGCATCTACTGTGCCATATCCTTTTTTAAAACCAAACTGGTTAGTAGGAAGAAGTGAATTGTTATGAATCCACCATTCTAGCCTATATTTGAGGATTCTTTCAAATGTTTTCAGTATGCAAGTTAATAGAGATATGGGCCGATATGAATCTGATAGGTTAGGATCTTTGTTAGGTTTCAATATAGGTATCACTGTAATATTTTTCCAATTTTCTATGGACTTGCCTTGTAACCATACGTCATTGAAGATTTCAACAAGAAATATCTTAGCATTGAAAGGTAGATTGTGCAACATTCTGTAACTTATTTCATCGATACCCGGTGCTGTATTGTTTACGTTTTTTAGAACATATTCTAATTCAAAAATTGTAATAGGTGCTGTAAAAATCTCATTAAGATTATTGCCATTGAACGCGTTAACTGGATGGGTACTAATGTTATTTGGTACAGTTATTGGAGCAACTGTATTAAAAAAGTCTTCGGTCCAGTTTAGATTATTACATCTTTGAGATGTTACGGGAATTCTTTTTATTTTCTTAGCTTGATTCCACAGATCTACGGCTGATGTATTTTTATTTAATTTTGAACACCAAGTTTTCCAATGTGTCTTAGCTTTATTTTTGAGAAATTTTTTCGTTCGTGCCATTTCTTCCTTAGTTTTTAAATAATTTTCTAATGTGCTATGTTGTTTATAAGTACTTATTGCTATTTTCCTTTTATTTACCGCTGCCTCACATTCTTGGTCCCACCAGGGTGGTGGAGGACGCTCTCTTGCTTTAAATGGTTTTTTGCAAGGAATACTAGCCTCTGCTGCTAGGTTTAAGCCATGTATGAAGTGTTGATATTTCTCCTCAGTGGTTACCGATAGGTGAATGTTAGAAAAAAACCTTTCTGCTTCATAACCATACTTTGTCCAGTTAGCTTTGTTTAAATTCCACTTATTTTTTGGATAAACTGTATTATTTTCTTGCTTAGGTATTTCTGAGTGTATAAGAATAGGAAAATGGTCGGAGCCAAGATTATCTGATAAGGTTTGCCAGCGTATGGTATTTGCAATACTTGGTGAACAGAAGGTAATGTCAACTACAGATTTTTGATCGCTATGTGTAAACCTAGTTGGTGAGCCATCGTTTAAAAATAAATAATTGTGATTGTCTGTTGCAAGTAGAATCTGCTGACCTGTTTGATTGTTTTTGTAAGAGCCCCAAGCGGTGCTATGTGCGTTAAAATCACCTCCGATTATACTAGGGTGTGGCAATTGGCGGAAAAGGTCGTCCCAGTCACTATTACTTGTAACGATATTTGGTGGGCAATAGACAGAATATAACGATAATTTTTCTTTATAATATGGAATCTGTACACCACAGACAAAGATATCTTCACTAAAATTATTCATATTTTGTACGACTTTGTAGCTTATAGTATTTTTAATAAAGATGGCTACACCTGCTTTTCCATCGTGTCTGTCTTTACGGACAATATTATATCCTTTAAAATTGATTTTTTGGTTTGGTTTAAACCAAGTTTCGCTGATAAGCGCTATATCTATATTATTATTTTGTAAACATATTTGTAAACTATTTTTATTCGATACAGCGGAACGTGCGTTCCACTGTAAAAATGTATATGTTCTTGTGTGTGTGCTAGCCATTATTATGACTGAATATATTGTTAATTTTTGATTTAAAATAGTGGCAATTAATATTTTTCAAATCATCTATAGAACTAGTTTCACTAATTAAATTTTGGAACAATTGATAAAAATTTTCGATAAGATAATTTATTGTTTTTTCATATTCTGACGTATTATAAGGGTTAGGAGGCAAAGGTACATCTGGACCTGATATGAACGGGAACATAGGCGGTTGTTGGCTAGGGTGCATAATAACTGGTGACTGAGCTTTCCGTTTTTTATTACTCTGTTGTACTGGCTGAGAACTATAAACATTAATATTTTGGCCTCGAGATGTAGATGGTTGCGATAAGTAATTATGTTTATTTATTGGTTTTTTAACAGGGAGAGGGGGAAAATTTTTGTCGTCTATATTAGCCAATACTTCATATTTATTTTTCATCGGTATGCTATTAGCATAACTTGTACTAACAAATTTCTTAGCTTTTAAGTAAGTTAAATTATTTTCTGACATAACTATTTTCACCTTTTTTTGTTTTTCATAAAAAGGACACTGTCTTGATATTGTTTTATGCTCGTTATTTTTACAATTGTTGCAATAATTATCTTGTGGGTCTCTACATGTATGATTATCTAATTTTTCTTTTCCACAGTTAATGCACATTGTTTTGGTCGAACGGCATTGTTTGGCAACGTGTCCATAATATAAACATTTATAACACTGTATTACCTTTTGAGTGTATGGCTCTACTGGACAAGATACTCCATTGATATAAACAAAGTTAGGTAGCGTATTTCCTTCGAAACAAAGTAGTACTGTTTGTCTTGGCACTACTGCAGGTTCCCCGTCAATTAAAATTTTTCTAGTGAATCTTTTGACTTCAATTATATTATTAGGTGAAATAATATTGTTCAACAAGTAATCTTCTTGAAATATAGTGTCTACATGCTTAATAACACCTTTTCGAGATAATAAATTATTTGGTATATATGCGTGTAATTGTTCGTCTTTCAATAATTTATTGTTAACCAATTTGTTAGCATCATATATGGACTTTACATTTACTTTTATGCGGTTTTTTCTCACCCGTTCAATAGAAGTAATATTTGTTATTCCCAATTTTTTAAGTAAAATATGCCCAACATACATCGGATGCAGACGACCTATATTTTGACTGTTGACTTTTTCAATAAATACATGAACATCGTTGGAATAATACCTGGCTTTTTCTAAATTAAAAACCTTACTTTTTTCTCCGGTGCTAGATTCGTCCGTCATCTCTATAGAGCGGCTATTTGAATTACTTTCTGTAATATTGAGGTTACCACCATTATTTCCATCTTCACTCAGTCCTGTGTATTGCTGATGGGGGACACTATTATCTTGTGGATCTGGCACTGTATTAATTATTTGTTTTAAATGTTTATAAGAGGGGTCTCCCTCACCTATAGGTGGGGGAGACATTTTATTTCAATGTAATAACAATATATATATATTAGTATATTCACTAAACGCGGCTTTTATTATTTAGTACTTATTTTATACGTATTATACTTAATTTTAATTGTCACTCGATAACGCACGTCTTTATCACTTTGCGCCAACAATCGAACTTTTATTACCTACTTAAATCCCAGAGATGATCCTTTTATTAATTTTTGTTACCCTAAATGACTAATTTGCCTGTACTATGGGTAGTCTTATAGTTTTTTAAATATACGTGATAACAAAAAAGATATGGCCAAAAATATTATCGGATGTCTCTCTCTTGGAAATAGCAATATTAGACTCATCAGTCATCGTGTTATAGTTAAGGTCATGATGGTACGCCTTGTATATTTCATATCATCTGTACATAATATTTCACAGCAACTAACTCTTTGATTTCTTAATTATAATTACAATTATTCTAACCATACATTTCTTTTCAGGCAACCCCTACATCCGGAGTTATGGACCTTCGACGAAGAATTGAAAGTAATTGCAGGCTACGGCTTACTTTGGCAATGATGATGGCAAACAACTTTAAGAACAACATTTATGACGAGGCTACAAAGAAAAAGGATTTACACGAATATTTTTATCGCAGTGCATTATCCATACACTGCTTTCTCGAGGAAAGATTGACCATGGATGAAGAACTTGTGCTCATGATGAATTGGCACAAGATTCTGAAGCACATAGGCGAACAAGACGGAATCGAAACATTTAATGTTACATCAGAACTGATGGAAGATGTAGAAGATAGGTTGAGAATTAGGGTAGGAGAGCGACGCCAAACAGATAACCGTACGAATTTCATGAAGCTAACGAACTTAATAGAACACACCATATCCAGTTTTCCTAGAGGACCAAGGCCAGGAGAGCATATGATTAATAAAATTGGCCCGTCTCTTCGTTTTATTTTTAAAATTGAGAAGTTAAAGTTACAAAGTGAGAACTTGATTATGATTAATCAAAATGTGATGGAACACTTAAATAAACCTCGACCTAAGTATTACAGTGATAGAAAAGTAAGATTACACATTTTATCTGATGACGATTACGAAGTAATGTATAGGACAGTGGTGGATTCGTACAAGCGGAAGCTTATTTGTGAAGACATTTATGAACGTTCGAAATTGATTTACGCTACAAAAAATAAAGTGTCCATTAATATTATAGGGGAGCCAAACCACATATTCTTCCATTTAACCAAGCTTCTTCAAGTAATTAAATACCAACTAAGAAAAAACAGCACAGTAAGAGGTTTGGGAATGTGCGTAAAAGTTTCGAAATTTGACGAAGCGTTTAAATGTCAGAATTATATACCCCTACTTGATCCCTAGTCAGTGGTACAACAAAAATTAGAAAATCACTCCAAGGTCCAATTCGTACGGTAAATCAGCGCAACGAAGAATATTTCACGGAATTACAGTACACAATCATCTAAAAATCCATGAGATCCTTCTGACATCTCCATGAAATTATTTATGAGATATTATTTTAAGTTTCACCTGTGATATTTCCTTAAGTTTCATGTTTTATATGTACTATCGCTATGTAAAATTTGGCGTTTCACTAACTGTACTAAATATACTTTTTATATATATTCGATTGTTTAATTTCTAGTGGATGGTACGGATCAAAAAATTACGAATTTAATTTTTTAGTTGTCAATGTTTCGATGATTGTATGATCATATTTAGGAGCAAAAATATATTAAAATGTTCAATCAAAAATATAAACATGAAAAATTGTACTTAATAGTAGTATATGATCCAACGAGCATACAATGATGGCTATTATTCACGAGGGTGAAGTTTAAGACACGAGCCGAAGGTGAGGGTCGTAAATCACCAGAGTGAATAGTAACCATTATATGCGACTAGAATACTATACTTTGTCCACTACTATTATATATTTATTAATTATTTAATTCATTTTTATTTAATTTCTCCAATTTAAGAAAGATTCATACGCCATCATATATAATGTTCTCGATTTTCCGGGCAACAAGTTTAATGAGGTGATTTCTGCAGCTTCCCTTACCTCTGGTGGTGTCAAAGAAACCTCGTTTTCACTGTCAGTATTCATTTATTTAATTAGTTTGTACTCACGTAGGTAAATGGTTCCAAAAATAATGTTGTGCGCGTGTTGCTAATAGATAATGCTTTGAAAAAACTTAACATATTTTTTGGGTGTTCATTAAGGTATCTCTTTGGCATGTATCATTTGAGTTCTTCCTAGAAAACTTAGAGAGACAACACGTTTTTTGGTTGCTGCAATTTTTACATTTAAAATTTTTGCTGAAAAGTGACTAATCTGATTTCTTATAAACAACTGACTATCCTCATTATTCACTGTACTGATATTCTGTCTGTAACTTTTACTTCCACATCTACGTAGTGGATTGGAAGTATAGCAATCGCAAAAATAAAATTGATTTTTTTTCTTGAGATAGGTTTAGAATGTTATGAAACGTCGAGATTTTAAATTTGAGTGAAAAAATCTGTCTGTCTGTCGGTCTGTCCGTCGGTCTGTCTGTAACTTTGTTTTTGTCCGCACGCTTTCTCCGGAACGGTTTAAGTTATTGACTTGAACCTTTGTATACGCATATATTATAACGAGTTCTGGAACTGGATTGTTTTTTGAAGATATCCGGTGAAGGGTTGGGGGGTAAATAGGGGTAAATATGAGGAAATATGTAAAGCAAGCTGGTAAGAGTACAGAAACTTAAAATTTGATGTATGTACTACAAGCCAAGGCCTAAGATTTTTTAATAATATTTTTCAACCCTCCACCACCCCTTAAATTAAAGGGATTGATAAAATAAAATTGAGATACTCATTTGAAATTTGGTGCACGTGTGTATTATAACTGCATCTGGAACTGGATCATATTTTGAGATGATTCCCTTGAAGGGTTGGGGGTTAAATAGGGGTAAATATGGAAACATGTAAAGCAAGCTGGTACGAATACAGAAACTTAAAATTCGGTGTATATACTAGAAGCCAAAGCCTCAGATTTGTTTATAATATTTTTCAATCCCCCACCACCCCTACTGTATTATTAAAGGGGTTGATAAAATAAAATTGAGATATTCATTTGAAATTTGGTACACGTAAGGTCAGTTGGGGTATCTGGGCCCAAGGGGTAACTGGGCCATGGTTTTTTTCCGTAGAACTTTTGGGGGTAATTTCACTTCAAGCAGTTGGCAGCATTGAAGGACAATGTCATCTCACTACAACAATTAGTCTCATGTTTCTGAGTGTTGTTGCTTTCATGTAGCAATTTTTTAAATTTTGTAGTGCAAAATTTTCATAGCAACGTGATGTAATCTTGTTTTTTATGAAATATCTACAGTTTTACTGTATATATTATCAACGTCAGAGTTAATTTAGCATAAATTAGAAGCATGATATATCCCTAAAATGTTATTGCAAGCATGTATTCTGCATTAGGTCATAAGCTTGAGAGGGTGGCCCAGTTACCCCCACAATTTTTCAAAAATGGGGTAAGTGGGCCAGTTAATTGGGGCATCTGGGCACGGCTGGGACCAAGTTACCCCAAGCACATTAAGTATGTTGTATTTGTTTTTATTTATTAGGTAGATGTAGATCACTGCGCACAGTCACACAAAAATAGCGATCTGAACCCGGGACCCGACATATTAATCCCTATGTATTTTGTTAAACACGAATCTGATGTCCGTTTAGCTCCATCACCCACCATTTTTTGTAAATCACGAAAATAGCAACCTCATTTCTTTAGATTATTTTCGCAATTTACAAAATGTTGGTGGGTAACGGAACTAAACGGACATTGGATTCGTGTTCAGCATGTCGAAATACATAGGATTACTATGTCAGGTCCTTGGTGCAGATCACTTTTTTTTGTGCGCCTGTGTTATTTATGCTTACTTGAAATTGGATGTTTTTTTACATTTAATTTTGCCCTTTTTACTTTAACAGAAGTTGTGTTATTCCTAAATTTGAATAAATTTCACACCTAATTGTTATGTAGTAGTTCTCTTACATCGTCGACAACTAGACTATGGTGTGGTTTAAATGACTTGTGGTAATTTTTGTACGAAGTTTACATGTTTACCAACACGCCCACTTACCCCAGTTCAAATAACAATCGTTTGTATGAAACCAAGACCCGTATGGTCCAGTTGCCCCAATTTCTAGGGGTAACTGGGCCCATCAGACTTTTTATTATTTAATTATAATTATAAAGAAAATTAAATTTGACTCGGGATTTGAATATTATATAAAGACAGTACCTATATTGTATTATATATAAAAAAATATTTTAGATATTAATATAACTTATTAGTGGTTCTCAGGCAAGTTCAAAGTATAATCTTCTCGCTCAGGTTGTAAAATCATGGCCCAAATACCCCAAGTGACCTTATGTACTATAACGACATATGGAAGTAGATTATATCTTGAGATGATTGCGTTGAAGGGTTGGGGGTTAAATATGGATAAAAAGAAGAATATGTAAAGCATGTTGGCAAGAGTACAGAAACTTGAAATTCGGTGTATGTACTAGAAGCTAAAGACTCAAATTTTTTTATAATATTTTTCAACCACGCCTACTCCATTGTTAAAGGAGTTCTTAAAATAAAATTGAAATATTCATTTTAAATTTGGTACACGTATGTATTATAACGAGATCTGGAACTAAATTATATTTTAAGACGATTCCGTTGAAGTGTTGGAGGTTAAACACGGGTAAGTAGGGGAAAATAAGTAAAGCAAGCTGGTAAGAATACAGAAACTTGAAATTCGGTGTATGTACTAGAAGCCAAGATCTCAGATTATTTATAATATTTTTCAACCCCCACCATTATTAAAGTGGTTGACACAATAAAATTGAAATATTCACTTGACATTTGGTACACGTATATATTATAACGACATCTGGAACTAGATTATATTTTGAGAAGCTTCCGTTGAAGGGTTGGGGGTTAAATGGGGTTAAATAGGGGAAAACAAGGAAAGCAAGCTGGTATGATTACAGAAACTTGAAATTCATTGCATATACTAGAAGCTAAGGTCTCAGATTTTTTTATAATATTTTTTAACCCTTCATTATTAAAGGGGTTGATAAAATAAAATTGAAATATTCACGTGAATTTGGTACACGTATGTATTATAACGACATCTGGAACTAGATTATATTTTGGGATGATCCCGTTGAAGGGTTGAGGGTTAAATAGTGTTAGATAGGGGAAAATAAGTAAAGCAAGCTAGTAAAAGTATAGAAATTTGGGATTTGGTGAATATACTAGAAGAATGGTTTTTTATAATATTTTCCATCCCCCACCACCTTCACTCCCATATTAAAAGAGTTAAATTAAATTAAATTAAATTTCGATTTTCACTTGAAATTTGTTACACGTATAACGTATCTTAAACTAGATTATATTTTGACATGATTGCGTTGTGGGGGGTAATTGGTGGTAAATAGGGAAAAATAAGTAAAGCAAGCTGGTAAGAGTACAGAAATGTGGAATTTGGTGTATATACTAGAAACCAAGGCCTCAGATTTCTTTCTAATATTTTTCAAACACCAACATCTCCGCTCAATTATTAATAGGTTTGATAACACAAAATTGAGATATTTACTTGAAAGTTAGTACACGTAGGTATTGTAATGACATCTGATTGAGATGATTCCATTGAAGGGGTGGGACGTAGTAGGTTGTAAATAGGTGAAAATAAGTAGGGTAAACTAAAAACTTAATTTTTAACGCATATGGTAGAAACCAACGCCTCAAACTTTTCTGTGACATCTGCACCAAATATTATTAAAATTCTATGACCAATAATTTCCACATACAAGAGTGCAAATCTATGTTTCCTTTAAAGTGACTTGGATGAAAAATCTGGATGTGGAAAGTAGATATACAAAGCCACTCCGGCGCCATTTCCGTCAGTAGAGTAGCTATGAGAACTTAAAGATGGCGGGTGTCCATCAGGAGAGACCAAGAGTGAGGGTGGGGTCTGAAGAGGTAGGCAAAGAAGTACCCAGAGGCTGCTGAAGAAGTGATCGTAGGCAATGACCAGAAGATGATGTGGTTGGTAATAAAAGTTACTAGGGAAAAAGTTACTAGATCTGGAGGTTGGTACACCTGTGTGTATAATGATCGATGACGTACCACAGAGAGGATTGATGGTGGGCGGAGATATAGTCTGAAACAAGAGCAAAATGGCTGCGACGGAAAAAAGATGAGTGTGATGGAAGTACTTTGTTATAGGAAAGAGAGCATGTACGTAGATCTGTTAGGACTTGTCTAATAAACGTCAGTGACTATCTGATTTATGGATGATAATCGCAAGAACGTGACAGAAATGTAAACAAACTGATAGCATGGGTAGAGGCGGCATGTCTTTGATGATTCATACTTTTAAAATAAACAGATCCTATCTCTGACGTCAGCCTCTGTCCATTATAGCAAATAATCGTGAACATATAATAAAATATCCGCCTAATGATGGATACTATATTAGCGTAATCAAATATTTCAACATCATAAACCGACTTCATCGCAATACACTAAGGTGACCTCTACATTACGTTTAAAAATAAGATATCAGGTACAATAATCAGAAAGCATAAAGTTCTATAATCTTACTTATCACATTACTGGGGATCAGCACCTCAAGGTTACACTTCTAAGAAAAGAACATCCTCAGCTATCATAAACCTATAGTTTAAGTGAATAATAGAATAATCAAATTTATAGATACAAATTCCGGTCCACCCTGTATACAAGCAATTATAATTTTCTCATTCTCTATTCAAATATTGTTTAAGCACGTCAGACCTAAGGCTGATCATTATTAGATGAAATCGTAATCAATAATAGGTGTTTGAAAATATGATGGATTTTTCAGATTAGCACAAAAAATATATTAAATTAATCTAAGTATATATGTTAAATCATTCCAAACATAAAATATTGTCCCATTCAGAACCTATACACATTCATCAAATGTTTACATTAAATGATATGCGAGCCGGCATTTGACCTTAAACCAAATCATATCGCACCAAATATTTATGAGTACACTAAGGTAACACATATTAGCGTGGTAAGCGAAATAGGAAATTCCTTCAATGTATACGGAGCGGTACTCAAAGAGACATAGGAAATTAAAACTTTTGAAGATTGTACATGGTAAATTGGTATATGGAGAGTTTAGAGTGATAGATCTCAACGGTATTATTAAAATTTTTAAGGTGTGGTGAGTAAGATGTTACGTGTTTGATTTATAGACTAAACAAAAGTATTAATGTTTATATTAACAGAGGGCAAGCTTTGACAAGTCCTCAACGGTATCATTGATATTTTTAAGGCACGACAATTTCAATGAAAAACTTTATGACACACACACAGCTATTAATAATAAGCACATGGGCGTACCTACTAATTTTTCTAGGGGGTACGATTTGTCTTCAGATTTACGACCATCTTACATACTGAGCCATGTAAATAAAACAACAAGATATGGGTATAGTACATTTATTCAATAATTAAATATAAACATTTTTTTATCTAAATCATTTAGAACCTTAACTCTATTATAAAATAAACATTCACGAATGCAGTATGTATGAATATCACATGGATATAAATCACTTAAATGTAATAGTACATGATAAGGAGGTAATTCATAATTAGAATCACTTAAAATATTATTAGTAACATTTAAAAGATTATTATAAAAATTATCAAAATTTAAACTATGTAGTAAATTCATATGAGCCGATACAAGTTTATTAACATTAATGAGTTCTCGTACTGCAAATCCAGAGAAACGAAATGTGCAGGAACCATCAGCCACCATTAACGATTTATTATCAGTAAATTGTTTTTTTATTAGTGTATAGTTAGAAAAGTGAATTTCTTCCTCGTTTTCTAATCTCACAGCAGCATCCTCAAAGTAATTCATGATAATTTGCTGAAGGTAAGTAATGAAATCATCCCAGTCCACTCTAATGAAAGAAATATTCTCGGGTTTCATGTATACGTCAGAGGCAATCATTTGAATTTTTACGGCAGGAACATAACCTCTCGCTGCACTAAGTCCAGTAATTATTTTATAGTTGGAATTTTTTACATAGAAAACGTTTTCACAAATAAATCTTTCCTCGCTCTGTATAGCTTCTTGATATAAGTCACTAATTCGATCAATTTCTTGCCAGTAATTCCAATCATCTGAAGAAAACGTAGGGTTAGGTGCAATCGATGACATGGTAACACTTGAATATATTCAAAAATACTAAGCTCTAAAACTTTACAGCTCCCTATTTTATAGCATATTATTGGAATTATTCATCTTACACAACCGGATCGACGTTGTAGACGAATCGGTCTAGATTAATCACTGGTGCATTAGCATCCTCTTTTATAGCATTTTGTCGTGTAATTAATTTTTCCAGATTATTTTCAATAGCAGTTAGAGATGTTTTCTGTTGTGTCAAATCTGCGGTGAATTGCATCATATTATTTCGTAAGACATTAAGCTCCATCATAAAAGCAGCTATAGCATCATCCACATATTTTTTATTAGCAGCATCGTCATTTTCAGAGGGAGATTGAACATTACACAATTTCAGTTTTTCAATGTCGATATTTCCATCCTCGGTAAAGATGAAACCGCGACGTGATGACAGTAAATGGGAGCTACTAACGTCATCGCGAGCTGACGTAGACCTTCCAAACTTATCGAGACTCATGATGATAATGATGTATTTATAGTATAGTATAGTATTTAATAGATAACTCCAGCTTCACGTAATTCATTTATTATAGCAAGAATTTCATTATCATGGGAATCGGTATTTCCAGCACTCTTGGATGCATTCAAAAGCCTTAATCTGTCAACTAGCTCGTTAACGTCATCCCAGTAAACATATTCGATAGGTTTTTCATTATAAACCATGTTGATGCCCTCTCCACTACGCGACTTTCCAACCAGCCCACCCTTAAGTAATGGCTTTATGACTTTCGTATACTTAAAAGATCGTGTTCCATTGGATTGTCTTAAGGGGTCATAATTTCTTCTGTGAACATTACTCGCTTCTAGAATATTCTTATAATCATATAAATCTTGTTCATCATATCCTTTGGGTTTCTTCATAAATAGCAGCTCGTATAAGCCTCGTCTTCCTGCATACTTTTCATTGCCAATATTTATTTCAGCGTTCGGACTAATGTTTAATTCCAGGGAACCAATATAAAATTTATTCATTTCTGAATCGGGTCTAACGCCATATGTTTCATCGAAATCCCTATTTTTGTTATACAGTCCCATTATATATTGCTTAGCCAAAGGAGAATACAGCTCAAAATATTCATTTGGATCCATCTGATTAGTTGCTTCATCGAGGGTATAGTCTTCTTCTTCTTCTTCATATTCTTCATCTTCATCATCATATTCTTTATCTTCATATTCTTTATCTTCTCCATATTCTTTATCTTCTTCACATTCTTTATCTTCTTCTACAGCTTCTTCTTTATGTTGTACTGGTATTTTTATCAGTGGTCTAACATTTACATTGTTTGTAGGTTTCACAATAGATTTTAGTTCTTTTAGCGGTTCGATAACTGGTTTAAATAATCGATTAAGGGTTTCATCCTCCTGAGCTTTTCCTAATTTTAATGCTAAATATTTCTTTCTAATAGCCCTCGATACTTTTCTAATTTTCTCTTTAAGTTCTCTATCTTTCTCCAATACATATGGTTTTACTCTGGGTGGCTTATATATCTCGAAAGTTATTTTAGTAGACACCATTTTCAAACACGGTCTGAACAGCTTTTTAAAACAGAGTATGTATACAGGTCTGTACGATTTTAAACAGGAACTGTATACAGGTCTGTACGATTTTAAACAGGTTTTTACAGCTTTTAAACAGGTTTGTACAGGTTTTAAACAGAATCTGTAAACAACTCTGTACGATTTTAAACAGAGTCTGTACGATTTTCACACAGGTGTGTACGATTCCAAACGAGGTCTGTACAGCTTTAAAGCACGTCTGTTGTAACTGAGAGCTTGTCTGATAATGACTGATGCGTTCAAATTACACACTTATATACTGATCAAAACCCTTCCGATAACGTCCATTATGTAAATCAAAATCTTTTACGATAACCATTACACCATACTGATCGTTCCAACATCGTCGACACAAATTCTCAAATCGTTCGAATGTCATATCTGGAGTCACGTGATCATCATACACATGGCGTAAATTCATTTTATCCTGTTTAAATAGAATTATGCAGTTACAGTTATCTCGAATATTGTGTTTAGGCGCCCGCGCATAAGTCTGACAGAGATAGAAGCTATCCACAAGCTTATGTCTGCCCATACTGAAATAAGCTCTTATTTTATCCTGCTTATCACAAGCCACATCATCGAAAATGAACACTGAATTAGTTTTAGCCTCGGATGGATCGATTATACTATCACTACTTGTATACGGAAAATAACTAACACTTTTCACACTCTTCAGCACTTCCTCCAACAATTTGTACTTAGGTTGATGCAATGTCTTGGAGTACACGTATACATTCTCAAACCATAGACCATTAGGATCAAATAATAGACTCAGCAGCAAATTGGTTTTACCAGATCCACTGGGACCACATATTATTGTTCTTAGTGTACTAGGAAATAACTCGCCATGTTTTTCTTTTCCGGCAGAGTGATCTGTTAAGAGATCCAAGTTCTCTACAGGAAGTGTGACCTTTTGTCTTCGAACGATCATGATGTAATGCCTTGTCGATCAATGCAATACTTTATATAAACATCATTACATCATGAACAACAACAGTAGTAATCATGATGCCGCCGAGGAAGCACGTAAAGAAAGGTAGAGGAGTCGTTAATAGTCTAATTAACAAACTACCTTTCGAGTTACATTTACCGGGATATCAATACTGTGGACCTGGTACGAAGTTACATAAAAGACTAGCTCGTGGAGATCCTGGTATTAACGCTCTCGATAAAGCTTGTAGGGAGCACGATATTGCCTATAGTGAAAACCCAAATTTAGAAGCCAGACACAAGGCTGATTACGAACTTGAACAGCGAGCTTGGGAGCGTGTCAAATCCCAAGACGCCAAATTGGGTGAGAAAGCTGCAGCCTGGGCTATTACTAACACAATGAAGGCTAAACGAAAGATGGGTATGGGTGTTGGCTGTAGGAAGAAAGTGGGATTTAGAAAAGCAGTCTTATCAAATGTTGCTAAAGTACTGAAAAAACATGCCAGTTATGATTTGAAAAAAGATAGCGCGATGATGGTAAAAGCAGCTCGAATTGCCGTTAGGAATGCAGGTGGTCGGGAGAAAATCATTACCCCCCGTATTCTACCTATACCGAAGACTGGTGGTATTTTGCCTCTGATACCAATTTTTGCTGGTTTGAGTGCATTAGGAGCTTTAACAGGAGGAATATCCGGAGTAACCAAGGCCGTAATCGACGCTAGAAATTCTAAGAAAAAACTGGAAGAAGATGAAAGACATAATAAGACAATGGAGGCTATAGCATTGGGGAAAAAAGGATCTGGACTCTATATGAAGCCTTATAAGAAGGGGTATGGTCTATACCTGAAAAAACAGCAAAAAAACTACTAATGAAGCTACCCAATAGAGCACTCTCCGATAGGGACCTGTTGAAATACGTTAAAAAATTAAAAATTCCACATTTCAGAGGTGTCTTATGCGTGATTCTTTACCACCATCTCCACCGACAAAATGTGAAAGTGCTATCATTAATTTAGATACGATGACAGGTCCTGGGACTCACTGGGTAGCATATAAGAAAACTAATGGTTCCGTCTTATATTTCGATAGCTTCGGATCCCTGAAGCCACCAATAGAATTAGTTCGATACCTTGGTGCGAAATGTAAAATTAAATATAATCCTGATGCTTTTCAGACGTACAATACAGCAAATTGTGGCCATTTATGTTTAGAATTTCTCTATAAAAATAATAGACATGTATGATGTACATTCATTATGTCTCAGATATTCACGTTAAGAGGACGAGGTTCTACGCTCTCCGTAGACTTTTATAATCCCATAAATCTAGATCCTCAGTACGATTATTCGTTGGCATTGATTGGTCTTCACACCTACAACAGTATACCTAACATTGAGGAAGGTGTAAATAATAAGTTTTATTACTGGGAACTTGGCGATAAATCTAAGGAGAAAATCATAAAAATACCTACCGGATCCTACGAAATCAGCGACATTGAAACTTATCTGCAGAAGAAACTGATACCTAGTGGGGCATCATCGCAGAGCGAACCCAGCGATTATTTTTCGTTAAAACCCAACAACAATACTCTCAAGTGTGAAGTTAAAAGTAAACACGAAATTAATTTTACACCTAAAGATAGTTTAGCTACTTTACTAGGATATAGTGCTCAAGTGTTGAAACCAGGTGAACTATATCAATCTGATTTACCAGTTAAAATAGTTAAAGTTATAACCATACATGTGGACTGTAATATCACTACAGGAGCGTTTTATAATAATAAACCATCACATACGATTTTTGAATTTGGCCTGAAAGTCGACCCAGGATACGCTATAGACATTGAACCTAATAATTTAATTTTTCTACCTGTGAATAATAAACAGGAAATACATAATATCACCTTGAAGATACTCGATCAGAACTCTGAGCTGGTGAATTTTCGAGGAGAAGAAATTATTGTCAGGCTAGAACTAAGAAAATTACTATGAGGTTGATATTTAACCCTAGAAACTATATAAACAACAGTTCTTATAGTCAACCTCATTCAGTATCTAATCCACATACAGGACAGTCAACTTCGAATTTAACTTCAACTAATATTTTATATTTAAAATCTTTGGGTTATCATGTTGGAAGAACTACAAATATTTCAAGATCCAAGTTACGATGAGTCCATCGTCAGAGAGGAGACCCGATCGTATTATCCGTTTGTAAAATCATTTGGAAATAACGATGAGATAGAAATTGCCATTTATCAACAGGATGCATTACTACTGATGAGTGAAGCAGCACTATCAATTGAGGGAACTTTAAGGAAAAACGCTGCTGGTACTGGTACCATTGAATTTACTAATAACGCCGGAGCATACTTATTCGATTCTATAAGTTATGAATTAAATGGAAAGGAGATCGATAAAGTACGGGATCCTGGAACGACGAGCCTGATAAAAAGTTACTTGTGCTATGATAAGGATGACCATTCTCTGAGTATCGCGGGCTGGAATTATCCTGACGGTCAGCTGGTAACATATGATCCCATAAAATCAACATTCTTTTTAAGGATACCTCTGGGGCATTTCCTTGGATTCTTTCATGATTATAAGAGAGTGGTGTTTGGTAAACAAGTTTTGAGATTAATCAGAGCTCGCAGCGATAATAATTGCTTTAAAGTATCCAACGATGATACTACTGGTGAATTAACCATAACCAATATAGAGTTAAAGGTTAAACATGTTTTTCTAAATGATGTTCTAAAACTGAATTTGATGTCTGAAATAAATAGCGAAAAACCGATCCTGATGCCGTTTAGACAGTGGGAACTTCATGAGCTGCCTACTCTAACCAATGGCACAACGAAAGAGGTTTGGTCTGTTAAAACATGCACTAATGTGGAAAGTCCCCGATACATTATTGTAGCATTTCAAACGAATAAAAAAGATCAGAAGATGTATGACGTCACCGAATTTGATAACATCGACATATCTAATGTGAAATTGTCGTTAAATTCTGAATACTATCCCTATGAAAACATGAAACTGGATTTCAACTCTAGAAAATATTCCGAGGCGTATTATATGTATACGCAGTTCTCAAAATTATTCGCCTCTAATAATAGACCAATACTTGACTTTGAGGCTTTCAGTAGCAGAGCATTATTCGTTATAGATTGTTCCAAGAGAAATGATTCCATTAAATCGTCTACTGTAGATATCAAAATTGAGATTGAGAGTAGAAACCCGTTCCCGCAGAATACTAAGGCTTACTGCATAATTATTCACGATCGAGTTGTAGAATATTCACCTCTAAGTGGACTCCTAAGAAATGTTATGTAATAAAAGGGAGTGAGTTACACTCTATTACTTCAGTAATTGAAGAGTGAAGCATGAAATTGGTTGTTGTTGACATTCAGGGATTTAATCTTCCCGAATTTTGTCCTAAGGAAATATCATTCGTCAGCCACGAGCAGAATGTACACTATTTATTAAAACCTCCAATACCCTACAGTACGTTAAGTTATGCTATAAGAAGACAGGTGAAATATTTGGAAAGACTTCATCATGGCCTGAAATATAGTAGTGGTTTTGTAAATTATGATGAATTGAATGATATATTACTTAATCACTTACTTAATGGTACCGCTGATATGGTGTACGTAAAAGGACATCAGAAGCAACAATTTCTCGAAAGAAAATTACATGAATTGGATAAGAATTCGGCACCTCCCGTAATCAACGTAAAACATCTTAATGGCGATGAAGCTCCACCCAACTTCATAAAGGAAATATCTTCTTGTTTAAATCATTTTACTAATGTTAAGTGTATGTGTAGTTTAAGAAATAGTATAAGGCTTTATGATTGGTTGTATTTAAATTTATCTAAATAAAAACATATATATCTCTTACTGGGTGTTTTTTTTTTCATCTCCTTCGCACTATTCCCCTATATCCTGAACTCTGATGATTATTATTCAGTTATTTGCTAGATGACACAGCAGTAACATGTCTCTTTCTTTGAACGATTTTAATTTATTACTAGAAGAACATTGCCAAAAGCTAGAGCAGTTGAAAAGTATTATAAACTTTTACGAAGAAAAACAGCATGTGCTTTCAAGTTTTCAATCATTAAATATCAGCAACAAAAGTGTGTTCAGTGATAGAAGGCGTTGTGGAAACATTTTACGATCAACAGCAGCACGAAGAATTATCCCCCAAAATGTCACAACGCTCTGAAAATCTGGTATTTTTACCCTGTGGACATATAGTCAGTTCTATAAACAGCTGCTATAAATTGTGCGAGTGGCGTAAAAAGGAAGAGCAGAAATGTAAAATTTGTTGAATAAATGATAAAGAAGTAAAACAGTATACGCGAACAATTATATGAATAGGCTGCATTGTTTTCCTATGAAGATGTTATCACCCAAATTCTGACTGATGAAGTAAATTAATATCCGCTGTATATTGCAATTATGTCATACCTTATTTTTGTATTATGAAAAATAAAAAAAATATATGTTCCAACTCCTTGTTTTATTATCCTAAAATATTCTCAAATGCTTTCTGCTAAAGAGTGTTACTGTATTATTTAAAAAATTACACAATAAAATGACAATTAGATTAAAAGATGATGATTCAACATTTTTAATCATTCAATATCAGCACAGATGCATATGAATCATCTTATTTTTTAGGATCTGTTTATTTTAAAAATATGAATCATCAAAGACATGCCGCCTCTACCCATGCTATCAGTTTGTTTACATTTCTGTCACGTTCTTGCGATTATCATCCATAAATCAGATAGTCACTGACGTTTATTAGACAAGTCCTAACAGATCTACGTACATGCTCTCTTTCCTATAACAAAGTACTTCCATCACACTCATCTTTTTTCCGTCGCAGCCATTTTGCTCTTGTTTCAGACTATATCTCCGCCCACCATCAATCCTCTCTGTGGTACGTCATCGATCATTATACACACAGGTGTACCAACCTCCAGATCTAGTAACTTTTTCCCTAGTAACTTTTATTACCAACCACATCATCTTCTGGTCATTGCCTACGATCACTTCTTCAGCAGCCTCTGGGTACTTCTTTGCCTACCTCTTCAGACCCCACCCTCACTCTTGGTCTCTCCTGATGGACACCCGCCATCTTTAAGTTCTCATAGCTACTCTACTGACGGAAATGGCGCCGGAGTGGCTTTGTATATCTACTGTGGAAGTAGTGATTCCTTAAGCAGCGGTTTTTTGTGTAAATTCCTGCGCCTGACAGCAGGTCTTGCAGTTTATATCAGGAATCAGGATCATTATTATTATTATTATATTAGTGACGCCAAGAAAGCACTATTCCCGCTTACTTTATTATGCTAAAATGAAAACATCCCTTGATGGTAATACAGTGATATGCAAAGGGATTGAATAAATTGGTGCAAAATTATATTTTTATGCAAGCACAGTCCACATTTGTAGTTTTGTCATGAACATTAGTCCTTTGGAAAGTTTGCATGCATAATTTATAGCTAGACTTATAGATAGATGTAACTTATACATAAATTTAAATTCCGACGAGCATAGTTTTCGGTATTGATTGAAACTGTGTTTTCACTTTTCATAACTTTCAGGTCCCCCATACACTTATCCCTTGCAGTGTTCATATGTAAATTGACGTATTGTTTGAACTCTCCCAAAACTTTGTTACTTATCCAGTCTCTGTTGGGCAATAGTTAACTGCAACAATATTTTTGAAAAAATGGAACCGCTTTAAAAAAACGGTGATCAAAAGTTATGATTATGAAGCAAAATTTCACTGTCAATCGATTAATCGAACTTTTGTAAAAGAACCTAATATCGATATTATGGTCTATAAAAAATACATTCGATTTGGTTGCTTGTTCAGTTTTGCATCGACCTCATGCATGAATTTATTTTCAAAAAATACTCATCTCAAAATTTTTTTGAAGTACAAAAATCTCTCACTTCTTCAATTCGCTTACACCCTCAAACATGTTTCTCCGTTGTTGTGATTTTTATAATTTACAACATTTTCTGGATAGGTACTTTTTGTACCTACATAAATTCATTTTAAGCTCTTTGTGTCTTGCACAAGTAGATGGCGTTGAAACGACCGTCAGGAAACCAGACTCCTGGGCAGGGTTGGCAGTTTTAAAACAAAATGTTTTAAACAAATGTTTTGAAGTGTTTAAAACAGTAACTTGTTTCAAACACATTTGTTTTAAACACGTTTAAAACAATTGTTTTAAACATGATTTTTTTCAATGCGTTTTTTCAGTGTGTTTGATGGACAATTTTTGGAACATCGTTGTATTTGATAAGGTAAAAAAAAATAACAATAAAATAAAAAAATATGAACTTTTATATAAAACTAGTTATAATAATATAGTAGTATAAGTACAACGAACGAAACATATTACTATTGTATAGAAGATATACCTGTTATTATTTATTTTCTTAAGTGTTAATTTTAAAGCGATTAATAGCACAGATACACACAGAAGGTATTCATTTGAAATTTGGTACACGTATGAATTATAACGACATCTGGAACTAGATTATACTTTGAGATGATTCCGTTGAAGGGTTGGGGGTTATTTAGGGGTAGATAGAGGGAAATAAGTAAAGCAAGCTGGTATGAGTACAGAAACTTGAAATTCAGTGCATGTACTAGAAGCCAAGACCTCAGATTTTTTAATAATATATTTCAGCCCCCCACCACCCCTACTCCATTATTCAAGGGGTTGAAAAAATAAAATTGAGATATTCACATGAAATTTAGTACGCATATGTATTATAACGACATCTGGAACTAGATTATATTTTGAGATGATTCCGTTGAAGGGTTGGGGGTTAAATAGGGGTATATAAGGGAAAATAAGTAAAGCAAGCTGGTAAAAGTACAGAAATTTGAGATTTGGTGTATATATACTAGAAGCGAAGGTCTCAGGTTTTTTTATTAGTATTTTCCATCCCCCCACCACCCCCACTCCCTTATTAAAAGAGTTGATAAAATTAAATTTAAATTTTCACTTGAAATTTGGTACATTTATGTATTATAACTATATCTAAAACTAGATTATATTTTGACATGATTGCGTTGAAGGAGTGGAGGTAAGAATTCCAATGCATTCTGACCTGCTGAACACGAATCCGATGTCCGTTTTGCCCGATTGGCCCTTGTATTTTTCCTAACCTCAAAAAAAAACACAGTATGAATGCCCGAGAAAATGAAAGTGTAGCTAAAAATCTGAAAAAAATTCAGAGGTACGTAGAATGGCGAGAGAAATCGAATGGCGCAAACTAGAATTCTATAGCTTTTTTGGTTTCCAATATAGAGCCTCGAGGAGTGCGAAAAAAAAACAATTTTTTTCCTTCCGGTGACTTTGAGCTGCTCTATCTAGAGGACGAAGGACCGCAGGGATGTCTGGTTTGCGCCATTCGATTTCTATCGCCATCTTATGTATTCCTGAATTTTTTCAGATTTTTAGCTACATTTTTATTTTTTCGGGCATTGTTACGGTGTTTTTTGAGTTTCGAAAGAAGACAACCTCCGAGAAACTATTTCGCCCGGTTGGAGCAACAATTTAGAACTGAACCTAAAGTAGAAATTGAAGAAAGATTTATTGTGGATGAAGAAACGGAAATTAAGGTATTAGCTTTAGTGCATGTTAACCCAACCATTTCGATAAGACAAATCGAACATGAATTACCAGATGCCAAAGAATCGGCAAGAAAAATTTTAAAGAAACACGGCTATCGTTCTTATAAATATCAATTGCATCCATTTTTATATGAGAATGATTATCAACGAAGAATAACCTTTTGTAATTGGTTACAGTTATGCTAATTAAGAAATGAGAATTTTATCAAAAACATTTTGTTCACTGATGAATCGAGATTTACAACCCTTGGGTGATTTAATTGAAACAACACTCGATATTGGGCAATTGATAATCCTCACATTATGAGACAGGGGCGGTTTCAGGAGCGGTTTGACTTTAATGTTTGGTTAGGCGTACTGGGCGACCATATCATAGATCCAATAATTTTTAACGAAACACTAACTGGACCAAGATATCTAGAATTTCTCCAAAATATAATTTTCCACAGATTAATTAAATTCCCAATGCCAATATTGACGAGGTTTACTTCCAACAAGACGGGGCTGGACCACACAATGCTATTATCGTTAGGGATTACTTAAATCAATTATTTCCAGATCGTTGGATTGGGACCCATGGTCCAGTCAGATGGCCTGCAAGGTCGCCTGACTTAACCACACCTGATTTTTTTTATTTGGGCGCATTTGAAAAATAGAGTCTACATGACTGCTCCAACCACAAGGCAAGATCTGGAAGAAAGAGTTCGACACGAAATTGCACAAATAACACCTCAACAATTACAGAATGATAGACGTGCAAGGATAAGTCGCGCTACTCTGTGTATTAATCATAACATTAACGGTGAACAATTTTTATAATGGTTTATTATAATTTAGGCTTTAAACAGTTTTGTTATTCTTGGTAATTTATTCATGGTTGTAACGTTATACCTATTAAAATTATTTCTTGTTTAATTTGTGTTTACTTTTTAAAATACTTCTATTATTACGAAGGATATCGTTAAGAAATGATAGTTTATGAATCATTATTTCTGATTAATAAAAGAAATAGCACAGTTCCATTAAAAAAAATTTCATAGGACCCCTACGGAAATGAAAATGAAAACGAAATTTCGTTTTTTTGAAAAAAAAAACTAAAAATACTGATACCCATCAGTAATTCAAACAACTATTTTCTGCTTTACAGACAAGTGTACAACCTTACTAATAATTTCCATAGGCTACTTAGTAATTTTCTTACATCGCATTCATCTGACGCGGCCATTTTGAAAAAATTAAAAAATTGTTCGTATCTCACTTATGTTTTGGAATTTTTTACATCTGAAAAACCTGTTACACTTAGAAATTTATGCTTAATGAGAAACCATCAAAAAAATATAGTCATTCCATTTAGGAGAAAAAAGTTGATGTCACTTCCGGTTCAATTTGCATTCCTGTTAGTCTAAGAGTAGCCTAGCCTATTATTGTCTAATTTATTTGTACCAGAAACCAAATTTTTAAATACAAAAACAACCAAAATATTGGGGGCGTACATTGACTCGTGGCCACCCGGTATACTTCTTATCGAATCGAGTATTCGGAGGTCGGTAAACACGAAAACGACCGCTGTGTGTAGACTGGAAAGTTTTTCCGTCTGTAAATTGTTCCAAAAATTTACATCATGCAGTAAAAATTGAAGCGCAATTCCCAATCGAGCTTCTTCATGTTTAGCTTTAAGTCCTTCCGACGAAATCGGAGCACATGATGCCAATTGGCACCCTGGGCTTCCGACTAGTCAACACCCCCAAATCCCTTTCAAACTCCGAGAGGGCTCTCGGTAACAGCCGTTCCCTCTCACGACAGACGAAAGACGCTCCCGAGAGCCTATACATGCCAGCGAAGAAAGAAGACCAAGACAGAAGAGCGCCAGAAGAAACGACCCAGCTGGCAGGGTCCAACAGCCAGGACCAGGGGAGGTTTGCTAACATCGTCAATACCGTCCGCATTTGCGGGGGGGATAGGCGAAAAAGCAGGCCCACCCCTTACGAGGCCGGTCCAGGTCTACAGCGATGATTGGGGCAAAGAGCTCAAGCTCGACCCCTAATAATCCGAGACCGTCATCTTTAGTCAAGAATATTGGCGCTTAGCTTTAAGTAGGTATTTCTGTGCTGCTGGATGACAGCGTAGCTCCGATTCTCTTACTCGCTGGCGACCAGTACTACTCGATCCAGGAAAATTCGTTTCTTCAAAAGCCTGAATTACTGAGTAAAATGGATTTTCTACTAATTTATTTACCAATTGCAAATCTTGCTGTTGAGTTGATATCCTTCGTCGCCAAGCCTGACGAGTGGGGGGGGTCGGGGGTGTTTCCACGGGCCCAGAGTTTTTGAGGGGGCCCGAAGTCCACCCAAATGTCTGAAAGCCGGGAGAAGTTGGGAGATGCATGTGCAAATTTTGATTGCGAGCCTTAAAAATTATTTCGAACAGTGGGGGGTGGGGGCCCGTATGTTCCTACTTCCGGACCCCGATTTTCTCTCGATAGACGGCCCTGTTCGTCGCCCTGATCCAGGATTTCCACTAATCGTCCGTATATTTCCCACTTTTCTAAGATATTAAACACAGAATTTTTCTTAATGTTATAACGCAATGCAATTTGTCTCATGGACCCATCCATCTTCTGCTTTAGCAATAACTCCAGCTATAACTAAATGGCATTTATGGGGCATATTAGTTTTGGCACATTTGCAATGAATTTTGACAACTAACTGACAATGTCACAACACAACTAAATTTTAGAAAAAATACGTTACTAGACTTGTCCTTTTTTTTTCTCACGACAGTACCATCTTAAACTAAGGTCAATTTTATGACGCTCTTTAAAATTTATTGTTTACCATAAAGAGAATCATACATTACAATATGGTTTTAAAGTTGAGAACTTACAATTATCTATACATTGAAATAGATTTAACGAAACAATGATGAAATCATTAATTAGGCGACTACAAAATTTCAGGTAGTTTTGACAGTTTATTATGTCAACTTACATTCTACTGGCTTTCCTTAAATTTCCGTGTCTAAAGTTTATGTTTAATTATATGTATAGAACTTATGAAATTGTGATACTTGAGTAGTTGTTTATCTCTTGGGGAGTCTTGAGGTTTCTGTCAAAATAGCAGTAATTAGTCATCTGGAAATCTGCTTGAGATACCCATTTACAGATACTATGCTGATGTCATAAAAAATGTTTGAAATCTTGGCTTTTAGTATATAGGGTGTTTCATGAGTTACTGGCCATACGCCAGTGACTAGTACAGCACCCTGAGACGATTTCAAAATGGCCTTTATTAAATCCGCAGTACCCTTCGTTTCTGATATACAGCGTGTTTTGTACTTTTTGCCAAAATTTCGATCGGCCACATTTTTTGACGGTTCCAACCTCTACACAGAATCCTAATAAAGTAACTGAACCATGTGGTTACGTTTTGGCACATCTTTAATAGTTCTAGAATTAACAGCTAAATTTCGCAATAAATTCATTTCGAAAATCCTGTAAGCCTTGATAAACATTTGTCACAGACAACATTTAGAGTATAGTATTTACGAACCCAACTGGCACAGCACGGAACTAGAGGATCTTACGGGGTATTGTCAATATATCTCTTCACAGAATTTTACAGATTTATATTCACCACTCCTCGTCTACAGTCCACATGGACTTGGTCCGCCTGTCACATAGAAATATAGGTGGGATTAGATGCTTAGCGAATTTGATTTGTCAACACCAACCTTATTCAGAGTTTTAGCATGCCATAATATATAAAACAAAAAACCGCTGCCTATGGAATCACTACTTCCACATCCAGATTCTTCATCCAAGTCACTTTAAAGGAAACATCTTGACTATATTTGCACTCTAGTATGTGGAAATTATTGGTCATAAAATTTTAATAATATTCGGGGCAGATGTAATAGAAAAGTTTGAGGAGCTGGTTTCTACCATATACGCTAAAAATGAAGTTTCCAGTTTACCCTAGGTACTTATTTTCCACTATTCACAACCTACCACCTCCGATTCCTTCTATGGATTCATCTCAATCAGATGTCACTACAATACATACGTGTACTAACTTTCAAGTGTATACCTCAGTTTGATGTTATCAATCCCATTAATAATGAAGCGGAGGTGGTGGAGTTTGAAAAATATTAGAAAGAAATTTGAGGCCTTAGTTTCTAGTATATACACCGAATCCCAAATTTCTGTACTCTTACCAGCTTGATTTACTTATTCCCTTCTACGGAATCATCCCAAAGTATAATCTAGTTCCAAATGTCGTTATAATACATACGTCTACCAAATTACAAGTGAATATCTCAATATTCAATCAATCCCTTTAATAATGTAGTAAGGGTAGTCGAAGGGTTGAAAAATATTATCAAAAAATCTGAGGCCTTGGCTTCTAGGACATACACCGAATTTCAAGTTGCAGTCCTCTTACCAAGTTGCTTTACTTATTTTTCCCTATTTACCTCTACTTACCCCCACTCCTTCAACGCAATCATGTCAAAATATAATCTAGTTTCAGATATAGTTATAATACATAAATGTACCAAATTTCAAGTGAAAATTTAAATTTAATTTGATCAATTCTTTTAATAAGGGAGTGGGAGTGGTGGGGGATGGAAAATACTAATAAAAAAACCTGAGACCTTCGCTGCTAGTATATACACCAAATCACAAAATTTCTGTACTTTTACCATCTTGCTTTACATATTTTTCCCTTATATACCTCTATTTAACCCCCAACCCTTCAACGGAATCATCTCAAAATATAATCTAGTTCCAGATGTCGTTATAATACATATGCGTACTAAATTTCATGTGAATATCTCAATTTTATTTTATCAACCCCTTGAATAATGGAGTCGGGGTGGTGGGGGGCTGAAATATATTATTAAAAAATCTGAGGCCTTGGCTTCTAGTACACACAAAATAAAAATTTTATCAACCCTTTTAATAATGGAGTAGGGGTGGTGGGTGGCTGAAATATATTATTAAAAAATCGTGTATGGCCTTTGCCTCTAGTACATACATCGAATTTCGAGTTTCTGTAGTCATACCAGCTTGCTTTGCTTATTTCCCCCTATTTACCCCTAAATAACCCCCAACCTTTCAACGGAATCATCTCAAAGTATAATCTAGTTCCAGATGTCGTTATAATTCATACGTGTACGAAATTTCAAATGAATATCTCAACTTTATTTTATCAACCCCATTAATGGGGTAGGGGTGGTGGGGGGTTGAAAAATATTATGAAAAAATCTAAGGCCTTAACTTCTAGTACGTACACCGAATTTCAAATTTCTGTACTCTTACAAGCTTGCTTTACTTATTTTCCCCTATTTACCGCTATTTAACCCCCAACCCTTCACCGGATATCCTCAAAAAACAATCCAGTTCCAGATCTCATTATAATATATACGTGTACAAAATTTCAAGTCAATATCTTAAACCGTTCCGGAGAAAACGTGCGGACAAAAAAAAGTTACAGACAGACAGACAAACAGACAGACAGACAGACATTTTTTTTTCGCTCAAATTTAAAATCTCGACGTTTCATGACATTCTAAACCTATGTCATGAATAAAAAATTTTGAGAATTTTTTTGCGATTACTATGCTTCCAATCCACTACGTGGATGTGGAAGTAAAATACGTATGAACTATTTGTATGGTATGATCTGTACGAGGGAGTGCGGTACAGCCAGGCAGCGTTATAAATTATTTAATTCTAGTGAATATTTGAACAAATTATTAGTTTTATTACTGTGTTTGAGTGATTTTTTGCAATTAATTAGTTTGGAGGCCTTTGGATAGTAGTGACAACGAAACGGACGATTTTGACACAGAGCCTATACAAGCGGAATTTGAAAATAAAAACGTTCAAACTCAAAGGGTTATTTTGAATATTTACTCGTGTTTAAAAAGCGAAAATATTGATTCTTCATATAGCCAAATTGCGAAGAGAATTTGTGAATTAACCAATTTTAGCCGTACTACAATTTATAGGGTTATTAGAGCTGGGGATGTAGTTGATCATTCTATTAAACGGAAAAGAGTTGGACAAAAACTTAAAAAACTTGATAACGCGTCCAAAGATGTCATTCGTCGGTTTGCGTATGACTTTTACAATGAAGAGAAGGTGCCTACATTAGAAATTATTAGGGATAAGTTACGCGACTATCCAGATTATAACTATAAATCATTAGACACTTTGCGAAACGTTTTGCTCGATTGCGGTTTTAGGTACAAAACGAATGGTAGTTATGAAATCAGCACGCATCGTTGATCATCGACACGCGTACCTGCGTAAAATAAAAGAATACCAAGATGCAAATAGAGACACAATTTATCTTGACGAAACATGGTTTGATGTAGTTCAATATGGGTCGGTAGAGTCGGGTATAATTTAAACTGACTTCTGTCATGGCCGCTAAAACGTCTGAACTAAGATTTTATATGGTCCATAAAAAATGCCAGTAGTTCTCAAAGGGTTCTCAGCAATGATGTCGCTAAATAATTTTTTAAAAATACGAAAGTTATTATCATAAAATGATAAGATTATTAATTTAGTAACTTCATAATTTTAGTGGTATTCTGATTATACAGTGTCCATAAAGTTGGCTACATATGGGAAAAAATTGTATTTTTGACATTTCTAAAAAACTCTATTGGAGGTTCGTATATGCAGGTCCAACAACAAGAAATTACATTTTGACACATGTTATGTGATCGCCGGTTTGACAGGACTGTAAAAAATAGTTGACTGTGGTACCGAAAAGTGGGTCAAATTGTTAAGACATCGAAAAATTTTATCAAGAAAAAGTGCATATAGAATACAACAAGGACCCCATATATCAATTTTGAAGCAGATAGGAGAAAATAAAAAAAGTGCAAATTTTACCCCTACCATTAATTATCATAAACTCTTGTGTCTATTTCACAAATATTTGATTAGTTTCGACAAAAACTTTATGTATTTTAGTTGAATAAAGGTATTTGCATGTAAAAAATGAAACGAACCCCCAATACAGTATTTTTTAGAAATCTCAATAATACAAATTTTTCCCATATGTAGCCAACTTTACGACGGACACTGTAGGTATATAGGTTCGGGCACAAATGAAACGGATAACAAAAAATGAATTGCCCAATTCAGTCAATAACGAGTGATCAGAAAAATAAATCAAAGACTAATATCGCTACAGTCCAGCAAGAGACACGGGAAGGTTTGAGCATTTCTTGCCAGGAAAGGATAGGATCGTAGTATTAGTAGGAGAAACGATGTCAGTAAAAACAAAATATTTCATACAACAAAAAAAAATCTGAAATCTCTATGAGGACAACGAAAATAAATATTAAAAAAATTAACAATAACTTTAAAACAATTCTGAAAGAATAACGCATTGACACGTTTTCATAAACACTAAAACACTACACTTGAACAATTTATCTACTCGACGCACGTTTCACCATTCGTGTATTAATACATAACGTAAGAAAGTAGATTTTATTAGAGATAAACACGTGCTAGTAGTAATAAAAGACACATTTTTGGGGAAAATAAAATTTTAACAAAACTCGCGGCGCAGTTTAATAAAATAAAAATTTTAGAAGGAAAATTATTAACTTTTAATAATTAATCAAATAAAAAAAGTGGCTGTGCTTAGGGATCGATCTTGCAACAACCCCATTTATATTTAATGATGTTCGAGCATCTTACCGATTGAGCTATGCGATCGTGTTTATTCTACTCTAAAACGTGTAATATCTACGTACTAGAAAATTGTAAGACTTAGTGGTTTGACATTGTTCGTTTGACGGATGAAAATCCACTATTTACCACTAAAAATAACTTAAATATTTCATATAAAGACGTTTTTCATATTTAGAGTGGTGTTAGTTCACGGAAATAAATAATATTCGTCGTTAAATCACGCAGTTTCACTGCATAGTCAGAATCACTGAGCTTATGACTATGTTTCTCACTCCTCAGTGTGCATTTCATATTTCCGTCTCAAAAGAAGTAGGAGAGAATCTTGGTAGACATACATTGATAATGTCTTTAGGCTATGGCTTTCAGTTTGTGTGCAAGAGATAATGAAAACGTATGTATAATATTAATTCATACAGCGGTCTTTTTAAACTTGACCCGACCCTAGATAACACCAAGAAGTGTAATTTAAGTGCTCCGTATTCTAGGGGAAAAGAATTATAGTTCTACATGCTGGAAGTAAAAGCGGTTTTATTCCAAATACGTTGTTGTCTGCTAAAAATATCAAGCAATCATCTGCCGACTACCACAAGGATATGACAGCGGAATTATTTGAGAAGTGGGCAAAGGAACAGCTGTTACCAAATATCGCACCAAATTCTGCAAGTGTTATAGACAATGCGTCATACCATTCGCGGCAACACACAAAACAACCAACACAAGAAAAGGCGACATAATTGAATTTATGAAAGGTGAGGGCTTAGAAATAACAGAAAAAAACACAAAAAATACTTTATTAGAACTGATTGATAAGCAAAATTTTAAAAAAGAATATGCCATTGAAAAAATTTTTGAAGCACACGATCATACTATTTTACGTCTGCCTCCATATTATTGTGTTTTCAACCCCATTGAAATGATGTGGGCTGATGTAAAAACAAAACTACGTCAATATAATTAATCCCCATTAAGTGAGTCTGTCTTAAAGAATATAAAGATAATAGTAGACGAAATAGGCAAAAGCGATATATGGAGGAAGTGTGTATCTCATGTGATAAAAAAAGGAAAATGAATATTCTATATTACCACCTATCAATCCAATTATTATTAATGTAAATACCGATTCAAGTTCTGAAAACTCGGATAGTGACAAATGATATATTGTTTATTTAAAGTTCAGAGACAACGTTTTTTTGAAATTTGTTTATTTAACGTCGACCTATTTCCGCTACTGAGACCAATTACCGATGCCAGGAAACGAGTTCCCCAGATTCTTTAAATCGTGGCTTATTTATTTTATTAACTTATCATACTTTAGCTAACCCACATAGCACGCGATATGAAATGAACATTCAAAACTCATTGTCTACATTCAAACGATATTCAGAACTTCTTTTACATATAGCCGTAATATACGTTTCGCGACGTACTTATATCAATATAGGAAAGATATTGCCAGTACGTTGTACGATATTCCTATATATACCTACAATATACATGAAATAATGTTGATTCTGCGGTATACAGAGAATATTGTACGAATCTTCTCAAAAATTTGCTGATGTGTCAAATATTATATAGATATACAATAGGCAATATTTATGCTACGTACTTAATTCAATCTCTTTACAATTTACAAATGGAATATTTTTACAACATGATATTTTTGTATACTGTAGATATATACAAAAAGCTATATTAATTTTGAAATCTTTAACAAATATCACATAAACATTTAATGGATAATATATGTGTACCATCATATACCCTGATAATGTACCACTCGAACATTTCTGCAACATGAAATTCATGTTTGTATTTTTAATATTCAAAACATTACATTCAAAAGTTGAACACATGTACACTACAGCTGTATGCAATAAAACCCAAATTGAATTTTAGAATGGGGTGTAAACATTTTGAGCCACGTAAATTATGTAAAGCCACCGACAAAGCAGTTTTAGCAACATTGCAACCGAACCTTGAAACAATATAGCCCTATAGTAATATTGCACAGCAATGTTACATTTTGCAAAGGACCAACAAGATTTATGCGGTTTCTGATTGATTTTGACAGCATAATGCTGCATGCATTTGGGCCATATTACATAAAAAAATATGGTAAAGTTAAATATTAATTCTACGGCAGTCTTGTTGAAATATTGCCTTGTGCGGTGTTGGTATAGTACCTATCTACCTCATAACAAAAACAAATAGATATTTCTCTATCTAGTTTTGGTTTAAGTACATTTATAATCATCCCCTGTGGTGAATGGCATACGTTTTATAAATTTTAAATCGTTGGTTAAAATTGTAGATATGAAATATGATTTAAATTTTGAATCCAGACTTTGGACTTGTGATCGTATATTAAATAATAATGAATAATAAAAATGATAACATATTCATCCCTTTTTAAATTTTCCTACTGTATTTAATTAATTAATAACTATCGGCATTTCTTAAGCAGGTAGTTCGTACTTGAGAAATGATTATTTAATTACATTTTATCGTTATATTTAGATTTCCGTTTTCCATGTCGTTACAATCATCCCCTTGTCGAATTTTTGAAATGCGCGCCACGGTCCTTAGATTAGTGCGCATGCTGTAATTTGCCATCACAGGCCACAAGTTGTCAAATGTCGATTTCAATTTGTTTGTGTTTTGTTTTCCCGTGATTATTAATTATTAGTCCAAGTGTAGGTATACCTTAATTATTGTATTGCAGTAAGTATTTTACAATCGTACACAATACAACTACCTACCACATAGTTTTAAGGATGGCCCCCCCTTGTTGTCATTTTCAGATATTTTATATTCAGATACTAAAGTTTAATGTATCCCTTTGCACTTACCTATATTATAATTGTAGCATACTTTATTAGTTGTTATAATAATGACGGCGTTTGTAGGCACCAATTTCTTGAAAAGAAACGGAGGTAGTCTAATTCGGAATGGTAACACTCTTCGAAAAGAAAGTTTGGTGGTCATCATTCAAACGGAACCAATTTGACAAATCATTGAAAACCAGGAGAAATCCCAGATGAAACTTGGACACTTTACGGGGTGTTTAAATCTTATTTTTAAGAAGGTAGGTTCGATCTATTTCAATATTAAGATGCTTTTGTTTATTTAAATCACAACCATTGGTTCTAATTACAACATACGAGTTGTTATATTTATTCGTATTAATTTGCTTTATATCTATTTCAGAGGATTATAAAAAGCTGCAGTTAGGTAAATGGAAAAGATCAGGAAGCACATCTGATGTACAGAGTGAACAGAAACAAATCAAGGGACTATATGTACAAAAAGCATATTAGTCCTCCGAAAAAATTATTATTGTCAGATGAACATAGTGATATCGAAGAACGTATTGAAAGCCGGCGACTTCCCAAAGTGAAAGAAATGTTGTCCTTACTAGAAGCTGAAAGAGAATATGTTGTTCTTCTAATAACGCTGGTAGGCATTTAAAATCACAAACACAAATATTTCCGAATTCCAAAAAAATTCATATACCTCTATGTTTTGTTTTATGATAATATCAATTTGTTTAATTTATTTTTGATTATTTTTATTTTTTTCTGTAAGATGTGTTTATATTTATTAATTTCACCAAGGACAGTTTTTAAAGTGAAATACCTATTCAAATATAATTAATTGTTTTTTCTTTTATAGTTGGAACTAGCTCGTGTATCCCCACCTCCTCTACTCAGGAAAAAAATACCTTCTCCCAAAAATTGGAAAAGCCAAAAGAAAGTATTCAGCCAATAGGAGCAATCACAGGTGATGTGTTAAGAATGCCAAGTGGAGTTTCGCAATTATAAGTAGCACCATCGGCAACACCTGGACACTGGTTTTGAAAATGTAAGCCCTCCAGTTTTTACTATTTTTTACTTACTGGCAAAATATTTTTTATAGTAAAATACGACAGTTTATAAGTAACATTTTTTTTGTTAAAAAAATATCGATCAGTTCATAAGTTGCAAAGCACATTTTTTTTGTTTAAAAAATGTCGATTTAAATTCTTGGCACAATTGTTATTTATTATTGCAATTGCATTTTGTAACAAAAAATAAAAATATATTTAAAGTAACACAACTGTTTTAATTATAACTCTTCCTATTTTATAATTTAAGATACATAATTGTTACGACGATGTAAAGTAGTTTTTAGAATAAAGTCATCTTTTGCTCTGAACAATTTAAAACATGATTTGAATTAGATAAAACTTTAAGGCAACATAATATGATTATCAGACTTTCGTAAATAACATGTTAATATGACTATTAAAGCTGAAGTTTTCAGAGTGATAAATGTGTGATTTTAAAATGGTTTCTAACAGATCTTATTATTAACGTAAAATTATTTTTTTTGCATATGATATTCTTGGGCCTTTGTAAAGTATTGTTATGGCAAATGCAGTTTTATTGGTAGGTTTATTTCGAGGTTTATTTAGCATTTGTGTGCTCCATTCAACAAAATTTGATCAATAAAACATGCTCGAGTTTAACTGAAAAGTAATGGTAAAAACAAATTTTCCATGCAGTGTACATTGTGAGAAGCAATAAATATATATTTCGAAATATCTTTACAATATTTTTTCAGCATAGATGCAGATCTACAAGACGTATGTGTACGATATGCTGTGGGATGAGAACAACCATTAGTATACAGGGTGTCCCAGTAAAAAGTCTCAGGTCGGATATCTTCTAAACAAATAGAGACGTTTTAATTCTGTAAAAGCCAGTTTGTAGCACATAAATAGTGCTTCAGTTTTGAATATAAATGAATGGTTTTTGAATATATCAATATGTAGATGGCGCTGGGCTCTAAATAAATCTTATTTCTTTGGGAGAAACTTTAAAATCTGGTTTCTGTGGAAGGGAAATACATTTCTAAGTAGATTTTGTTCTTAAGAAAAAAGGCAAATCTAGCCGTTTTTGAGATGTGTCCAAATATTGCCATTTGTTCCTATTGAATAGTTGTAATCTCTGAAAGATTTATTTAGTCTTTAAAGGGGACAATCTGTATTTCATAAACTATGAAATTTTTATTTATATGAAAGTGCCTTAAATATGCTTTTCTTTTAAAATCACTTAAATAGTGAAATGTTTCGGAAATAATTATTTAACAGGAGCAAATGGCAACGTTTGGATACAAATATCTCAAAAACAGTTGGATTTTTTTTAAAAACAATATTTACTTAGAAATGCATTTCCCTTTACACAAACAACATTTCAAAGTTCCTCCCGTCGAAATATTTCTTGCTCAGTGTCATATATGTATTAAAAATGATTTATATTTAATACTGAAGCACTCTTTATGTACTACAAACTGACTTTTACAGAATTAAAATATCTCTATTCATCTAGAAGATATCCAGCATGGGAGTTTTATTGGGACACCCTGTATAATCTATTTTGAATAAGTATTAAACATTTATTCAATATACTAATGTTTCCTTGCAATATTGAAAGTATACATGGATAATATTGCCTATATGTAGGGAACACATTTGTGTATATTATAACTATATTGTAAAATAAATGTTTATTTCAGAATATGTTTATAATGTGTCACCAACATGTGTGTGTATATTGCAGAAATATGTATAGTATGTGAAAACCTGTGACAAAACAACCAGTATACAACTTATTTTGAATCAGTATTAAATATTTATTCAATATACCATTGTTGTTTTGCAATATACATTGTATATTGAAAGTATACATGAATAATGTTGCATGTATGTACGGAAAAGGTTTGCGTATATTGTAACTATATTATAGAATGAATGTACATTTCAGAATATGTTTACAACGTGTCAGCAACATACATATGAATATTGCAGGAGTATGTATACAATGTGAAAACCTGTGACAAAACAACCAGTATACAACTTATTTTGAATTAGTTTCAAATATTTATGCAATATACTAATTTTATTTTGGAATATGTATAGTATATCGTAGGAATATGAAAATGCTAATTGGGAAGCCATTATATAAAATACAATAAATGTATGTCTTGTTATATTTTGAATTTTTATTTCCTAGAATTGTCATTTTAACCACTATGCGTCATCGTTTTATGCTTTACCAGATTTTATTTTATTTTTATTTTACATGGATTACTCCTCGGATTACTCTTACCGTCAGGTACCTACGTCACAAGTTGGAAAAAATATATAGTGATAGTATGTGATCGTTACAAGTTTTTTTCTAGATCGAGAAGATTTATTTATAAATTTTGAACACAGAAAAATATTCCCAGAAAGAAACTCCTCGCAGCTAATTAGCCAGCAAGAAAAATGTTTCCAGAAGGTGTAGTAAAATGGCCCCAGAAGCTATGGGGCCTGATTCGGCGTCAGTAGGGAAAATAAATGTTTTCCTCGAGTTTTAGCCCTCTATCGCCATTAGGAATCCCCAATAAATATAATTTTTCGTTTTCATTTTTTATCTTTGCAAGTTTTGCTTTAATTATTATGAAAGCAACCGCAGGAAAATGTAATAAAATTTTCTGGACTCTTACCAGCTTTACTTATTTTCGCCTATTTACCCCTATTTAACACTATTTACCTACTGTTATGTATTACACCCCCTTGAAACTGGAGATTGTTACGCCTATGCCTAATAGTGAGCGACTGGAAACTTGTAGAAAGAGATAGACTTTTCTAAAGTGTGATGAGAGAAGATTCTTGATTGGTTCTGGAGGGATCTAGAGGCAATTTCAGAGTACATAAGGTGCGATTACCGGCGCAGAGGGAGAAGTTTATCAAAGTGAAATTAATAGCGAAAAAGTGAGGTTAGATATCAAGTAAACAAAGTGTAAACGTTATTTTGAAGTATTGTATAGTCAGTAAATTATTAAATAAAATGTTAGTGGTTTACCCTTTGTTAAAATTATTTAGAACACACGGATTCATACAGGGTGTTTCCTAAGAGGTGAATACACGTAAACTCAAATCCAAAGTATAAGGAGCATTTGCGGCTTCCTTTTTTCTTTTTTTACTATTGTCTGGAGGTGTGACAAAAAATGACCACAAATTAAATTAAGTAGTTTCTTTATAAACTACCACCGAGGTAAGTAAATAAGTTATTACGCCCACTAAATCTGATTGATGGCAAATTCTGCTACAGATCTACTGATTGGTCGAATTTTATTATGCGTATTAGTCTAGTATGTAGAGTCCACGTTGACTTGCAGAGCCGGAGTTAGAATTTCAGAGTTTGGCAAGTAATCAAACAATGAAAGTAAAATATTCCCTGCTTTCATAAATGTTGGATTTCACAGTTCTACCTATTATTAAATAAAAATACAACAACCCTACATTCGTTTTATTTAGGATTTAATCCTAGCATTATATCGAACCTACCTAACAATGGTTGTATAATTCTAATATATACATGTGTATTGCCAAAGCACGTGTAGCTAAAATACATTGTTGTTTCTTTTTTTGGTATATGTGACAAAAAAATCTTTCTTTTTGTATGTTGTATCAGACAACATTATTATTGGTATCTACATTAAACGTACTTACTGCAATGCATGCGCCAATAATTAAATTATTCTTCTTCCCCGGAAGATGACGATGATGAGGAATCATTGGGATTTATTATAATTGGTTGTTGTTGAGGAACTGTGGCAAAATATTGATTTTCAATTTTGTTTAATATGGTTCACGCATCCCGTCCAATGCTTTTCTATGGGCTTCCCACTGTCTAATAAGTTGTATCACATTATGACTAAGTCGGGGGCTTGTGTTTCTAACGTAATTTTTTAATGCACTCCAAATTTTTTCAATAGGATGTAACTCACAGTCTTAAAACTGTATGACCATATTGTTCTGCAAGTCCGTCTATTACAAATGTTTTTTTAATGTTTGCATTTTTCAACTTTTTTTTTAAATTCAATTCAAACTTTCGCGTCGAAGTAGTTGGTATTTTCTCAGCTTGTCGCGAATGGTAAGAGGCATTATCTAACACTATGACCGAATTTGGCTTTATGTTACGCAATAGTTTTTCTGCAAACCGTTTTTCAAAGTGGCGTTCATATCTTGGTGGTAATCGGCCGATGACTTTGCTTTTTGCTTTTTTGCGGAAAGCATTAAACACCCTTTTACAAATCCATCTTCATTACCCGCGTGTACTATTATTATACGTTTACCTCTCGAGGAAGGTACATTTGGAGAACATTTTAAAGTGTCATCCGACCAAAAAAAGTTTTGATTTTTTTTTCTGAAATAGGTTTAGAATGCCATGAAACGTGGAAATTTTAAATTTGAGTAAAAAAAAAATTTCCCAATATTTATTCCATTTAGACGGTCCACCCTGTATATTTTCCAGTGAAAGTTTAACCATTTCATCGCTGACAGCAGCGTCAGCTACCTACCAAATTTGACTGCTCTACGTCAAGTAGTTTTTTAGATAATACACCAACAGACAGACAGACTGACGGAATTGAAAAACCTATATTTTCGTAATCTACGTGATCTGAAACGTGAAAATCCGAAAAAACCTGGGAGGCTGATTTTTTTCTCGAATACAATACTTCCCTTTGGTATGCGAGCGAAGTAAAACATTTAAAAACAAACATATTGGACAGTAACAAAAGAAATGCTAAAAAGCTGAGTTCATATTTATAAAGCACATACGATGACTCCTTCGACGGCAAATTTTTATTCGCTGAATGTTCTGTTATTTTTGTGTTGCGTGCCCTTTTTGTTGAAACTGCAGATAATAAGAAAAAAAACTGTAGTGTAGTGCTAGTATTTTAATGAGATTAAGTTGGAAAATTTGTCAGTAGTGTTTTTTGTGGTAATAAATATTTAAATGGAGAGTTGTCATACGACAAGTAAAATACGAATGTAGTCATAGAAATCTTGAATCCGATTCTGAACGCATTAAGCAGGTGTTCGTTTGCAAGCGTGCGGCTCTCTGCGATGTAATTCTTAAGGGATGCCGCTTTGAATGTTATATTTTGGACACAACTTTAACACTATATTTAAACATTACCCTTCACCGAAGTAAACTCAATATAATATCTGCTTTCAGATTGATAATATGCTTTAGAAAGAATTTTGAGGTAATTTAATAAGAAGTGTAAATGTACTTTCTATGGGTTAACATTAACACCTAACAATATTTAGAAATATGTATTTTTTCAGTCATGTTCCATTTACTGTGAGAAAGTATTTGCTGCAAAATGCCTAATGCTTTATTCTGAAACCTTTAAATACTTATTTTCTATTAAATTTTATTTTGTACCTTCTTGACTTCCATCGACTATCGACTAGATTGAGAGCTACATCCATTGTTTATAGCATTCCCATAGTTTATGACTGTATTAGTACATTTGGGGCTTTCGAGTCGAGGCCGGCCGGTGCCAGTACGTCGTCAAGGAAACTCGCTAACCTAACTTTGGAACAAGAGAAGAGGGATTGTTATCCTGCACTTTATTGCCGAGGGAGGAAATAAGTCGACAAAACAAAGTATTTTTCTATATCGCAAAGTGAATCAGCTCGCTACGCTCACATATAAAGCTAGAAAGATGAATTGCCTCAAAGTTAGTAAATTACGAGTGAATCGTGTGACGATCCTATGAATTATTTACACCAATTTTTTTAGTACCTACCTTTAAATGTTCAATACGAGTACATAAATGATATATGAAGGAAGTATTTTCACTGGAGGATAATGAATAATAATAATAAACTTTATTTCCCCTTTATAAAAAAATTATATACAAATATAGAAGACTACAAAAAATCCCTGTAGAAAACATCAGAAGAGAAATTAACAAGCAACTAAAAACAATTAATAACGATGCAACAAGATATATGATACAGATAAACATACAAAGACGGTAGTTAGTCATATAGAACAAATATACGAAATTAAAAAATTTCATGTATCCATTGTAAAAAACCGCTGCCTAAGGAATCACTATTTCTACATCCAGAATTTTCATCCAATTCACTTTAAAGGAAACATCTTCACTAGATTTTCTCTCTGGTATGTGGAAATTATTGGTCATAAAATTTTAATAATATTTGGGGCAGATGTCAGAAAAGTTTGAGGCGTTATTTTCTACCATATACGTTAAAAATAATATTTCTAGTTTACTCTACTTATTTTCCCCTATTCACAACCTACCACTTCCCACACCTTCAACGAAATCATCTCAATCAGATGTCATTACAATACATACGTGTAGGTATTAACTTTTCAGCGAATATCTCAATTTTGTGTTATCAATCCCATTAATAATGGAGCGGAGGTGGCGGGGTTTGAAAAATTCTAGAAATAAATCTGAGGCCTTGGTTTCTAGTATATACACCAAATCCCAAATTTCTGTACTCTTGTCAGCTTGATTTACTTCTTATCCCCTATTTACCCTTCAACGGAACCGCCTCAAAATATAGTTCCAGAGGTCGTTATAATACATACGTCTACCAAATTTCTAGTGAATATCTCAATGTTATTTTATCAACCCCTTTAATAATGTAATAAGGGTGGTGGGGTTGAAAAATATTATTAAAAATCTAAGGCCTTGGCTTCTAGGACATACACCGAATTTCAAGTTTCTGTACTCTTACCAGCTTGCTTTACTTATTTTTCCCTATTTACCTCTACTTACCCACTACTTCAACGCAATCATCTCAAAATATAACCTAGTTTCAGATATTGTTATAATACATACGTGTACCAAATGTCAAGTGAAAATCTAAATTTAATTTTATCAACTCTTTTGATAAGGGAGTGGGGGTGGTGGGGGAATAGAAAATATTTTTAAAAGACCTGAGGCCTTTGCATCTAATATATACTCCAAATATAATCTAGTTCCAGATGTCGTTATAATACATACATACACTGAAAGAAACCGACCAAATAGAATGTTTTGCTAAGATGATCTGCATTATCATAAGTATTTTTTTTGTTAAGACTACATTATCATTATCTAACCATAAGAAAAACTGTTTTGCTAATGAGATTTTGCAACGGTAAATCTTTGACTATTTGTCCCAATAGTAGCACTTACTTAAACTAGGTAAAATATTGTTATAAGTTTTCTTTTTATTAGGGGTAACTAAATAATTTCTTACGATAAATAAGTGCCTTAAGTTAAAGTTAACTATTTAATGGTTAAAACTCAAATAGACCTATGGTTGGTAAGTCACCTGTTAACTGTAAAGACGGGCTTACTAATCATAACGTCTTACTTATTTATTTTTGCACGTGGCGCAAGCGCAATTGAGTTTTTATCATCGCGCGCCATTTCATCCATGCAGCGACGCATGCAGTAACTAGTAAGCAATTCGGCATTCGACGAGACAGTTGTGGGAAAGGTTTTATGCAAAGAATTTTTATAAAAAAAACTTGTGTTTTATGTTATTGTATATTAGTTGCTTTCGTTCAGCAGAGTGATTCATAATCATAATAAACAGGACTTCAATGAACAGTAATCATATGATGCAAAATTGCATGGTATAGGGACAGAGACAACACATGAAACAGGTAGGTGCCTTATCATTACGAATCGCTCTGCTGAACGAAAGCAGCTATTATATAGTAAACTATGATTGTGTCTTCTTACAAGTCAAAGTTCCCCTTTTTTAATAGGCACCCCGAATTGTTTATTAGTCGTTTTTTTCCTTAAATGAATTTATTTTAATTTTAATAATTCTTTGTCTGAGTCAACATAGAAATGTATTAAAAACGTGTTTTAATATGAAGTGTGAAGTCTAAAAAATATAAAATTAAAATATTGAATTTACAAGTAACGTACTTGCAAAATGACATTACTAGGTCAAGAGAGATTATTTGTTGCCATTATAATGTAAGCTGCATAGTGGTTAAAAAGTCACCTATTAGCAGCAGGAAAGTTCTTTTCCGGTTACAAGGTAGTAATGGTGTAAGAAATAGGAACTTACTAACTATAACAAAAAACTTATTAAGATTAAAATAGGTGGTGACTCCAGATAGCAAAGCTATCAACCTACAGTAACAAATAAATAATAAGAAAAACTTTTATTAACGGTAAATAAGTGCATCTTAGCAAGATCGTTTTTGTTGCGGTTACAGAGCAGTCTTGCTGGAGCCTATTTAATGCAGATATTTATTAGGGGTTAGTCAATTTCTCTTTATAGATAATAGAAATTTCTTTCAGTGTACGTTTACCAAATTTCCCTTATTTATCCATATTTAACCCCCAACCATCCATCAGAATAAACCCAAAATATAATCTAATTCCTCATGTCATTATAATATATACGTGTACCAAATTTCAAGCGAATATCTCAATTTTATATTATCAACCCCTTTAATAATTGTGTGGGGGTGGTGGTGGGGGAAGAAAAATATTATAAACAATTTTGTGGTCTTCGCTTGTATACATACATCAAATTTCAAGTTTCTGTACTCTTACCAGCTGGCTCTACATATTTCCCCCTGTTCACACCTATTTACTCCCAACCCTTCACCGGATATCTTCAAAAGACAATCCAGTTCCAGATCTCGTTATAATATATACGTGTACAAAATTTCAAGTCAATATCTAAAACCGTTCTGGAGAATACGTGCTGACAAAAAAATTACAGACAGACCGACAGATCGACAGGCAGACAGAAAATTTCGTTTTCGCTCAGATTTAAAATCTCGCCGTTTCATGACATTCTAAACCTACCTCGAGAAAAAAAAATTGAAATTTTGTTTACGATTATTATACTTCCAATCCACTACGTGGATGTGGAAGTAAAAATACATATATGCAAATAGAAGTAAACGTGTCACAAAACAAGTTATACCTCGAGAGCTAGCGTCACAGAAATTTGTACTATTCGTAAATAGATAGATGTGCCTTAATCGGTTGCGGATGATCCGGAAGCAATCTTGTATTTTTGAATTTTAATAAATTGTTTGATGATGATGATTGAATACCTGCCCATCAGTCAGCCGGGCTGGGAGCGGTGTGTTGGGTAGCGCGCGGCGGTTTAGTCAATAACCTGACAGCGGTACTGTCACAAATGTCAAAAAGCCCTTTTTTGATTCGTGCCGAGCCGAATTTCCGATTTTGCCGTCGGAATTTACCGACAAAATGCCAATCTTTCTTTTTCCGTAGAGACATCACACTATCTTCCACTCCACGTATTTATTTAGATATTAATGTTTGAGAAGTCCATGTTTTCAGCTCCTCATCGCTAAAAGACAAGTCAAAGTGCTTATAACGTTTGAACCAAAGTTTAGACAAGCTCGCAATTGGCGTAACGGCGAGAGAAATACTTCGCATGCGTAAGGTCCGGAGTTCGAATGGACTTGTTACCGATAATTTCTTTTTCGTTATTTTTCAATATCATCTAGATAAGTTGTTAAAAAATTTCAGCTTCAAAAGTATATCCAGTCCTTAGATATATAGATATGTTAAAGATTGGGTTTAGTTCAAAAGGCTTCGCCGGTTCGTGACGTCGTTCTGCATGAACACTACGGCAAAAGTGTTTAAGTTTACTGCAGTAGTCAGTAGTCTATTATAATCCGTCAAACTTTAATGTCATGAAATGAGTTAATCTGACATATGAAGAAATAGTTATTTATGCACCAAGTGCGTTATAGATTATAACGCCCGGATGGTAGCATGATGCGGCCTGAGGGCCTTTGGCCCGAGGGATGCATGTTGCCTGATGGGCGTTATAATCTAATAACGCTCGTGGTGCATACAATATTTTATTTATTACGAAGAATAAATATTTTTAATGAAAAATTGACTTTTTTTAAACACATTTTTTTAGTAGTTTATGACATTTGTTGATGCACTGACGTTTATTAATTGTAAATTTAGTAACCTAGTTCAATGCTGCTAGCTTTTTCTTTTTACCCTCTTCACCAAGTAGTCTATGATATGACAGTTGTTAAAATTTTGACGCTTGTTGATGTTGCTTTGCTTTGTACGTAGATAACACGATTAACAAAATAAAAGAAAATTAATATGGAAATGCCACAAAATAACCGAAACAATGCGGGAAAAGTCACAGAAAATGCATTGTCGATAAAATCCAAACCATTATACGATAAGGAATATGGAACACTTATTCTTTCTTTGTATCTCATATACTTAACAGGGCGTTGTGGCCATAACACCCGCTCATTATGCCCGTGGTCATTATGTGCGTCTTTATGGTAACCGTATCCAAGTTATAATAAGCAAATAATATGCAAGTGAAAAATAAGATATGTAAAAATGTGTTAACCTCAAAGTCAAAAATTCGACTGTCACCCGGTCATCATATGCAAAGTGACGTCACGCGAAGACCCGCCCTGTTTTCTCGCAATCCAACTTTGGCAATTTATTTAAGGGCTTCAACGTTCGAATAAAAACCTAAAAATTTGAGAATTGCCTTAAAAAGAGATTGTGAGTTTAGGGCATACTATTGCAGTATTCTAAACTGCTAAATCCCGTCCACTCGTTCCCCACACAAATTTGCAGTCGCCTTTTGGACTACTACGTGTACATATGAGAGCCGTCTCTGGCACCGAGATAAAATTATCGACCTCTGGAACCGAACTGATATTAGAAAGATTCAATCAGTACCTACTTTTCCAGCCTATATTAAATGGTATGCTAAATTCATTTAGAGCAGGTTAATCGACTCTAAAATCTTTTGTTAACTGATTTTGGTTTAACTTCCCACTAAACATGAAACATAACTAAAATATTAAAAAACATTTTTTTAAAGTTACTTTGTCAATGTTTTTTTGTAATATTGTTTTTATGTAATTATAATTTTATTTTAATATGTCCAAAAAACATTATTTATTAAAACAGCTATGTTACAAGAAATCAATATTATTTATGTGTTTAAAATATAACATATATGCCATATTGTTCATAAACACTCTGATAATATTACTGGAATGTAACATAATGCAATATTATTCTATAACAGCTCCATAATGTTATTATGTAATATTTATAAAATTATATTAAAAACACTTGTCATTAACATTGTTGTTAAATTAAAGTTACATTTATAGGTTATAATTATAAATGTTATTAAACCAACATTCATCTGTAGTCACGTGATACTCCTAAATGCTATTTATTGGCTATTCCAGACCGAACGTAATGGCCGCATCCGAGGACCGAGACGGCTAAACAAGAAGAAAAGGAGAATAATCAGTCATAAGCCATTTTGCCTCGAATTTGTCTGCAAAGATAGCATCAGAGAGAATGTCTCTCTGATAGCATTATAATTCCTAATAGTTAATAGTGTTCAAAAATAAAAACAAAATAGTAAGCTGTCCTGATTTCGTCATTAACAAATTGATTATTGTCCTGTTCGCGAAGACGACTTTATATAATAGTTTAGTCAAAGATTATCTTTGGTTAGTGTGACGTTAGTGTTCAATACGTCCGAAAACAGGGTAAGTAAATAAATGCTTATTGTGTACACGTACCTATACTTGATAGTTATTTATTTATGCAACGAATGCGATTCTTCTTTTCACAAGTGGGAATTTCCGCGATAAACCCAGTGAAAAAGGTTCATTGCACTTATTAATATTAGATTTAAGAAAATACCTATAATTTCATATATTCTGCTACAAAACTTGTTGCCTTCATCCTAAAGATGTACTGTGCTGCACAGGGCTACTTTGTAATTAAGTTTCAGTACCTAATATTTAACATTTTTTCGAAAGTTCGGTTTCCTTAAAAATCAAGCTCACATTGACAAATTACATTGAGAAGAGATGAAAAATAATTTGGTACTTATACCTAGCTAACGGTTCACATTTATTGAAAATGTAAAAATGTGTTTTTATGTATATTTGAAATTAATGAACTAATGTTTTAAATCCCTATTTTAGGAAGCAATTAACCTAGATCAAGCAACTCTTATATAAATTCCAACTCTTACTTGATCTTGGCAATTAAATAAGCTACGATGCAGTGGATGTTAGAAGCAGTAAATGCAAGTGGTGAAACTACTGAAAAGGACTTGTTGAAAGACGACATAATTCGATGAATTTCTGCTATTAAAAGAACTAAAAACAGATAATAACATGGAGAATCGGTAAGTGAAACTAGGATATTTATAATGTTTAAAAATAAATTTTGGTTTTATATATATCTATATATGGAACAATCATTTTAATAAGTTTTTATATTGGAAAATTGTCAGTCAAAATAATTTTTTCTTGATTTTCTGCTTTCCCATTAGTTCTATCCTGAAATTAATTATTACCAATATTGTAGGAAACAAAGGTTGCAATTTTTATTTAAGCATTTTTTTCTCTATTAATATTTTGAGATTTACAACTACAAAGGTGAAAATATGTGCTTCACTGTAGTTTTTTTTTTTGCTTCATTGCTCCTGCGTATAGTAATTAGTTCGGATCAACTGACAAATTGACTATTAATATTTACTAAAACAAATTTAATAAAAGTTTTTTGATTTCAAGATTGATATTTCACATTTATTTAATATACCTCTACCTACTCCATTAGTTCAGTATTATTATTGCATGGTTTAATTTTAAATATTCAATTTGTTGATAAGTATATGTCAAACTAATAGGTTGTGTTGTGATAAATTTTACATTTAAGAGACTATCCAAAAAAACATGTTTGCAAAAAGCACCCCCTTCTCCCTTGTAACATTTATGGAACCCCCCAAACGAGCGTTCGTTTCTAAACTTCCTGTTTCCCATGACACCGAATTTAGAATGTTCCATATACTATCAATAATTTTAACAATTTGCTCTGTTTTAATTTCAGATGCGGTTTAGAGTTGCTTCCCGAATACCACCAAAGAATGTTTCGAAATTTCGAGTGTCTACGATTTTCAAAGCAAAGAATGTCTACATAAAATATTTTATGCTATTTTCACACAATTTATAAATCAATGGTTATTTTTTGTATAATAAATATTGCACATTATTACAAAATACATAATACAAATCAAATTGATTATGATAAACTCCATCAGAAAAAATATTGTGTGGTGAATATTATATCATCCGTACTAATAATTTAACCGGGTTTGAATAATAAACATTTATAAATTTCTGCTGGTTTTATTCATAAGCTGGTTCAGAACAGGTAATACACTGTGTATAAACGCACAATTACACATAATTGTGCATTTTCAAATTTTTATTTTATTTTCAATACCAAAACCTCTAGATAATTGTGTTTAGTTGTCGCACTTTATTTGATTTTAAAATTCGAAATATAACTATAAATATATTAAGTAATTCTGGATTTCAAGTAATCAACTAATTTTTTTAATTCACCTATTCTAAACAACACTCTGAAAGGCACAAAAGTTGTATTTGGTGCTTTGTTATTAATAATTAGTGAACAATATGTTTTATAAATTCTCAAATTAAGTTTTATGATTCTATGATATAATTTTATATTTTATATTTAGTTACAGGGTGGTCTTTAAATGATAGGTACAAGGTTCTTTCACATAATACGTTTCTTCTGCTGTTTCACTTTTTGTTTGGAAATGATTGAATGACATTTACACAATTCTAAAATTGGAGGGATGAAAAGTGAAAATATAAGATCACATTTAAAAAATCGAACACCACAAAGTGCAAGAAATGTAATGGCGACTATACTGTACAGTAGCATATTATATTTCTTGCATTTTGAGCTATTAGATTTTTAAAGATGAGCCTATATTTCCACTTTTTATCCATTCAATTTTAGAGTTGTGTAAATGTCATTCATTCATCTCCAAACCAAAAGTAAGAACATAGAGGAGAAGCAACATTAAAGAATCTTGTAGCTATTATTTAAAGATCACCCTGTAAATATTTATAAAATATAAAATTGTATAAATGTTAACAGTACATCAAAAGAACATTATTTAAATATAATTTTCATAATTAAATTATGTTTCTTTTAATATTACCGAAATATTATTGTAGTAATCAAATTAAAACGTTTATTTTGTTACATTTAAAAAATGTAGTCATAATGTAGTATTTAAAATATAACATTAAAACATTAATGTAGATATGTTGAGAGGATATTGCTTTAATGTTGTGTCTTCAATAATATAACTCTGTAATATTGCTGACTGGGACATAATCTATAACATACTTGTTATATAAACATTAAAATTATCTATTAAATAATGTTACAAAGTAACGATGATACATTACTGTTTTATTTCGGTAATGTTTTCATGTTTAGTGGGTTGGTCATTGTAACCCGCACACTTAGTACTATATTTATAAGAGATGCGCCAAAATATATTCGCATGAAATGGCAGATGCACAATATGATTTTTGTTTAAGTATTCATTTTTTTATATAAAACTGACTTACCTTCTAGTACAATTCTTCTGGCTATCATCTCTTCCAGGATTCCTGAAAAGACCGTTGGCTGAAATACTTAAGCAATACTTATATCCCTAAACCGGCAACAGCAGAGGATAGAAGTATTCTGAAGAACAAGTTTATTATCAATATAACACGCCGGTAGGTATTTATTTGCATATACAATTTAATGTAGGCAGTAAGCAGTATAATTAATCACATTAAGTAGTCAGTGTATTAATTCACGAACACGAACATAAAGGCACAATAACAATATTACAAAAAAACAATTAAAAAAGCATTACTAAATCACAACTAAATCATGGCACACTTGGATCAGTTTGTGCTTCTTGTCGGGAAAATTGTTTGTTTAGCCTACCACAAAATATTTAAAAACCCAGCCAACTGCCCAATGAATCGGTGATCTATTTGCAAGATATGATGACCAACGGAAAAATAACAAATTTTGAATATCCTGTTTAGTCCGAATAATGTAAAATAAAAAGTGATAAGTAAAATAGTAATAATAATTAAAAATAATCACAAAGGTGGCCAACATACCACTCAACTAGGTTAGTGCAACAGTGTAAAAAGTAATAGCGTTTTTGGCACGCTTCGTGGAAATTAAATGGATAACAAGGTAATAAGTAGGTACCAAAAAACACGCTTTTTTCAAAAAATAGAGAATTCTCTAATAATTAATTTTTGTATTTTGTATGTATTGCATATAGGTAGGTAGGTATAATAGGTATAATATATTTCTCTACAATCATGCATTAAAGAATATCAAAGAAATTGAAAAAATCACGTACCTATACTTATCTAACAAATTGTCCATTTGTCTAGATGACTGCAATATAAATCATTTTTGAAATTATAGTATTGCTTTAATAATTAAAAAGATTGGTTCTGTCGTGCTTTTTGCATTAGTTCGAAAAAGAAATTGAATTTTCGTACTAATGGGAAAAGGGCAACCTTTTTAAATTGAAGTGACAATCGAAGAGTTAGCCTTTCGAGAGGCGAGACGGTTGTAAATAAAGCATATTTTCAGTTTTTTTGTTGGAAATTACATGTGGTTGCATTTGAAAAGAAAAGAAATTCTTAATTCTCTACACCTAGCGTCAGGGGGCAATACTAACACAGCGCGTTTCTGTTCTCAAAGGCACCTTTTCTGACCTTTTCAGTCAACGTAGGAATCTTTACCGATCAACGTACGAAACGTTTAGAAAATGCTTATGAAATGGTTTCTATCTTTGATAATAGAACATGTCAGAAGGTTTGTAATTTGTATAGATCCCTAGTATTCAAGGTTTTTGTCATGAGCGTATAACTGTGGAATAGAAGCACGTGTAATGTAATAAATAATAAAGGGCCATATCTTGATTTTTCAATAGAGCACTAGCAGTGACGTCACAGTTATGCCAGCTGTCACGTGATTGGTGGAAAAACTTCGAAATTTGACATAAGAGTAGGTGTCAGTTTTCGCTTGATAAAAATTAAAGTGGAGGATTTCTGAATATCAGCTATGTGTAGTGATGTTTGTTAATGTTTTTTTAAAAGCCTAGTGTGAGAAAGAATTTTATATATACTTTATTAGTGTTGTTTTTCCAAGTGTAAAATTTGATGTCAAATACGTTGACATCTTTGTGAACCCATAATATGGTGAAAATAAAGACTATATATTGGATTTTTGAACTTTTTTGTACATATAAAATATCACGACATATTTCAGTAAATGTTTAATCAACACAGGCTCAGTTACGCAGCTAAGCATGTTATATCTCTTTTTAATAAATATTGATACCTATTAACCTTGACTTAATTGCGTTGCATCAATTGAGATAAGAATTTCATTATGCAGTAAATACTTTTCCATTCATTCAAAGTAGAACGCTGACAAAGCCATATCAGCATAAATAACACAAAGAGCTTAACAATTGCTAACCTTCAATTTATGCAACCCTAGCATTAGAAAAGTTATAAGTAAGACTAGATTTGTATAGAGCCATCAGAAGAGAGAAATCAGACATATATCAGAGATATTAGAATCATTCAATTCCATTCCATTATATTATAATTCAATAAGAAACATTTCAAGCTACGTTAAACTACCTTTATAATAATTCAACTAATATTAAGAAAGTGTAACCCAAGTGTTGTAAAAATCTTCGAAAAATAAAAAAATCTTTTTTAAAAACCAACCGTTCTTGTTACGACGATAACAAGTGGCGCAGTCGTCCGGATTTTTTCTACGAAGCAGGCGAGAACAAGCGACCCTTCTTTGGTGGATTCCAATCCTTTGAGAAAAAGAACCAAAATCCCGAAGAAAATCAACCAAATCAAATTCAAAGAAGAAAATCAACCAAATCAAATTCAAAGAAGAAAATCAACCAAATCAAATTCAAAGAAGAAAATCAACCAAATCAAATTCAAAGAAGAAAATCAATCACAACTCAAATTCAAAGACGAAAACCAAATCAAACAAACAACTAGGCAACTCCAAGGCAAGAAACGGTACGAGTGGAAGGAAGATCTAATCACACCCCTGGCTCGCACATTCTTGAAGAACTTTGTGGAAGGAAGATCTAATCACACCCCTGGCAAAGTGCTCCTGGATTCCTGTTGTCATCAAACAAAATCAGCTTCATCATCAGCAACTGGAACAACCCAGCAACTGACGAAACTTCCCAGCAGCAGACTGGTACACATCTCAACAATCATCCAAAACGTCCCAACAACCGGAACATCCCAATCAACAGAGAAACAACCCGTACACATGCAACTTTACCTCAAGACAACACTCTTGTAAGTACAAAGTTTTACCATTGAAAAAGTAGCATTGTATTTTGTATTTTCAAAAAGCCAATTTAAAAATCTATTGAAAGAAAAATGGATAGAGAAAATGAAATTGAAAATGAAATTGAAAACGAAGTCGACGATTTACCCTCATTCAAATTAACAGAATTATTTTCACTAATACCAGAGTACGATGGAGACCAAATTCTCCTTGAATCATTTTTAAGTTCATGTCAAGCCGCCTTACATATTTCAAATGTTGAACAAAAAGTGTTAGTAATAATTCACATTAAAAACAAACTCAGAGGCAAAGCTTCACAATTAGTAAATTCGAAATTCACAAACGATTGGTCAGAAATAAAAAATTTACTAATATCAAATTTTGGTGAAACGAGAAATCTTCCCAGTTTAATACATGACTTACAGTACATGAAACAAGGCAAAGATTCTGCTCTCAATTTTGTCCACAAAATTCAAACACACAATGCGAAATTGCACTCAGCAATAAACAGACAATCAAATCTAACTGAAAATGAAAAGAAATCTCAAGCCGCGTTAATCGACAACATGTGTCTCGACACATTATTGACAGGTTTAGATTCAAAATTAGGTGCAATAATAAGGGCTTCAAACCCTGAAACAATTTTAGATGCAGCACAAAGAATACGCCGAGAAAATCAATTAGGTTACTTAGAAAACCAAAGACAAAACTTACGACCAAATTTTACAAACAAACCACCACACTTTCAAACAAACCAACCACAAAACAGAAATCAAAAAATGTGTAATTACTGTAAAAAACCAGGTCATTTAATAAATGAATGCAGGAAAAGAAATTTCAACAACAATCAACCACAATTCAACACAAATCAAACTTTTTCAAATCAACAAAATTTTCAAAGATTTCCTCAACAAAACAGTTCATTTCAAAGATTTTCAAATCAACAACCAAGCACATCTTTTCAAAATTCAAACTTTCAAAATCAGAGACCTTCTGTAATTCAAAGAAACCCAAATTTCCAAAGACCTAACACAAACAGTGCAAACACACATTCAAATCAAAATCAAACACAAAATTTTCAAAGACAAGCACATCATTTAAACGAACAAATGAGCGAAGAAATGACTGGAACTTTTGCTCATTTTCCTCAGACCAGTCAACACCAACACCAACCACAATACCAACAAACATCGAATTTACAACAACAAATAGACCAAATTTCACACCGTGTACAAGATTTATAAATATAAATGCGACACGATCCGAAAACCTCTATTATATTACTTCACGAAGCAAAACTTGCAAATTTTTAATTGATACAGGCGCGGGTATATCAATTATAAAACCACAAATTGTTCCCCCAAATTTAATTCAACCCACAGAAAAAATAAATGTACAAGGTATAACGAATGAATTAATTCCAATTTCAACTTGTGTACACTACACCTTTTTTACTGAAAACAGTAATGATCCATTAAAATGTTATGTAGCGGACATTAACATCGATTTTGACGGATTATTAGGTGCGGACTTTCTTGATCATTATGAAAGTGTAATTGATTTAAAAAATCGCAAATTAATCACCAAGTACAAAACACTTGACCTTCACAAAAGCGGAGAAGAAAAAATTCAACAAGGCTTACACGAAGAAAACACTCAACAAGAATTTCACGAAGACAAAAATCAACAAATCACTCAAGAAAAACTTCAACAAGAAAGAAAAATTGAAAACAAAATCAAGATTGAACCAAGAACAGAACAAGTCTACAAACTCAAATGCAACAAACCAAACAAGGAACTGATTTTATTATCAGAAGAAAAAGAAGAAGTAATCATCCCAAATGCACTAGTCAAAACCAACGAAAATGGAGAATTTTTCACAACAATTTTAAACAAGTCAGAAAAAGAAAAGGAAGTAAATTTGAACAATCTACAATTTGAAGAAATTCCAACAACGCAATCAAACGAGCAGTGTAACAGAAAATTGAACTACACCCAAGTCAACAACACAGACAGACAGGCAGAAATTGAAAAACAACTTCGACTGGAACATCTAAACGAAGAAGAAAAAGAAAAAATCATAAGCACATGTTTAGACTTTTCAGAAATTTTCTACCTAGAAGGAGACCAACTAACTTTCACAAATGAAATCAAACATTCGATCAATACCAACGATGCAAAACCAACTTTCACAAAATCTTACAGGTACCCTCACATACACAAGCAAGAAGTGAAAACGCAAATTACAAAAATGCTGGACCAAGGAATCATTCAACCCTCAATATCACCATGGTCATCACCAGTATGGATAGTCCCCAAAAAGTTAGACGCAAGCGGAAAACAAAAATGGCGTGTGGTAATAGACTATAGGAAACTGAATGAAGTTACCGTAGATGACAAATACCCACTACCAAACATAACAGACTTGCTTGATCAGCTAGGAAAATGTCAATACTTTACAACTCTCGATCTAGCATCTGGCTTTCACCAGATTGAGTTAAATCCAAAAGATGTAGAAAAGACAGCATTTTCAGTGGAGAATGGACACTATGAGTACAAAAGGATGCCATTTGGATTGAAGAACGCCCCTTCAACATTCCAACGTGTCATGGACAATATACTAGTAGGAATTCAAAACGAAAGATGCTTAGTATACATGGATGACATCATCATTTACTCGACAACTCTTGAAGAACACATCAACAGACTAAAAGAAATTTTTACCAGACTATCAGAAGCAAATTTAAAAATTCAACCAGACAAATGTGAATTTTTAAGAAAAGAAGTAGCATACTTAGGGCACATAATAACGAAAGACGGAGTAAAACCGAACCCAGAAAAAATTTCAGCAGTTCAAAACTTTCCAACACCAAAAAACCCAAAGGACATTAAATCATTTCTAGGATTAGCAGGTTACTATAGAAGATTCATTCCCAACTTTGCGAAAATTGTCAAACCTTTAACCTCTTTACTACGCAAAGATGCAGAATTCAACTTCAACGAACAATGTCACGAAGCTTTCAACAAATTAAAACATGCTTTAACAAATTATCCCATTCTTCAATACCCAGATTTCGACAAGGAATTCATTTTAACCACAGACGCATCAAATTTTGCTATTGGCGCAGTCCTATCACAGAAAATAGACAACAAAGATCTACCAATTGCATACACCAGCAGAACACTCAGCCAAACAGAGTCAAAATACAGCACGATACAGAAAGAATGTCTCAGCATCATCGTAGCTACAAAGACCTTCAGACCATACCTTTATGGAAGAAAATTCAAACTTGTAACAGACCATCGACCTTTGACATGGTTATTTTCAATAAAAGACCCAGGATCAAAACTTGCGAGATGGAGACTAAAACTAGAAGAGTATGATTATGAGATAACATACAAACCTGGAAAACAAAACACCAACGCAGACGCACTATCCCGAATAAAATTACAAGCACTCAGGATATTTCACAACGGATTACAAGAAGATGCATTACAAGAAGATAGTAACGATGGAAGCGAAACCACAGAAATAGCCCCCGAAACAATAATCGAAGAATATTCAAGATACAAGAAACTAAAAGAACAAAAATCGTTAATCGACTTTTCAAAATGCAAAAATTCAAACGAAAATTTTCTTGACAAATCTCACAAAAACATATTAACACCAATTATGCAAGGAAAAATAACTGAAAACCAATTCAAAATAATTGAAGACTTTTTCGAAGAGAATCGCCAATATCGAGATGACAAAATAAACGTCCAAAACAGCAAAACAATAAAGAACAGGAAGTATTACATAATACCAACATCTTACGAAAACACAGAACAACTTCTATTTCACGTAATTTACGAAAACAAAAATGATCTATTAGAAAATTCAACTTACTATTTAGAAGAGATGAAAGAAATACCTTTACTTGAAATCTTATCATACATATTTTCAGACGATGAAATTGAATTCATCACATGCAACAAAGAAATAACAACCCCAACAGAAGATCAAAGACCAATTATAATTGATCAATATCACTCAGGCAAAGCAAATCTACACAGAGGCATAAACGAAACAATCAATCGTATAAAACAAAAATACAACTGGCCAAATCTCAACAAACAAGTCGAACATTTCATCAAAAATTGCGAAACTTGCAACAAAGCAAAAATATGTCGAAAAAATTTAAGCAATCCCCTCGTAATAACCGAAACACCGAATACCCCATTTGAAAGAATAAATTTAGACATTTTAAAAATCCCAGAAAACAATCTCATTTTAACAATACGAGACGAATTAACAAAATTCACTCAAGCTTACCCTTTACAAGACAAATCAGCGAAAAATGTAGTAAACACTTTACTTTTATATTTTCAACATTACGGAACCCCATTACGTATACATTGCGACAGAGGAGGCGAATTCGATAATCACCTTTTAAAAGACCTTTGCACATTGTATGACATAAAATTAACCTATTCTTCAGTAAATCACCCCCAATCAAACGGATCACTCGAAAGATTCCACGCAACCCTTTTAGAAATGATACGAGCGACAGTAACAGACAATCCCCGAGATCACCCACTAACATGTTTACCGTACGCGATAATATGTTACAACAATTCAAAAAATCAAACACATGGATTCACCCCGTATGAGCTAATATTCGGGCATACAAACTCGAGACCCCCTGAAAAAACGTACAATCAAGAAGAACTAATTTCAAAATACATACGCGATTTAAATAACAAAATTTCTTATTTTTATCAATTAGCACGAGAAAGAACATTCGAGAAAAAAGCAAAAGCAAAAGCAAGATATGACTGGAATTTTCAACCAAAAGAAAAACAATTTAACATTAAAGACCAAGTTTTTATCAAAGAATCACAAAGAAAATCAAAATTAGCAAATAAATCAAACGGACCTTTTGAAATAATTAAAGTTTTAGAAAAGAACGCATTAATTGTAAAAGACCCTGTAACAGACAGAGAATTTACTATAAACTCAGACATGATAAGTTCGAAACTAGAATAAAATACTTTCTTTATTTTCAGGTTATCATTCGCGATAATAAGAGTAAGTACACACACAATGGACTATGACTTAAAATTATTAAACAATACCATTGGAATTTATTATCATCCTGAAACTGAAATGAAAATTTCAAATGACAAATGGACAATAATGACTTACAAAAACATATCTTTATTAAAACAAGTTTACAATCAAAACGTTGATTTAATAAATAACATAAACTCAAGATTATTTTATGAAAACTCTCCGAGATTAAAATTCTTTTACACAGAAGTACAACCACACATAAGTTTAATTAACAAACAATTAAAATCCATTGAAACTAAATTAACGGAAATTAAATATGATACCCCAAATTATCGTTATAAAAGAGGATTATTAAACGGTATAGGATCAATTTGGAAAGCAATAACAGGAAACTTAGACGCATCAGACGGTGAATATTACGCTGATTGTATTAACAAATTAAAAGACGATGAACATCAAATTGAGAATCTTTTAAAAAATCAAATCTCAGTAACTACATCAACAATCAAAAATTTCAATTACACAATACGAAAACTACAAATAGACGAACAAACATTTAACGAAGATATTATAAAAATTCAAAATACTTTGTTAGATATCTCAGATAACGAAAATTATTATGAAGCGAGATTTAAATTTATTGAAATTTGCGAACAAATCACCGAATCGAACATAATTATTGAAAATGAATTAGATGACATAATTGAAAGCATAACTTTTGCAAGATTAAATACTTTACACCCCTCAATCATTCAACCAAGTGAATTAGTAAATGAATTACGAAAAATTTCACAAAAATTACAAAGAAGTCATTTACCCCTTTTACCAGATTTATCAAATGTAGCATCTTATTTTGACATTATAAGTCTTAAAGCATTTCAAACACAAAGAGAACTCGTATTTGTATTAGACATCCCAATTGTCGAACCGTACAATTTTAAACTATTTCATTTATACTCTATTCCGATTAAAGATAATCGTACGCAAATGTTTCATTTAATTTTACCAACTTCAAAATACATAGCACTTTCAGATGATAAGACATTGTACATACATCTGGATAATTTTGAAAATTGTAAACAAATTGAATTCAAATTATGTAAATATTTATTACCAAACCCTGTAGATTTAAATGCAAATTGCGAAGCACAACTTCTATTACACCCATTGAAATTACCAGAAAATTGTGTAACAACATTACTTTACTCAGAAGACTACAAAGTACAATTAATTTCACAAAATACTTGGCTTGTAGCAATCACAAATTCAGTACCTTTTGTAATAAATTGTCTAGGACAATCTGAAACAAAAATAGTTGAACAAAATGCAATTTTAAATTTATACCCACATTGTACAGCATATATAGGATCAACCAGAGTATATGCAATTTATGAAAAAAAGACGTCAATTCAAGAAACAATTCAAATTCCTGAAATTAAATTTAACTGTTGTTCTCATTTACCTAGAGAAATACCAAACTTAAAACCATTAAAAATTTCAAAACTAAATCTTGACGAATTAAATACTGCCGAACATAAATTAAATCAATATAGCAAAGATCTCGACAAATTAATAAATGAACCATTCGTTCAGAAACATATTTCATGGTTTACGTACTTTATAATAGTATTGGTAATATTACTTATTATTTTAATTATATTGTGTAAATGTAAAAGAAGGTATCCAAAAATAGGAATAGCCTTAGGAAACAGCCCAAGTCCAGATCACCCTGACGATAGCTCGAGAAATTTATTAACGAGGTTCAGAAGACAAGTAACCCCTTTAAGAAGACAACCAATCCGAAGAAATTTCAGCGACCCAACTATCGAAGAAGAAATTGAATTAAATCCTAATTCACAAAAATTAGTTTCAAGATAAACTTGACCCCTAATTTTTAATCTTCGTAGGGAGGAATTGTTATATCTCTTTTTAATAAATATTGATACCTATTAACCTTGACTTAATTGCGTTGCATCAATTGAGATAAGAATTTCATTATGCAGTAAATACTTTTCCATTCATTCAAAGTAGAACGCTGACAAAGCCATATCAGCATAAATAACACAAAGAGCTTAACAATTGCTAACCTTCAATTTATGCAACCCTAGCATTAGAAAAGTTATAAGTAAGACTAGATTTGTATAGAGCCATCAGAAGAGAGAAATCAGACATATATCAGAGATATTAGAATCATTCAATTCCATTCCATTATATTATAATTCAATAAGAAACATTTCAAGCTACGTTAAACTACCTTTATAATAATTCAACTAATATTAAGAAAGTGTAACCCAAGTGTTGTAAAAATCTTCGAAAAATAAAAAAATCTTTTTTAAAAACCAACCGTTCTTGTTACGACGATAACAAGCATAGGTTAAAAGTTGTCACAACATTCGTTGATTCATGCCAATATATCAATCATATATTAATGATTTTATAAATCTTTTGTGAAATTAAAGTTTTTAGACAATTCAAACCATTTCCCATCAACTTTTTATTGATTATATCTTACTTTCATTTGGCTCAACAGTTTCTAATAAGTTTAATAGTTTAACACATTAATAACAATAATCAGAGGTTTGTATTGTGAAATGCAGGAGTAATAGTAAATCTAATATAAAGATAAGACTGAGACCGTTTCAGTTTACATTTAATTAAAATTATAAACAAATAGGTATGCAACGTAATATGCTCGAAATACTTTATATGTATAAGCATACTTACCTAGTTTGGTATTTGTTTTCATTCTTACAATTATAATCACAGATGTTTAAAATATTGATAGTGCTTACAAATAAAATATCAATGAAGGTAAGTGACCTAGAACGCGACAGAACTTAAAAAATAACACTTTTAGCGGGAGTAAAATAAAGTTCTTCAAAATGATGCTTATAAACATAACAACCATAATAGGATGTTTAAGATCGTACACATTATAGATAATAATAAAGGTAAGTATGAATAATAACAGTCTTATAGTTTAGATAGCATTTTTATTTCCAAGAACGGTCACTATGGTTCATTAATTCAACACTAAGTTGGAAGCAGTATGAATCTTCCACTTTTAAATCCTATAGGTTAACTCCATTAATATATTTCAACTTAGAAATGTTACGAGGGGACTCCTAAAATGTAGAATATAAATAAAATTATAATAAATTCACTAAAATTCACTTACAATATCGAAAATTAATAACTTTTGAGATGTGCACAAGATAACACGCTGGAAGAAAAACACAAATAAAACACTAAATTAAAGTCAGATTAATAATTACGAAATGTATAATACACGAAAAACACCAAAAATTGATTTTACACAAGAAAAACGTTTAAAAAAGCACTAAAACCTCTTTAAAAACTCGAATTAATCAGCATGGACACAAACGCAAAACTAGGTTATTGTCCACCAATCGACCGTGGCGGCCATGTTGTGACGTCAGCTGCTACTGCTCTATTGTACCTAGTGTGAATTAGTACCCTAATTTAATGATTTTATCAGCGGCGTGAGCACGACTTCCATACACAGCGAAATAATTAAAAGTACTTAGATATATTAACAAATTAAGCTTGATATATCTGTAACATTCAGAATATTAACGGATTGATCCAGAGTAGTATAAAATCAAAGATCCAGGATCCAGGCAAAGTAACATATGGTCATCGGTGATTTTTCAATATCATGATCAGTGATCCTGATCACTGACCACAGCTTATGAACTATTATCCGTCACTAATTTATACTGTATTTACATGGGCCAGAGATAACTCCTAGACACTGGCGCAATTAATAAATATAATATACAGTTATAGCACACAAAATAGAATGCTCTCTACTTATACCTACCTACTTAAGAAATACAAGAAAATGTGTAAGTCTGTATACATTGTATTCAAATAAATTGGCATCGTTAATTGCTTGGGCGAAATCGAAAATTCGAGCCGACAGAAATTAACGAAAAATAGCATTTTTTGACATTTCACGAATTCGATTTGTTTTTTGTTCCATTAATGTCACTGGTATAAGTTAAAGCGGAAAACCCAGAAGAAAAGGGGGTTTTAAATATAAAAACAAAATTGACAGAACTGCTCCTTATCGACATTAAAATTTGAATAATTTTCTTACAACTTTATACCGACTTTCTGGCAACACTCGATCCCCGATCTAGACTTCTGGCGATAATTTTACGCAATTTCTGGTTAAGAACTATAACTATAAATAAGGATCCCGCAGTTTTTTATAATATAAATGGGTTTCACTCGATTGTTCTGAAACTTGGGGAAAGCGTTTTCCTGGGCCCCCTTATTACAATTCTCTTTGACCATCAGTCCGACCGAATTCGATTTTTAGATCTAGAGGCGATTGAAACTGTGAACATCTGCGAAGGTCTGCTTTTAAATGTTCCATAATAATTCAGAAAATATTCAGGCTCATTTTTTGGAGAAAAATAAGCATCTTTTGTCTCGCTGTTTTTTTTTCAAATTGCTGCCTTCTCCAGGAAAAAATAACAAACAATAAAAATTTTTTTTTAAATTTTTTTACGGGAAAAGGGAGCACTTTGAAGAAAAACACCAAGAGACAAAAGATGCGTATTTTTGTTCAAAGAACACACATGCGTTTTCAGAATTTCTTAGACAAAAATAATTTCGAACAAGAATTTCCCTAGATTTCTATTTTTTCTACTTCAGAAAGATCTTAAAATATTCAGGCATATTTTTTAGGTAAATATAATCAACTTATGTCCTCCAACTTGTTCTTCTTTTTACAGTAAAAAAATTTACAAAAAAAATATTTTTTTTTATTTGTTATTTTTTGCAGAAGGAAGCACTTTGAAAAAAATCACCAAGAGACAAAAGATGCTCATTTTTCTCCAAAGAATGAGCCTGAATATTTCCAGAATTTTTATGGAACATTTAAGCAGACCTTCGCAGATGTTCACAGTTTCAATCGCCTCTAGATCAAAAAATTGAATTCGGTCAAACTGGTGGTCAAAGAGAATTTTAATTAGGGGGCCCAGGAGAGCATTTTCCCCAAGTTTCAGAACAATCGACTGAAACCCATTTTTAATATAAAAAACTGCAGGGTCCTTTCAGAGCTGCACTCAAAGATTTCATTTTGATTAAAAATTAAAGCATTTGACCGCCCGTCCACGCTTCCCTCCCCGGGAGCAACTTCTGGCCACAGAACTATGTACTTTTCAGCTAGTACGGAGGGTTTATACATAAAAATTTTCTCTGCACCTTATCATTTTTAATTTCCGTAGCCCAGCTCTTAGACTATTAGCTGTACCTACATCGTGATGCTTTTTTCAATTTTGCTCGCTCTTACTCCCTAAAGTGATGATTTAAAGACTTAGGTGTACAAAATTTTAATTTAATCGAAGAACACAAACTCATGCTCCAAGATCACTAAAATTCACCACCAAATAATGTAATAATGATAACACTAAAAGTTCTTTATTGATCACATTAATATACAATGTAATATAATACAACCAAACATCATTTTCATCCATTTTCAATATCTAATAAAGGATTGGTTACACCCAAACTCTGTACGTATACGCAATTGCAAGAAAATTTCATTTTCTAATACTTCTTTCCTTTGCATTTTTCTCATACATTTGATAGTTTTGGAAATAATGGGGCTTTGGATGCCGTAAGCACGTACTAGAACATTCATGTTCTTGCTTACAGATGATTTGTGTCCCATGAATTTTTGTATTGTATAGGTATTCTCATAGTTGTCTGCCAGGTGTACAACTTCAATAAATTTCTCTATCGCCTTATTGACTTGACTTCATCCATAACCAGTGGCGGCTCGTGATATTGTCTGCAGAGGAGGCTTGATATTCTGAAAGACAACTGATGTGCAATATGACTACAATTTGTACATTTCCCCACCACCCCTGAGGTATTACAACGGCGCGTTACATTTTTTTGCCGTGGGTTGTTCGCCAGGATACCGATTCACGACTTGAGAGAATAGAACTAATAAAACAATAGAATGAAAAGGAAATAGAAAATATGATGAGATGAAAAAATCATTCTCATGAAATTCTCGTTCCTGCGACTCGAGTATCGGTATCCAAAGGAGTCCTACTATCCCACTTGTAATTAAATTATATAACTTAATAAAAATAAAAATAGTTTTGGTAAAAAAATTAAAGTGTTTTTCTACAAACAAAAAATTGTATTCATTATCACTGCCAGGCGTGTAAAATTATAAGTTTTAATAGAAATTAAAATAGTTTTGAGAAAGAAGTTATATAAAAAAAAATATAACCGCGGAACTCTATATTATGGAGAATTATAAAAAATATTTCCTAAAAAATAAATAACACAAATAAATATTTTTTCTAAAATAACAACTACCTATATTAATCTCTGCTTTAAAGCCTGAATATTTTTATAAATGAGTGGTAACCTGCGATTTTTGGAACTAGCAAAATGGTTGATTATTTCATCATAAAATGAATCGTGTTTACTCAATTCTGACAAAAAACGTTTTTCTATTGAAATAAACGATACATTTGAAAGGTGGTCTTGACTCATTTTGTTTCTAGTAAAAATGTTTTTATGCGTTTAAGTGTTGAAAATTATCATTCTACAGAAGCTTACCGGAATTGTCTCAAAAAATAGTGGCGTTATTCAAAAAATTCTCTAATTTTGGGTCATAAGTTTTTAAAAAATCTACCAGCTCTTTGAAATTTCCTTTATTGCACGATTCTCGTTTTTCGTCATGTCCTCAGAAAGAATTTTCTTGTGAAGATAACTATATAACGGCATCTATTAACCTCTTTAATATTTCCCTATTCTCACGGACCTTTTCGTTAACATTTTATATTTCTCTCTTATGTGCAGAATCCAAGAAATTTACAATATTTTGTTTACCAAACATTTCGAATTTAATGCAAGATGAAATGTGCTCCTGGGATTTTTCGTGCCTTTCTAAACCTCGCGACAAATTTTGCAAATTATTAAACCCGGCCCTGCCCCAAATTGAGGATTGATCATTAGTAAATAATAAATATCTCCAACAATATAATTTGTTTCTAACTGTTGATGCCGTTAACCACTCGACTTTTTTATAATTGTTATCACAAAACCCTCTGGTTTACCACTTTTAAAAACTAACGAAAGCATTGCTGGTGTAGGCCTGGCATTTCTTTTAATTCTTACCTTTTCGTCATAAATAAGAGTGGTAAATCCATTTAATAACAAATAATCCACCATGTCTGGACAACAAGACATGTTGTTGGGAATATTTTCACCTAGAGCACTTATTTCTAGCCCGCCTATCAAATGTTTTATGAATAGAAACAAATGAAAATATATTACCAGAAAATACTAGTAATTTATTCAAACTTTTACAAAATACTTATCACAAATAAGTTTAAAACATATAGCTTTCTTATATCAATTATAACAAAGAATATGCCCATTGTTATAATTGATATAAGAGAGATATATGTTTTAAACTTATTTGTGATAAGTATTTTGTAAAAGTTTGAACAAATTACTAGTATTTTCTGGTAATATATTTTCATTTGTTTCTATTGTTATAGAGCTTTTACAGTTCCAGGAAGTTGCATTTGCATATAATTATATTGATAATTATCCCTTTACGGGGAATTTCCTATAATCTAATTTTAATTTTTAATATCCTGTTCTGGTAATCCTTTGATAGTTATAACACGAGTATTTGCTTACATATTTCAGTTGATTGTGAACTTTAGAAAAAGCCGCACCAAAGAGGCATAGATGCCGAAACACGTGTCTGTGGATGTTCTAAAGTTTTGTGTTACTGCTATATCGGTAAGTGCTTTTGTTTTGATTATCTTTGGGTTTCATTGAGCAGGATAATTTAAATTAAAAATAACATTATGATAACAGTTGTACTGTTCATAATGGGCATATTCTTTGTTATAATTGATATAAGAAAGATATATGTTTTAAACTTATTTGTGATAAGTATTTTGTAAAAGTTTGAATAAATTACTAGTATTTTCTGGTAATATATTTTCATTTGTTTCTATTGTTATAGAGCTTTTACAGTTCCAGGAAGTTGCATTTGCATATAATTATATTAAATGTTTTATGTATTTAAACGTCAAGTTGTTCTTAACCGGTTAAACGCAACTGTCAGACGTCAGTTCGTTTTCTTTGTGAATCACCTGACTCTTGAATGACCTGTGCACATGCGCTATAAAAACTAAGATCTGAGGCTAGCCTCATACTTGGCTATTCCAAGTGTTGCTATTTTACACAGCGCAAAGAAATTCAAGGTCATTCATGTTATAAGTAAATGCGGTAAAGTTGGAAGCTATTTCGTATTAGCCTCCAGCGAACCGCAGTGTTCATTCAGTAAAAGACCGGCCGACCGGGAAATATGCATACAAAACTATCCGGACTGTAACATTATAGGCATGTTTGTGGAAAGGAAATGCAAAAATGTTATATATAAACTGAAAATTAATGAATGAATAATAAACAATAAAAAATATTGAAAATTGAGATATACCTAATAGAAATTTCTTAAGATATTACTTTTGAAGATATGGTGGTTCTTCCAAGGGGAGGCTCAGCCTCTCCTGTCTCCCCTGACGAGCCGCCACTGTCCATAACTATTCCACCACTCAACCAAGATATACACCTACAAGAACCATTTTCCGAGACAAGCAGCCAGTTAGTTGTTGCAGACTCCCATTATGACCCTTCTTAATAGCTTCGAGGGCTCCTACGAGGACCACTGACCTTTTTCATGATATGTAACCTGTCCAGATCTGTTTTCGAATGACAAATTCTGCCCATTGTTAGGACTTTCTTTGTCTTCCTGTCCATTTTCATGATGTCACAACGATGCTAATGGACAATTCCAATACTATAGGTAACTACCGGGACAGAAATAGTGTTTATGGCTGCTAAATTATTCTGCATTTAAAGTGGTCTTCAGAGTTTGCCTGATGTGCCGGTAGTGTTCTCTTGTAACCTTAGGTTTCATTTCATTGTTATTGATTTCGGCACATTCTTTGATACCTAAATACTGCCTCGTGTGTCCACCCCTTAGAAAACTTCACTTAAAATTCTGTGGGTTCCAAAATTATAACAAGAGAAAAATACCAACACACTCTATTAAACAATTTACTGAAACCTTCAATGCTTATTACTTGATATTTACCCTCTTCTGTTCCCTATATGTATCACTTTAGATGAATCTAACCTCAATCCATTTCCAACTTTCTTCACTCTTGTTTACATCAACTTATATACTCCAAAAATTGCCTCTAGAACCATCCAGCAAAGACTATAACCTCGCGCGGTAATCTAGAATAATGCAAAAATCTCGATCCATCTACAAGCTTCCAGAAAACATACTACCAGTGTCACAGAGATAGCGCACACTACAGGTTTTGATGGTATTGCAGATACCTATCATCATTGCTACTTAATTTCGGCTACTACTTATGAGCTATTAGCCTCAGTTCCTAGGGGGCATAAATGCGTAACACTGTTCCCTCCTTAACACGTCAAGTGCTGATGACGTCTTAAGGCGTCATCACCCTACTACCTTTAAATGCTCATGACATCTTTAGACGCCATAATGTCCAAGGACGTCATGAGCAAAATGTGTAAATTTCATAACGAGTGCCCATCACGCCTTTGGACGTCATGTTTTTTTGTTTCTTTTTGCTTCCATTTTATTTTTAAGATCATATTTTTGGTAATATCTGGATAATACCAGTACACGTGCAACAAAAAAACAAGCTTGATTAGGTTAGCCACCAGGTCATACAGGCCATATTATGTCAACAGTCAAAGTGTTAAGCCTCATCATCCCGGTCAGGCAATTCAGATCATGCATGATCTTCATCTTGTACTTCTTGTTTCGTTGAATCCGATAGACATAATTAATTCTGGTAATAGAAGTATATTGTTCATCCTAAGGTGGTTGAAGTTTCAGTGACTTTCCTTTTTTTTGCTGTAGGTTCTACAGCCAAACCAGATTTCCCACCTTGAGCCCTCTTGAACTCATCATCCCGGTCAGGCAATTCAGATCATGCATGATTTTCATCTTGGACTTCTTGTTTCGTTGAATCCGCTAGACATCATTAATTCGGGTAATAGCAGTATACAGTCCATCCTAAGATGGTTGAAGTTTCGGTGACTTTCCTTTTTTTCGCTGAAGGTTCTACAGCCAAACCAGATTTCCCGCCTTGAACCCTCAACTCATCATCCCGGTCAGGCAATTCAGATCATACATGACCTTCATCTTGGACTTCTTGTTTCGTTGAATTCGATAGACATCATTAATTCGGGTAATAGCAGTATACGGTCCATCCTAAGGTGGTTGAAGTTTCGGTGAGTTTCCTTTTTTTCGCTGTTGGTTCTACAGCCAAACCAGATTTCCCGCCTTGAACCCTCTTGAACTCATCATCCCAGTCAGGCAATTCAGATCATGCATGATCTTCATCTTGGACTTCTTGTTTCATTGAAGGGTAATAGCAGTATACGATCCATCCTAAGGTAGTTGAAGTTTCGGTGACTTTCCTTTCTTTCGCTGCGGGTTCTACAGCCAAACCAGATTTCCCGCCTTGAACCCTCTTGAACTATCCATAGGGTCATAACGAGCCTTCAGCGGTCACTGGCTATGGTGATTGGATCTCTAGCCAACTCATGGACATTTCTTAGCTGTTCACTCATTTCATCTACATTACTGTTTACAGGGTGCTGTTCCCCGTCTGGAGTTCCAAACATCAAATCACACAGCAGTCTGATCTCATGTCCAAATACTACACGGGCCGGTGTCTATCTCGTAGACTCGTGGATAGCAGCTCTGTATGCCATGAGGAGATATAACCCCATATGGCACGATTTTGGATGCAAACTTTAATTGAAATGTATCATCTGTCGGGTTCCTATATCGAGTCGTGGTAACTCGTTTTGCGTCCACTTCACTACCCCGAAGGAATAGAGAATGATCAGTTATTATTAAATAATTAAGTGTCAGTGTAAAACGAGAATTACACTGTGGCAAATTGACAGACTCATTTTATATAACCTGCAGTGTATATAATTTTAGTTGGAAGCCAACTCCAATAAGTCATAGGACACAAAGCATCTGTTAAACCACTGAAACTGAGAACTTGAATGTTGTAGCACTTGGATGAATCTACCAAAGCTTCATTATTTCCAAAACTATTAAATGTATAGAAAAATGTAAAGAAAATATTTAGAAAATGATTTTTTTTTATTATGTATATACAAAATTTCGATATGATTAACCATTCAGGTACTATTGAGTTGATAGATGAAAACTGCATTGCACTTGCAGGTGAATTTTGTATTTCATTTGTTAAAATAAATAAGGCAATTAAAAAAAAAGAAATAAATAATTAAAACCATCCTAATATGTACAGGTCAGAATAGCATATGAAAATAAATAAAAACATTAAAATGCACATACAGATTGGTCCACCGTAAAGCGAACATTGTGAATACCTAACATGCAATAAAACTATACCAATTGACACTTGCCGTTAAAGGCACTATTGTCATGCATGAATTGTAGGTCACTGGCTGCAAAGTACTACACTTACACAGTGTCAGAACGATGGATGATAAACTCGAGCTAGATTGCATATCAGAAATCCCCGTATTTCGAATCGACGTGAACGATAGTCCATGGTCGTATTTGGCTGGACCAATCTGTATGCTACTACTACTGCTGCTGCAAGTAAAGTAATACATTTTGTGTTATTGCAGCCTGCAATAAAGCATTAGAGAAGTGCATATATCATTATCTTCCACACTTATAAAATCAAACGAAGACTTCAGACCCGACTAGTAATTTGTTAACATATCACTTGGTTGTAAGTTTTTTCTCTTGGCTTGTACAGGGTGTCCCATAAGTAATTGTTTACAGAGCAATGGCAAATTCCTTACATCAAAATATTACGATTTAACCAAAATTGCCTAAGTTCAAAAGTTGATAATAACAGGGTATCAAACTTAATTTTTTTTTTGTTTTTTAAAAATAATTTCTTCAAAAAGTTAAATATCTTAACAAAATTTGGTGATTGGAGGTTTTTTGTGATGAGGGATTTCGAATCTGTTCATAGTTTTGCTGTTGTTTGTAGAGGGCGCCACCTGTAGTAGTTTGTGTGTCGTTTATACGTCATATTTTTTTTGGCGAATTTTTTAAAATTTTTAAAATAAAAATGCCTGTTTTCCTGTCATTCTTACATATAAAAGGCATACCAGGGTTCCCACCAACATTGGAATTTTGAATTCCCTGACTTTCCAGGAACAAAATTTAAATTTTCAGGACCAAAATATGAAAATATAGTACATTCCAATACGCCTTTGTATATAAGTGGATATTAACGTATTTGTATTATCATCAGATCGGCATGGAAAAAATATGAGAAAACCGTTAAAGTAATTTTTGTTATTTATATTAAATAATGAATAGTTAAAATTACACCTATGTTTCTTAGCGAAATATATAAAATTCAAATCTAATAGGTAATAACTTCCACATCCACTTAGTAGATTGGAAGTTTGGTAATCATAAAAAATTTGGAATCTTTAACATTGGAAATGTATGTTCGCATATGGGGGTCGAGATACCAGTTTTCGTTCAAAGTCAAAAGACAGCGGTGTCGCGGTGGAGTCAGACTGTCGTATATGCAACGGCTGATATATGCAAATTTAATATGGGTTGCATATATCGCAGAGTGTCAAGTTACCAGTTTTCATTTAAGGTCGAAATACAGCGGTGTCGCAATCGAGAGTGGATTGTAGCTGGAAAAGTTTATGTTTTATGTATGGTGTTAACATTTTCAATGTCCCGATGGTTGCAAGAATTGCGAAATCTGTGAATTTCTTTTTCTTGAAATAGGCTTAGAATGTCATGGAACGTCGAGATTTTATATTTGAGCGAAAAAAATTGTGTTTGTCGGTCTGTCTGTCTGTAATTTTTATTGTCCGCACTTTTTCTCTGGAACGGTTTAAGATATTGACTTAAAATTTTGTACACGTACACCTTATAACAAGATCTGGAAATGGATTGTTTTTGAACATTTCCGCTGAAGAGTTGGGGGGCAAATAGGGGTAAATAAGGAGAAATAAGTAAAGCAAGCTGGTAAGAGTACAGAACTTGAAATTTTATGTATGCACCAGGAGCCAAGGCCTCAAAATTTTTTATAATATTTCCCATCCCCGCCACCCCTCCACTTCTATTAACCCAAGGGGTCGATAAAAAAAATTGAGATATTCACTTGAAATTTGGTATACGTATATATTATATTGACATAAGGAATTAGATTATGTTTTGGTATTATTCCGTTGAAGAGTTAAATTAGGGGTAAATAGGGAAAAATAAGTAAAGCAAGCTGCTAAGAGTACAGAAACTTAGGATTTGGTGTATATACTGGAGACAAAGGCCTCAGATTTCTTTCTAATATTTTTTATTCTATGGCCAATAATATCCACAGACTAAAGTCAAATATAGTCAAGATGTTTCCATTAAAGTGACTTGGACGAGAAATCTGGCTGTGGAAGTAGTGATTCCTTAGGCAGCGGTTTTTTTGTACAGTAGAAAGACAGTTCAAAATATTTTACGTGATAACTGGAATTCCAGGATTTTATTGAAATTTCTTGGATTCCCTGACTTTTCCAGGTCTCCAGGACCACATTTTGGATTCCCTGACTTTACCAGGTTTCCAGGTTTTTCCAGGTTGGTGGGAACCCTGCATACCCTCTAAATGTCACTACGAGTAACCGTTTTCGAGATATTTGGTTTTAAAGTATTCAATGCTTGTATTACCCAAATCTAGGTGGCTTGTGTCAATTACTCTTTAAATGTCATACTTAAAAATTTGGTTGTGCTAAAGAATGCAATTTAACGATTGTTGTACATAAATCTAGGTGACTTGTGTCAATTAGGTATTCTTGGATTGTGTTGGCTGGATTTAGTAAATCACTGAATTTTTAAATTTGTTTGGGTTAATCATGTCTCGTCACAACAACTATTCAAACAGTGAAATGCGAGATATGGTATGCGTCTACGCACAAGAAAATTGTTGTGGTAGATGTGCCCACCGTACATATCTACGATTATATCCCAACAGTGCCCTACCAAAAAATCAAATAGTTAAAAATATCTATGACAGACTAGGAGAAAGTGGCGAGTTTCGTCCCAAGAGCCACATAGGGCATCTAAAAAGAATTACCGCCGATCAGGAGGATGAAATTTTAGTTCGAATTGCTGAAAATCCTGAACTTTCCACATGGCGATTTGTAGTGAGTAAATCTTCCATATTTAGAATACTTCACAAAGAAGATTTGAGACCAAGAATTTGTTACCTAGGGATCTTCCCGCATGTGTAGAATTTTCAGAATTTCTTCAAAATAAACAAACAATAAACAGAATTGAGGAAATGAATATATTACTAGCAAAAATACTCGTAATTATTTCAAACTCTTACTAAAGACTTATTCATAGATAAGTACAAAAACATATATCTTTCTAAACAAAATACTTTGCTGGCTACATGCCACGAACAACATTGAATTATAAGAAAGAAATATGCACATTACGTACAGAAAACTGTCACAATAATGTTAGTTTTAATTTTAAATTATCCTGTTCAAAAAAACCAAAAAACAACTAAAGACAAAAACACTTACCAAAAACTTTAAAGACTTTCACAGACACGTGTTTCTGTATCCTACACAAGGATACTTCTTCAGTGCTACTTCTTTCAAAGTTGAAAATGAACTAAACAGTCACTTACCAGGTAATAGGTATTTATGCAATAATTATTTATGGTTCTAACGAACAGGATAATCCAAAACAGATTTCGGAGAATTACCAATACAGGTATAATCATAAAACATAATCAAATGCAAATGCAAATTCCCTACAATGTAAGAGTAATCTAAAATAGAATTGAGGAAATGAATATATTACTAGCAAAAATACTCGTAATTATTTCAAACTCTTACTAAAGACTTATTCATAGATAAGTACAAAAACATATATCTTTCTAAACAAAATATTTTGCTGGCTACATGCCACGAACAACATTGAATTCGTAATTTTATCGAAAATGTTTTATTTACGGATGAAGCAACTTTCATCCGAAGAGGAGCATTTAACCGGAGGAACTTCCATTACTGGGATGTGGAAAATCAACATACACCCAGGGAATCACATTTTCAACAAGAATTCAAAATTAATGTTTGGTATGGAATTAGGGCAGATCACTTATTGGGGCCATATGAATTACCACCAAACTTCATATCTGAGCTTCTTGCAAACAGAACTTTATGATGAAATAAATACATGACCCAGAAACATAAGACCGAATTTATGGTTTATGCAGGATGGAGCTCCACCTCACTATTCTCTTGCAGTATGCAATTATTTAAATTTGCAGTTTCCTCATAGGTGGATTGGAAGGGGAAGTGAATTTCGATGACCAGGTCGTAGCTCTGATTTCAACCTATAGATTTTTACTTTTGGGGGCATATGAAGACATTGGTTTATTTCCAACCAATTAATAATCGACAGGAATTATGGCAACAGATACAAAATACCGCACAGCTTATTAGAAATCAACCTGTCATATTTATTAAAATTAGACAATCTTTAACAAAAAGAATAAGGAAATATATAGATGTTGGTGGAGTGCATTTTGAAAATTTATTAAAGTAATTATGTAATATTATGTAATAAAATTTATTTTGTTGCTGTAATGACTGATTATTCTAATTAATCAAGTACTGTGTTTTTACCCCTTTAATGGTTAATATCTCGACAATTATCCACTTTATGGGTTCTTAACAAGAGTGCATATGTTACATATAAGTCATTGGAAAATATGAATTAGTTGGAATTGATATTCGCACAGTGGTGTAATATGTAATTTAGGAAAGGTGAAGGGGTTTATCATTTATGTTGTACACCACTGGCAAGAGCGATTTAACATATTGTTTTTGTTTTAATCAAAGCCTACTTTGAAAAATTGTACATCTCTAAATCATAATTTAAATTGGTTGCATTGAATAAGGCAAGCAGGAATTTAAATTAAAAAAAAAAAATTTAATTCGCCAAAAAAAAAAAAATATGACGTATAAACGACACGCAAACTACCGTAGGTGGCGCCCTCTACAAACAACGGCAAAACTATGAACAGATTTGAATCCCTTGCCTCAAGAAACCCCCAATCACCGAATTTTGTTTAAAATATTTAACTTTCTAAAGAAATTATTCAAAAAAAAGACTAAACAAAAATTTAATTTTGACACCCTGTGTCTCTTGTTATTATCAACTTTTGGACTAAGGTAATTTTGGTTAAATCGTAATATTTTGACGTAAGTAATCTGCCATTGCTGTGTACAATTACTTATGGGACACCCTGTATATTAAACCAGGATAATTTCTGATATTGTAGTAACTGGAAGTAAGTTGTGAAACCACAAGTATAATTTATCTCAGACTTATTCTGGGTATAAAAAATGTCGGCGCTTCTGATAGAGCGGTAAAGAACAAAGATCCCAACATTTTTTATACTAACAATCACTTTGGGAAAAAGTATAGAAATTAAGGTTATTAGCTAAAAATTAGTAGCTTTAGCATATGTGCAACTAAGAATGGAGGCCGGTCATATATCTCAGAAACCAATCATCGCACAAGCTTAAGGAAAAAATTACTTTAAGTAAAGTGACCCTGAAAAATCGCTGGAAAATATTTTCGAGTTTCTAGAATGGCCGCTAGGGGACGTAACAGCCATGACCGAATAGGAAATTAGGTTTTTCTCTGTATTTTGCTCAATTAAGTGGCATTGAAAATATATGCATCATAATCCTAAGACAGAATGGCCACTAGGAGACGCAACAGTCATGACCCGATAGGAAATTAGGTTTTTCTCTGTATTTTGCTCAATTAAGTGGCATTGAAAATATATGCATCATAATCCTAAGACAATTTCGAATCTTTTTAGTTTTCCATTTTTTTTATATCTTCAAGAATAAAGTGGTGCGGAGATGCCAACAAAACATTTTTTTAAATGTTGATTACTCTGATTAGCCTTAATGGAATTAAACAAATTTGTCTCATTACGAAGTGCTTTTCTTAGTCTATCGAGGGCGCTTTATGCTGCTTTCATTTGATTATTACCGAGGGGGCGTTATTTGACATGTCAACAAATATCTCCCTTTTTCTAAAAAAATTTAAATGGAATATGTTTATTTTTACATGGTAAAATAGAGAATTGAAAGCTTCAGATGTCAGTGAAAACCACAACTCAATAACTGCTTTCTAATAGTAGATATTAGCACACAAAGTTGAAATGATGAATTATTGTCCGATCTTGCCAACGGAATTTGCAAAAGTAGCCATTGAAAACAAGTAAGCTGTGAAAATGACACAATGAAAAAACAGCATATATCAAACATATTCAGTATAATATATATTATATAATATAAAAATTAGTAATTAATAACAATGAGAACAAATCTAATAGTATTAACAATAAACAATGTAACAAATCAAACGTCCAAAAAAGTAAAAGCAAGATCACAACACAACACATTATATTGTCCTCGATATCGTCATAATATGCATTATTGGTCTGAGACAGATCCGCACTGGATGCGAGACGTCCAATATCAGGGTCGATCGTTGCTCTATAAATGTGTGGTGTGGAATTCTAGGTGGACAAATAATTGGGCCTTTTATTTTCAATGAAACTCTTAATAGAGAACGTTATTTAAGTTTTTGAAGAAACGAATTGCTACTTCTTTTAGAAGACATACCTAACTCTACCAATTCGTCGTGATATGTTTTTCCAACATGATGATGCCCGGTGCATTTCTCTTTGAACGTTCGGGATTTCTTAGACCAGACATATCCTGACAGGTGGATAGGACATGCAGACTTCCACGCCCATTGGCCAGTCAGGTCCCCAGACTTGATTTGCCTAGATTTTTACTTGTGGGGGAGAATAAAAGATCTCGTTTTTGCCACCAGACCCATTAGGGGCCATCCATTAATTACGTCACGCAAACTTCATGGGTTTTCTCTCCAAGTTTGTTAAATTAAGTAATAGGAGTAATCGACATTTAAAAAAATGTTTTTTTGGCACCTCCCACCACTTTATTGTGTTACAAAAAAAAAAATGGAAAGCGGAAAAGATTTAAAATTGTCTTTTGATTACGATGCATATATTTTCAATGCTACTTAATTTATTTAATGTAAAACAGTTTGGTTTTCGAATGGGTGTATCTACAAATACAGCTATTTTAAAATTTTTAAATCTACTCTATAAGAACTTAGATCAACATCATAAATGCGTTGGCATCTTTCTAGATCTAAGCAAAGCTTTTGATTTAGTAAACCATGAAATACTTATAAATAAGTTAGAATCCTATGGTATTAGAGGTGTGACATTAGAGTGGTTTAAAAGTTACTTGAATAGCAGAAGGCATTATGTATATGTGAACAACTGCAAGTCTGATCATTTGGAATCCAAGATAGGTGTGCCTCAAGGTTCAATCCTTGGTCCACTTCTATATATAATATATGTGAATGGCTTCGGTTTTAATAACTCGGTAATGTATGCTGATGATACATCTCTATTGATTTGTCAACCTAGAGTAGAGGAAGTAACTAGTAATGCTAACTCACAACTGCATGAAGCTCATGACTGGTACAAAAGTAACAAATTAGTATTGAATATAAAAAAATCCAGCTTTCTTAGATTCAATGTTTCCAATAAAAAAGTTGACAATAGTCTGTTAATAAAAACAGAGGCTGTATCATTGGAACAAAAGAATAATATAAAATTTCTGGGGTTATGGATATCTAATAACTGTTCTTGGCATACACATGTTGAATCTGTGTTTAACAAGATTGCTTCAGTATGTTACTGCATAAATCAATTACGTAAACTTGTAGAGCTGCCTGTACTCTTAATGTATTATTATGCCCATTTCAACTCTGTTATCTCATACAGTATTATTGCCTGGGGTGGATCACCTGAAAGCGAGAGAGTATTTAAAATGCAAAAAAGAGCAATCAGACACATAGTAGGAGTAAATCCTAGAACCAGCTGCAAACCACTCTTTATAAAGTTAGGCATCCAAACGTTACCTTGCATATATATACTACAGTTACTAACATATGCAAAAGCTGAATTTAATAAGCTGAATCGTTTAAGTATGAACCACAATTATAATACAAGAAATAATCTAATATTAGAAGTCCCCCCATAATCTATCTCTTTTTGAAAAAAGCCCCGAATATCTCGCAATCAAGGTCTTTAACAAGTTGCCTAATGATTACAAGAATTTAAATGATAAATTATTTAAACAACAAATAAAAAGACTATTGACAGAAAAATGTTATTATGCAGTTGGTGAATTTTTAAATGACAATCTGTAAGATTCTTATCACTACTTTGTAATAATTTTAATTAGATATATATGTAAATATGTATGTATACAATATAGTTGTGATTGTTATAATTTGTTATTTGACTTTCTGTATGATGCTTATACTATTAATGTTATTTGTAATGACGTACCATATATACATCTTATGTGTCAGAAATGGCCAATAAAGATTATTATTATTATTGAGCAAAATACACAGAAAAACCTAATTCCCGATTCGGCCATGGATGTTACTCCTAGTGACCATTTTAGAAACTCGAAAATATTTTCCAGCGACTTTTCAGTGTCACTAGAATAAAGTGATCTTTATTGCACTGGTAACACCATTCCCCAAAAACCCGTAGGGACGATGCAATAAGCCAAAGATAACAATACTTGATACACGGGTGCTCTCGGAATATATTTTTTTACTCGAGAACTACAAAGTGTGCCACTCTGAATTTTTCATAGTATATCTAGAATAAAGTGATCTTTATTGCACTGGTAATACTATTCCCCAAAAAACCCGTAGGGGCGATGCAATAAGCCAAAGATATCAATTCTTGGTACACGGCTGCTCTTGGATTATATTTTTTTACTCGAGAACTACAAAAAGTAAATTTGTGCGATGATTGTTTTCTGAGATACGGCCGGTCTCCATTCTTGGTTTGGTTCAGGAAAAAATTTTTTTGATAATAGTCTGGGCACTCCTCAGTTATTTTTTACTTTCCCGTAATATTACTACAGTAAAATTTCAACTTCCTACTTAAAGTGCAAAGGGGTGTTCAGCCACCCTCTGATATCCTAAATTTTATCGTTTTGGCGAATTTGACTGAACTTTGATTTGAACTTTTTGAGGAGTTTAATAAACTGTTAACCTACGATGAGGAGAAACAATTTTTGCAGCGGATTATTGAAGCAAACCAAAAAGCGGTCCCTACTGAAACAACCAAAAAATCAGTTGTGAGAGCGGTTTCTGATCAGGACATTTTTCAGATATAATATTTCCTATTGTAAATTTACATTATAATCTACTTGTTAAAAAAAAAATCAACAAAATTTGTTTAAATATAAAAAAGAAATGTATATTACATGAATTCCTGAAAAACTATATGTTAAGGTGGCCATTCCCTAGAAAGAGACATCCGATATGAAAATATTTATTATTTTTGGCCATAACTTTTTTTTCTTAGTACGTATATTTAAAAAATATATAAGAGTACCTAAGTAGAACTATAACAAGACTAGTACTAGGAATTTTCACTCAATAATTTCAGTGGTTTGCAAAATAGCTCGATTTAAAACTACGAAATAGGAAGATTAACACAATTTTTAAATTTAAATCGAGCTATTTTGCAAACCACTAAAATAATTGAGTGAAAATTCATAGTAATAGTCTTGTTATGGTTCTACTTAGGTACTCTTATAGTTTTTTTAAATATACGTACTAAGAAAAAAAAGTTATAGCTAAAAATAATAAATATTTCCCTCTCGGATGTCTCTTTCTAGGGAATGGCCACCTTAAAGCTTATTGAGCAGTCTTCCACTTGGAGTAGGAAGCTAAAATTTTGCCAAAGAAATACTGTGGCTAAGTCGACAGAAACTGGAGGGTGCCTAGGACTCCAAGAAAAAATTTGTTTTTTCTCATAGCATTGCGAACTACCCTAATTTACAATACAGGTGTAAACTCACTTAGGTACAAAGAAAAATGTAGAGAAAAGAAATATACTTGTAATCTATTTTAATTTGCAAAATTGTATTTAATAAATAAATAGATAAATAAATAAATAAATAAATAATTTTTACTAACCATTTATAAAATATCAAGACATTTCTGGTTCGCATTTTCATTATTTTATCTATATGTAATATGTAGTATGTTTGTGCATACCTATTACGTTCTTTATTTTTAATAAATGTGTTATAACTCAGCTTGCATTTAATTTATATTCACATTTTTTAAAACCCGTTTCTGTGTTTTAGTTCTATGAGAATAGTATGCTTATCGAAATTCTCAATATTTACTCTTTGTCTGATTAAAATAAGTTTAACATGACATACGCTAGAGTGCACTTCAATGAATTTAAAGGTAGACCACAGTAAATTTACTTTGACTGCATGCTTTTGGAAGTCGAGGTATGCATTTCTCTTTATCTGACTTTTTATTGCCGACTTCACAATTAGTGTGGGCAAATTAGACGAAAATTGACCTAAATTTAGTTTATCGAATGAATGGATTTTCACAAAACTTTGTGGATTCTGCTCATTTTGATGTCTAGATCAAACTCCAAAAAAGAAATGGCTACTATTGCCCCCGCAATTGTTACACTACAACTAGCAAAGTTAAGGTAAATTAAAAAAACAAAATATATTTGATAATTTGACGAAAAATAACTTTTTACACATGTGAAATTTTCTAAAAAATGCGTATTTTTCGAGATTAGCGGATCGAATTTTTCCATAAGGGGGAGGGGAGAGGGAGAGTAAAAAGTTATGAGAAAAAATCCAGAAAAATTCTGGTGAATTAAAATACGAGACTTTTTTCCAAAGCGCACTCTGCCCAAGTTTTTCAGGAAAAACATGAAAAAGACCCTTATCGGAAAATGGAAAATCTCGTAAACCACAAAATTTTAAAATCTGAAAAAAATCCCTATGATGTACAGGTTAGGTGTATGGAAAAAAATTGGTGCTATCAATAATTTAATCTTTAAGGAAGATTTTAATGCAGATGCCAATGTATTTCCAAATATTACATACACATATATTATAATTACATGATTCTTTAAAGGAGTGCATAGTTAAAAGAATGACTACAAGGCATTCAAAAGTCGAAGTTGAAACCAGTTTGTTAGTGGTTGGGTGGAACAAGTTCTCTCCAAGAAATTTACAGGATTACAACTTATAATCGCAAAGGTAAGGATTAGTTATAAATTATAAATCATTTTTGCCATGTACTTGCATAATTATATGTTTTATGAATAATTAATAACACACAGATCCATTTTTCAGGTTATGGATTTCAGTATTGTTAACAAAAGCCTCATTCCTTGGATATATTGTGGATCCAGATGATTTCTTAATACTCATTGTGACTGTGCTGCAGATACAGGCAAACACGTTCGCTAGCCGGATTTGCAGTTTATAAGGTACAGAGTGAGGTGATGAAACGTCATCCTTTTAGTTTTTTAGCAGTAATGGCTATGGCTAAGCAGTTAACCGTTATTCAATACAACATATAGATTTTGTGAAATGGGTCTCATGAAAAGAAACAAATCGAGCAAAGGACTTAAAGTTATAGTAAGTTAAACACAATTTATCTAGCAGTTGACCTTTCGTCTGGTATACTTATGCACCGAGCTGTAAAACCATTGTAATTTCTATATAAACTTTTTTTATCATGTCATATTAATGTTACTATTGTCTAACTTATGTGTGTTTTTAAATATACTCCTTCCTTTTATTGTTCCATTTACTATTATTATTTAGAATTTTTACTAAATAAATGTTTTTATTCTATATCGGATTTCTTATGTATGCGTTAGTTTGTAAGTTTTATCTTTTTTTGTGACATTTCTTATTTTTTTGTAGAAAGAGAAAATGTAATAGTTTACCATATGGTATTACTTACACTTTAGGTACATTTTTATAAAAATTTCACATACCTAGTAAGTGAGAAATGCTGACTATTCCTATACAATGTATTGTCTTAAGGAAAATAAATGATATTATTATTCCACAGGGGAGCATTTTAGGGCCGTTAATGTTTATAATATATGTAAATGAACTATCCAATGTTTGTGCTGCGGATGAAGCTAGCTCACTTACCATGTATGCAGACGATGCGAACTTTCAAATATACGCCGAAGATTTTCCACATTTATTCGACAATGTAAACACTGTTCTCAATTTAGCATGCCATTACTTCACAAAAAATAAACTAATTTTAAATAAGGAGACAAAACTAACACTGTGTTATTTAAAACTAACCACGCGAGATTTAATACTCCAAAAGAATTCAACATAAATAATGATACCTACTACACTTCTTGTGAAGTAAAATTTTTAGGGATATACAGTGTGTCCACTTAAGTTGGCGGCATATGGAAAACTTTTTTATTTTCAGTTTTAGGAAAAAAAGTTATTTATAAAAAGTTCTGCATGGTTTAAAACCTATAATGCAACAATCAAACCTCAAAATTTATCAGTCGTATACAGGGTTTCTCAATAAATATGAATTTGACACAAGAGTAAAGTGCTTTAATTTTTGACAATATCGAAAATTGTGATTATGAAAAGTTGCTCATAATTAAAAAAACACATTCAAATATGCAGTCCTGTCCATTTACGTTGAAAAACGAGATTTTTTACTTTTTCTAAACTTTTGTCTACAATAGCATTGAAACTTTAAGTGTACGCATTAATTACATTTAATCTAGGATGCACTGACAAGAAATGTTTCACAGTAAACGTCAAGACAACAATTTATAAGACATATTTGTTTATAAAAATAGGTAAAAATGCCAGCAACATTAAGTAAAGAAGAAAAAATTGAAATTATATTAATCGTGGGTGAAAATTATAAATCACTTCGAGAAAATGCAGAAATTTTTAATAGCCGGCATTCAGAGAAAAAGATTCACAATGAAACAGTAAGGAAATTATTAAACAAATTTAAGACTTTTGTAGATGTAGGTAACAAATTTCACAACAAACGCCATATACGGGTTGCTAATGTTGACAAGGAGTTTGAAGTAATGCTCTCAGCAATTGAACATCCTAAGTATTCTTTGCGAAAAAGGGCATCTCTGATGACAAATACTATAAGCAAAGATACAGTTTCAAAAATTTTAAAAAAGAATAAATTTTACCCATACAAGCCGCAATATATTCACACGTTAAGACCAGGAGATCATGACCGACGCTTTGAATTCTGTTGTAATATCCAAGGAATGTTAGAAGATAACCCATTTATGGCAAGGCATATTCTTATTTCGGATGAATCAACATTTTCATCAAATGGGACAGTCTCTAGCCAAAACTGCCGTTGGTGGAGTGATATGAATCAGAATTTTACAATCAAAACTGGAGAGCAGTATTCATTCAAAACAAACGTGTGGTGTGGAATTTATAAAAATAAAATAATTGGACCTTTTTTTTCGAGAATCTTTGAATGCAAACTGTTATTTGCGCTTTTTAGAAACTGAAATAAATTATTTTTTGGATAACCTTCCCATAGTTGAACATCAACAGATATGGTTCCAGCAGGATGGTGCTCCATGCCATAGTAAGTTAGATGTAAGGCAATACATTGAAAATAGATTTAATGGAAGAGTTATATATCGATTTTCGGAAATTCGTTGGCCACCCCGGTCTCCAGATTTGACCCCACTAAATTTTTTTTATGGGGTTACTTGAAACAAAAGGTATATCTTCGAGGGCAATTTACAAATGTTGATCATTTAGAGAGAATCATAACTGAAACGGTTCATAGTGTAACTCCTGTTATGGTCAGGAGTGTATTGAGACTATTTTGTGATAGAACGGTTATGTGTATGGTCAGAGAAGGCGGATATGTTGAGGCACTAGTGAATTGAAGGAAGGGATAATATCCGTTACTACTTATTACAATAAAATCAGTTATTTTATTTATTAATAAAGTTAATTATTGTTATGGTATGTGTTATTCATTTAAATGCTTTACTAATATGCAATTAAGCAATTGAAGGGTTCAATAGTAAGAGATTACTGTTTATCATAATTTTTAATAAAAGTTTCTTGTCAGTGCATCCTAGATTAAATTTAATTAATGTGTACGTTAACATTTTCAATTTTATTGTAAAGAAAAGTTTAGAAAAAGTAAAAAACTCGTTTTTAACGTAAATGGATAAGACTGCATATTTGAATGTGTTTTTTAATTATGAACAACTTTTCATAATTACAATTTTCGATATTGTCAAAACTAAAGGTACTTTACTCTAGTACCAAATTCATATTTATTGAGAAACCCTGTATATGACTGATAAATTTTGAGGTTTGATTGTTGCATTGTAGGTTTTAGACCATGCAGAACTTTTTTTAAAGAATAACTTTTTTTTCTAAAACTGAAAATAAAAAAGTTTTCCATATGCCGTCAACTTAAGTAGACACACTGTATATTGACGAACAGCTCAATTGGCGGTGTCACATAGACAACCTCTTTAAAAAGCTAAACGCAGCATGCTATAATATAAGAGTGCTATCAAAATATGTGAACTTATTAACATTGAAAACGGTGTATTTTGCTAACTTTGAATCGAATATTAGATATGGTATAATATTCTATGGAAGTAGTGGTGATTTTGATAGAGTATTTATAATACAAAAAAGGGTTTTAAGGACGATTTTAAAGCTAAGTTATAAAGAATCTTGCAGAAATAAATTCAAAGAAAACAAACTGCTAACTGCATCGGCCATTTATATACAAGAATGCTTGCTTTTTCTTTTTAAAAACAAATCTCTGTTTGTGAAAGATGAACCCAAACATGAATATCCAACTCGAACATTGAATTACAACTATCCAATACATCGCCTTACACTTACTGAAAAAAGTGCTAATTATAATTGTTTAATAAACTTCCACGACATATTCAACATACTCAAGTGTTAAGTAAATTCAAATCTCAGATTCATGATCTATTAGTGAGAATAGAACCATATAATATAAATGAATTCTTAACCCAGCAATTATAAATGGTGTCACAGTTACTCAGTTGTTCTTTCTATACCTAATTTGTGGTTCTGTTTTGTGGTATTAAATTATTTTACATTTACAGTATTTTTTAAATGTTTCTAGTATGTATTATATGTGTGCAATATTTGTATTGTACAATATATTTAAAATGTTTGCTATGTTTCAAGTACTGAATATTTCAGTATTTGTTTGGTGTTGACGCTAATTCATTCTATGTAAATATTTGATATGTACATTCTATGAATAAAGTGATATTATTATTATTATTATTATTATTGTTATAGTATAATTTATAAAATTTTGGTCGTGTAATTTTTCAACAGTTTTTCATGATGCATCTGAATTTTTCCAGATTTTAAAATTTCATAGTTTACGAGATTTTCCATTTTCCAATAAGGGACTTTTTTTCGTGATTTTCTGGAAAAACTTGGACAGAGTGCACTTTAAGGAAAAGTCTTATATTTGAATAGTATATTCTCCAGAGTTTCTCTGGATTTTTTATTTCCCCTCCCCCTTTAAAAAAAAAATCGAACAGCTGTATCTCGGAAAATATGCATTTTTTCGAAAATTTTACAAGAGTAAAAAGTTGTCATTTTTCAGATTATGTATAAACACATTTTGTTTGTTTAATTTACCTCAATTTTGCTAGTTAACAAATTAGCAACAAAATAATTGTGTATAACAATAGTGGGGCAATAGCAGCCAATTTTTTTCTGGACATAAAAATGAACAGAATCCGCAAAGTTTCATGAAAATCCGTTCATGGGGTAAAATTCTTAGTCAGAAATGCTAATTTGTCTAGACTAAATTAATAATTTCACTGCAGACAAGTTATGCCTGCGTTTTACATGTTTAAGCAAATTACTCTTAAGTTTAGTCTCATACGGACAGTGTTCACACTTCGCCATTTTAATTTCCTCTTGCTTCTTATGCTGGAGCATCATATGAGCGAGCAAATTAGTTTTCCGTATTGACTTGTAAGAGCACTGAACACACTCATGCATTTGTATTTCATTAGGATCTTTGTGTATTACCATATGTGAATTCAGGTGACACTTATGCTTTGCCTTATACGGACATTCAGGACAATCATATGTCTTTATTTCGTCACGGCTTTTGTGAACTATGGCATGTTTCCTTAGCCCAGACTTGTGTTTGGTAGCGAAAGAACACTTTTCACAGTTATACCAAAATATGTCTTCTTCCTTTTGGTGCCGTACCATGTGCTTCCTGAGAGAGCTTTTTTCCCTCGTTTTAAACGCACATTCAGCACAATTGTATAAAGTTACCTCATCTGCAGGTTTGTGATATGATTGGTGAGATTTAAGATTACCCTTCCTTATCGACTGATAAGGGCATTTATCGCATTGGAATATTTTTAACTCTTCAGGTTTCTTGTGTCTTACCATATGAATGCGTAGATCGTTAGTTCTCTTTGTTTGATAGGGGCACTGGGGACATTTATGCAGTTTTATCTGAAAATACTTAATGTTTAGTAAAACATAGAAATATAGTAGTGAGGTGAGGTTTATAATACATTACTGATAACCCAGAGAATATTTCCCTATCAGATTGCTGAACACTATACAGGGTGATTCACGTAGGCCATTCATTAGAAGTTTTTCAACTTGCAGTTGGATTAGAAACTTAAAATTTGGTATGCAGCCATAATCGATCATGCCCATTCTATCTAAAATATTTTCAGTGCTCGAACTATACAGGGTGTGCCAAAACTTGGTACCAACTTTCTTATTTTAAATGGAAACCTATATTTTTCTTTACAAGGTTCGATTGGTCTTCTAATTCTGAGTTTAGAGAACCTAAGTTATGTTAACTTATCTATTACAATTTTTGACATATGTCCAATTTTTTTTTTAAATTGCCGCTGTAGTAGTTTACGAACAAATTTGTATCTCGCAAACCTTTCAAAATTATGAAACCAAATTTGTGAAGCAGTTAGCTGGAAGTCCAGGCTAACTTTTGATGCTCCATCGGTGGTCCCATTTTGTACCATATGGGCGCAGTCGATTTTCAAATGTCGCAATCAAAAATTGTCAAAAAGTCAATTTTTTCAAATGGCACCTACTATGTTTTTTCACACCATTCGAAAGAAAATTGAATTTTAGTGTGAGTTACTTAAGCATTCCCTATACCTAACTTCACCCCATATCAAGTTATTCAATAAAAATCAAGAAATACCTTATCTTGCCGAGAGATTCCTTACTTCATCAAGTATGCCATGGAAACAAAAGACAGTTGTAATAATTTTTAAAGAAAAATATGGATTCTTATTTAATTACACACAACACCAACAAGTTATTATTAACGAACAAGAACAATGTTGAAATTCTGCCAGTGAAAACGGTGCACACATTGAGCATGTGTATTGAAATAATTATTTTGTTAATCTGTTTATTTGTTGTTATTATTTATTATTGTAATAAAAATTAAAATGAAATGATTGTTTCCAAAGCCTACTACCCTTGAGAAAAAAAAAACAATATTTTTTTCAAAAAATGCCAATAACTCAAAAACGACTGTAGATAGACATACACAATGTTAATAAAAGTGACCCTAAAATTCAATTTTGCATTGATTTCTGGTGGTCACATTGAACATTTACGTCTCAGAATTTCGTCAACATTGTTCTTGTTCGTTAATAATAATTTGTTGGTGTTGTGTGTAATTAAATAAGAATCCATATTTTTCTTTAAAAATTATTACAACTGTCTTTTGTTTCCATGGCATACTTGATGAAGTATGGAATCTCTTGGCAATATAAGGTATTTCTTGATTTTTATTGAATAACTCGATATGGGGTGAAGTTAGGTATAGGGAATGCTTAAGTAACTCACCCTAAAATTCAATTTTCTTTCGAATGGTGTGAAAAAAAATAGTAGGTGCCATTTGAAAAAATTGACTTTTTGACAATTTTTGATTGCGATATTTGAAAATCGACTGCGCCCATATGGTACAAAATGGGACCACCGGTGGGACATCAAAAGTTAGCCTGGACTTCCAACTAACTGCTTCACAAATTTGGTTTCATAATTTTGAAAGGTTTGCGAGATACAAATTTGTTTGTAAGCTACTACAGCGGAAATTTTTTTCAAAAAATTGGACATATGTCAAAAATTGTAATAGATAAGTTAACATAACTTAGGTTCTCTAAACTCAGAATTAGAAGACCAATCGAACCATGTAAAGAAAAATATAGGTTTCCATTTAAAATAAGAAAGTTGGTACCAATTTTTGGCACACCTTGTATAGTTGGAGGACTGAAAATATTTTAGATAGAACGGGCATGACCGATTATGACTGCATACCAAATTTCAAGTTTTTAATCCAACTGCAAGTTGAAAAACTTCTAATGAATGGCCTACGTGAATCACCCCGTATAGAGCTGTGATAAGTGTATTATAAATTTAAAAAAATATGCAGCAAATTCTGTTATATTTGTACTGCAAGTCATTTTCGATAATATTGCGCAGGTCCGCCCCATCTCTCATGTCGCATATTGTGATATATAGCCTTGTGTACACACAGGCACATGCTACCGCAGTACAGAATCGGATTTGTTTTGTACAGGTGGTTATTGACTAAACAGTGCAATTAAAAGATTTAAACTTTTTAAATCAGTTTCATATGATTAAAATTAAAACTAAATGTCTACAGTGTTAAATCAATAATTATTTCTTTTAACACTTCTCTATTTGATATAGGTAAATAATTAATAATTGATGTATCAAGCAGTGGCGGCTCGTGATATTGTCTGCAGAGGAGGCTTGATATTCTGAAAGACAACTGATGTGCAATATGACTACAATTTGTACATTTCCCCACCACCCCTGAGGTATTACAACGGCGCGTTACATTTTTTTGCCGTGGGTTGTTCACCAGGATACCGATTCACGACTTGAGAGAATAGAACTAATAAAAGAATAGAATGAAAAGGAAATAGAAAATATGATGAGATGAAAAAATAATTCTCATGAAATTCTCGTTCCTACGACTCGAGTATCGGTATCCAAAGGAGTCCTACTATCCCACTTCTTGTAATTAAATTATATAACTTTTAATAAAAATAACAATAGTTTTGGTAAAAAAATTAAAGTGTTTTTCTACAAACAAAAAATTGTATTCATTATCCCTGCCAGGCGTGTAAAATTATAAGTTTTAATAGAAATTAAAATAGTTTTGAGAAAGAAGTTATATAAAAAAAATATAACCGCGGAACTCAATATTATGGAGAATTATAAAAAGTATTTCCTAAAAAATAAATAACACAAATAAATATTTTTTCTAAAATAACAACTACCTATATTAATCTCTGCTTTAAAGCCAGAATATTTTTATAAATGAGTGGTAACCTGCGATTTTTGGAACTAGCAAAATGGTTGATTATTTCATCACAAAATGAATCGCGTTTACTCAATTCTGACAAAAAACGTTTTTCTATTGAAATAAGCGATACATTTGAAAGGCGGTCTTGACTCATTTTGTTTCTAGTAAAAATGTTTTTATGCGTTTAAGTGTTGAAAATGATCATTCTACAGAAGCTTACCGGAATTGTCTCAAAAAATAGTGGTGTTATTCAAAAAGTTCTCTAATTTTGGGTCATAAGTTTTTAAAAAATCTACCAGCTCTTTGAAATTTCCTTTATTGCACGATTCTCGTTTTTTGTCATGTCCTCGGAAAGAATTTTCTTGTGAAGGTAACTATATAACGGCATCTATTAACCTCTTTAATATTTCCCTATTCTCACGGACCTTTTCGTTAACATTTTCTATTTCTCTCTTATGTGCAGAATCCAAGAAATTTACAATATTTTGTTTACCAAACATTTCGAATTTAATGCAAGATGAAATGTGCTCCTGGGATTTTTCGTGCCTTTCTAAACCTCGCGACAAATTTTGCAAATTATTAAACCCGGCCCTGCCCCAAATTGAGGATTGATCATTAGTAAATAATAAACATCTCCAACAATATAATTTGTTTCTAACTGTTGATGCCGTTAACCACTCGACTTTTTTATAATTGTTATCACAAAACCCTCTGTTTTGTTTACCACTTTTAAAAACTAACGAAAGCATTGCTGGTGTAGGCCTGGCATTTCTTTTAATTCTTACCTTTTCGTCATAAATAACTAAATAAGAGTAGTAAATCCATTTAATAACAAATAATCCACCACGTCTGGACAACAAGACATGTTGTTGGGAATATTTTCACCTAGAGCACTTATTTCTAGCCCGCCTATCAAATGTTTTATGTATTTATACGTCAAGTTGTTCTTAACCGGTTAAACGCAACTGTCAGACGTCAGTTCGTTTTCTTTGTGAATCACCTGACTCTTGAATGACCTGTGCACATGCGCTATAAAAACTAAGATCTGAGGCTAGCCTCATACTTGGCTATTCCAAGTGTTGCTATTTTACACAGCGCAAAGAAATTCAAGGTCATTCATGTTATAAGTAAATGCGGTAAAGCTGGAGGCTATTTCGTATTAGCCTCCAGTGAACCGCAGTGTTCATTCAGTAAAAGACCGGCCGACCGGGAAATATGCATACAAAGACTATCCAGACTGTAACGTTATAGGTATGTTTGTGGAAAGGAAATGCAAAAATATTATATATAAACTGAAAATTAATTAATGAATAATAAACAATAAAAAATATTGAAAATTGAGATATACCTAATAGAAATTTCTTAAGATATTACTTTTGAAGATATGGTGGTTCTTCCAAAGGGAGGCTCAGCCTCTCCTGCCTCCCCTGACGAGCCGCCACTGGTATCAAGTTAAAAATTGTCAATTTTTAGGAAAAACTAAAGCCAGCCCTGTCCCTCCTGGACATTTCCCTAACTAGCCAGAATGCTGGTATCTATAATATTTTTTGACATTATATTTTAATGTTTTTTTGCCATGTTTTAGACCTCAGTAGCGGAAATAGGCCGATGTTAAATAAATGAGAAACTTTTTGTTTTATGATATGTGCTCTCTTTTGTTTATATTGCAAATTAGATGAACACAAGAGTTTTGAATTCTTTGAATTCTACTTGATGTGGCATATTCCAAACAAGGGCCATATACAACATCACAAAAATTAAATTGTAACATTATTCTCATGCATAAAAAACCCTATCGTCTACAAGTGTCAAATATTTACGCTGCTTATATCGTACTCTCCCCATAATAGCATTAACATTTACTTGTTGTGGGGCTAAATACAGAAAAATTAATTCACTGACAGTACTAACTTGAAGATAAGTATTGGGGGAAAAAAAGAGTATAAATACCTATGTTAGTGTTGCACTTTTGTTCAGATTTTCTCGAATTAAGTTTTTGTCACCCCTATATAAAAACGAATTGTCGGAAATAGTGGGGACTAATGTGGAACTGCATTTTGGAAACTTCTGATAAATAATATTATGATACTTCTTCGAATATAACCAGGTGCAAATGACCCACCCCACGTCAAAGGATATTTTGTGAAGCGCAAATGACACCAAGGCACAAATGGACAGCATTAAACAGAAAGGAACCAACACCCTCAGCTAAAATCAAGAAACAAGCTTGCAAAGAAAGGTTTTGCATCTTAATTACAATATTGAAACTACACCATTAAATTCTTATATGGAAAATGAGTTGGACTTTTTCAGCTGAACACACATTACGATATTCTACATTTAAATAAATTAAGAAACAATTTTTTTAAATTTTGTGGGTTGGTTTTTAAATTTTGTGGGTTGGCTCCTTTCTGTTTAATGCCGTCCAAATGTCCCAGGCGCAAGTGACCCGACACCACTGCATGATTGTCTGAATTTGTTTCAAACATGTTCAAATATTTCTTGACAAATTTAATGGTGTTTAATATACTTATACAGGATACGCCAATATCTCAACTGTTTAAAAAAATGACCAAGACAAAAATTGTAACAGATCAAGACTGGAATATTTTAAAATTATTTTAAAATCTATAGGGTGTTTCACATAGTGGCGGTAAGCTAATATTTTTTTATACATTTGTATTTGTCTCTTAATTCTCTACTCAGGCATATATTATTTTTGAACTTACTTTGCAGTGTTGCCATAGTGTTCAACTTTGTCTGGGAAAAATACATTTGCAACTGTCAAAAAGTCAATCTGCAAAGAGCATATTTTCAGAGTGTAGCAGGATACCATCACCATTTTTTTTTTCGAAAATTCCCCCTACTATACTCTATAATATATATGTTTTTAATTTTCGTAGGGGTAGCACAGTGTTAAAATCATAATCACTAGTCATAGATAATATTTATAGTCTTCCAAATAGAAGACTACTAAACAATTAATTCAGCTCTACATTTCTTTTATATTCATATATTTTTATGTGTCAAGGGTATCAAAGACAAAGGTAACGAGCGTTCACTGTGAACGTAATATAATTCATGTGCACCTTTAGTATGCAACAACTTAAAAGGCATTTGTTTGCTTTTTAAATCTTAAATACTTGTCTGTATGTTTTTCCTTAGTGTGCTTGACGACATCATCATGTTATTACGAAATTGACTGTTGCACAATTCAGTGATTATTATTCTCGTGTAAATATTAAAGTGCAAAAAAATAGCAGTATCAAATAGTGACTTTGCGAATAGTAGTAATATTCCCTGCGGATTTAATAATAATAGTAATTAACAATAATGCAGCGTGAGAAGAATCCTAAATGTGTCACGTGTGGCCATTTTGTGTTGAAAGTCGCTGGACAAAGAAAATCTTATTATTACAGAAGAATAACATTAGGCCAAAACGTGTTTCTTGTAGGAACGAAAATAAATTGCTTGGAATAACAATGTAAGCGAGTTCTTCAGATACAGTAATTAAATCTGCGAAGCTAGAACGAATGAAACAATATCTATGAATAGATATTTGTATGGGAACTCTGAAGATTCGTTGGAATTACTTTGTATTTCATATGTAACATCTGGGTCTAGTTATGGGTTTAATTCAAGTTCTGTAGAAGTACGTCCTAGATTTCGATCGATTTTGCTGAAATCTCCTGAACTTTTTCGCTCATACATTTTTATACGACAGGCACTGCATACCGCACTATTTAGAAAAATGATTTCGGGTGTCTATAACACATTTTGACACAATGTCTATAACACATTTTGACACAATGTCACATATTTATTTAAACTGTTAAATTATATCTACTTGAATAAAAACACATTTAAAAAAAATTCAGATGTACACAATTATAACACCAGGAATAATAATGATATTAGATTAGACACTTTTACTTGTATAAGTTATAGAAAATCTCCTAATTATGCCGGCTGTTACTTATTTAATATGTTACCACCTCATATAAAAAACGCAGCGAACCTGAGTAGATTTAAATTATTGTTAAAGCAATATCTACATGAAAATACTTTCTACTCACTAGCAGAATTTATTGAGTTTGCACAAAGAGCCTAGTTTTACATTTTTCTTTTGCTTTTCAAATATGAGCTGTGTATTATTTTATTCCTAATCAAAATTTTGATATGTAGCATTTGAGTAATTGATCAATTGATTGATTAATTAGTTTTAGTATCTGAATAGTTTGTAATATGTAATCTTCATGTTTGTGATATACCTTTCAATGTATTTTACTTATGTGTTAATGTATGCTTATGATTATTTACTGTTGACGTATCTATCCAATGTAAATGGGTTAAAGATCAATAAATTCTATCTATCTATCTATCTATCTTCCTCTAGTGTCAATTTCCTTTTTGTCCTGCCGCTTTCAACACAAAACGACCACACAATTTGGATTCTTGTCACTCAATTAGGATTATTACTGAATCAGCAAGAAATATTACTAATATCTCTATATATACCATTATTTTTTCACACTTCTTGTAATAACGTGACGTCGTACAAGTGTACTAAAGAAAAACATGTATAGACATGAATTTGAGATTTAAAAAATAAACTTATTTTAATTTGTCGCCCATTAAGAGTGCACATAAAGTATATTAAGTTTACAGTGAACGCTTGTTACCCTTATCTTTGATACTCCTGATGCATATTAAATATATGTGAATATAAAAAAAATGTGGAGTTGAATTAATTGTTTAGTAGTTTTCGATTAGGAAGACTAAATATGATTAGCGATTATGATTTTTTTTAACACTGTTCTATGTTAGAATATAGTATGGGGCATTTGTGAAAAAAAATTAGTGATGGAGTCTCTCAATATATGTGAAATTTTTTATGTTTTAAACTGTTTAATTCAAATATTTTGGTATATTACTCTAACTGCAAATAGTCATTTTTTTGTTTAATACCTCTTTGGTATATCTACCACATAAAAAATTAATTAAAAAATAAAATTATCTCAAACATAGACTTTAGTGGCGAAAAGGAAATAAATCACATAACATCCATAGAAAATAGTATTTACATAGAGGAATTCTCTGAAACTGAAATCCTAAATATCATCAATCACAAATTGAAAAATAAATTCTGATCAGGTCCTGATGGTCTACCCAGTGCTGTTATTAAAAAATGTGCAAGTCACATCCTAAAACCCTTAACCTACCTTATCAACTTATCCTTTCCCTAACAAAGTTAAAGTTAGTAAAGTAAACCCTGTTTATAAGAAGCATGAAAACATGAAAACAGAAAATTATAGGCATCATGTCTCTCAAAAATTTTTGAATACAGTATGATTGATAGGCTATGGAAATTTTTGAATAAACATAAAATCCTCTCTACCACTCAACGTGGTTTTAGATCATCCCATTCTACCATGACAGCAGTGGACACCTTTCTTAGACAGCTAGGTCATTGCTGCCTTGGATGCAGCTGAGATCCCTGCTGGAATGTTCTGCGACCTAAGCAGGGCCTTTGACTGTGTTAATTACAGTGGCCTCCTATTTAAACTGGACATATATGACATACGTGGGGTTGCCCTAAACTGGTTTGACTCTTACTTGTCACACAGATCGCAGTTTGTTGAAATAAGCCATAGAACACATGGTGTTTATAAAAAGTTTAATTCGGGTACTACTAGTACGGGAGTGGGAGTACCCCAGGGTTCTATTTTAGGGCCGGTGTTATTTCTACTCTTTATCAATGACCTTCCTGATTTTGTAAAAGACTACTTCATCGTATTGTATGCTGATGACGCATCACTCTTTGTTACCGGTAGCAATAACAATGAAAAAGAAATCAAAATTAACCTCCTAATAAACAAGTTATCTCAGTTTTCTAATCAGAATGGACTATTCCTAAACATAGATAAGACTGGTTATGTACATTTTCATACAAATCGTAATAAGAACAACATGAATTTAAATATAGCCTACAATAACATCTCTCTGAAAAGAATCAAATCTGTTAAATTTCTTTGGATTACTATAGATAAGTGTTTAACTTGGAAACCTCACTGTAATAGTCTCATCTTTAAGCTGAACACACTGTTTGTTATCAGATAAGGAACCTCAAAAATGTTATTAATGGGAAAATGCTCATTTCATTCTACTATTCCCAAGTGGAATCCAGACTAATTTATGGAATATGTTTCTGGGGCTCTTGTGCATCAATGTCAAATGTCTTTAAAGTACAGAAAAGGATTATTCGGTGTATGGCGGGTGTTAATAATAGGCATTCATGTCGAGATCTTTCCGTCAGTTCGGCATACTATCTATGGATATATATATATATATATATATATAATCTCCTTCAGTATGTATTCATTAATAAAAATGATTTAAATCTAAACGGCAATTTCTACTCATACAAAATTCGTAACAGAAATGATCTCACAGTTCCACCACAACACCACCTTAGTCTCACAAAGAGATCCCATGTGATATTGGGATTAAATCTCTTTAATAAGCTTCCAAACAATATTAAAAACATATTTTACTTAAAGCACTTCAACAAGGAAGTAAAAGATCTGCTACTAAGCTTGTGTGTCTACAACATAAGCGAATTCACAAAAACTACGGTGTAAAATTTTAGCTATGCCACTATGTTGGCCACTCCGTTTTAGTCTGTTTTGTCAGTCACCTTTTCTTATATTTATGTACTTATGTCTTAAATGTTATGGTATATTTTGATGTCCGGCAGCTACTGGTACAAGCCTGTACTTTTTCTTTGTAATTATTACCAATATTTTGACTAGTCTTATAATACCTTGTATTTTTTTGGACAATAAATGTTTATTATTATTATTATTATATAAAAACGATAAAAATTGGTTACGCAATCAAAGAGAAATTTTTTTTTCAAAATTTGATTCATTTTTTTGTTTTAAAAACCAGAGGGGGCAGAGGTGTAATATCTTGCAGAATAGTTCCACTTATAATGTGGTGTCAAGGTAAAAATCGTTGTTTCATTTTGCACATTAGGCAAGACCTTGTAAAAGTGGAAGAATGTGACGTCACAGTGTAAGTTCAAAAATGATAAATGATTTCAAAAATCCAACTTGCCACTTGATCTTTATTTTTCAAAATTCAAATGATTGAGGGGATATTGACCATCCACGCACCACTAATTCACCTTGCATATGAAATTATTGAGACCAAATGGTAGTTCAGGTAGTTTTATATTGTTTAATAAGAGCATTGTGATTTTTTAAAATAGTAACATTATAATGGCGAGCAGTACGGGTGACAGTAAACGCGACTCCAATATAAACTGTTTTAAATGTTGTAAAAGCAAACTTTTTATACATTACGTATGTGTCAAGTGTTATAGTATTTTTCATAAAAGTTGTTTACCAAGGTATAGAAGTCAAATCAAATTTATTAAGAATAATAAGATAATATGCTGTGCTGCAGAATTGGACAGTTTCATCAAAGGTAATGATGAAGAAATCTTGAACCTTGAAAAAAGTATAAGTGACCTTATGGAGGACAGTACTGTCAAGGATAAGTTTATACAAAAACTAAAGCAAGAGAAAGAGGCATTTATGCAGGAAGTGTTGAAATCAGAAGAGGAGATGGCAGAATTAATTGACAAACAGGAAAAAATCATATCTAATCTAGAAGAACAAATAAATATTTTACAAAAAAAGTTTGAATTAAAAAGTATGTGCAAAGAAACAAAAACTGTAAGTACACAAACAAATTTTTTTAAAGTTAATAAAAGTGTATCTGCAGCTGAACGAAACGAGAAACAAAGTCAACATGTGTATACGCAGACTATCTCAAATATAAATAGTACGGAAGCACAAACTAAAAAAGTGCAAAATAATAAAAATAAAAATATTCATGTCATTAATAATACTTTACTAAATAGAAAAACTGATATGTTCGTAAATGCAGTAAACACCAAACCTAACAAAAGATTATTGGCCCTGTGTGATGAGGAAAACAAAAAAATTATTTATCAAACTATAAATGCCTTTAAAGAAAGTGATTTTAGCTGCCTAACTTTGAAAAAACCCGGAGCCCAGTATAATCAAGTGACAAATAATATCAGCACTTTTGCCCAGGACTTTACTCTCCATGACTACATCCTGATATCAGCAGGTGCAAATGACTTTTTTAATAGAAAATATCCAACTTTTAAATACATGAGTTCTATGGTGCAATCCTGCCCAAACACTAATTTTATTTTTACTGCTGTTCCACACTCCAGTTTCAATGGTTACGTAAATAAAAAAATTGATAAATTTAATATTGCGTTAAGAAAATTTGTGCAAAGACTAGACTACTACAGCGAGGGTTTTATCTATTTCATGGATGTGTGTGATCCGCGAATGGCTATTTCTGGCGTCAAAGACATTCTGACAAATAAATTTTTGAGTGCAAATAAAAACTTAAAACACATTAAACCAACAGAAGTGAAGAGGAGTAACCCAACAAAAGAAACCATTGAAATTCCTGAAGATAACGGTGTATGTGCTATTAATGATGAAGATAATGTGCAAGATATTCATAATAAACTCACAGAGACCTCTCAGTTTTTTCGATCGGGAATATAAATCTATATCTATAATACATCAAAACATTCAGTGCTTATCTAATAAAATTTTGAGTTTAGATAACGTTCTTGTTGACAAATATAACTGTGATTTCCTTTTACTTACGGAGCACTGGCAAAATAGGGATCAATTAAATGCAATAAAGTTAACCAACTTTGCCTTACAAGACTGTTTTTGTCGTAAGAGCCAAAAGCATGGAGGTGTAGCACTCTATAAAAATAAACAATTTAGTTCCAAAGTTATTGTTCACCCTATAAATGAATATTGCGAAGAAGGTGTTATGGAATGCTGCTGTATTGAAATTATCCATAGCAAAACCTTTATCGTTGTAATTTATAGACCTGCTTCTGCAGATTTTGACATGTTTTTGAATTTATGCAATGGTTTACTAAATCATCTGTATGATATCAATAGGTCAATAATTATTGGTGGGGATTTTAATATAAACTTTTTGAGGCATAGTACTAATTTAACACTATTTAAAGACCTGCTTTTCTGTTTTAACCTCTCTATAACTGTTAATTCGCCAACAAGGATAACCTCAGTTTCCAGCACTTGTCTGGACAATTTCCTGATCACAACACATATTAATTACTTTAAAGTTTGTGTTGTTGATTTGTACCTATCGGATCATTTCTCTCAATTACTTTGCATTAATATGAAACAGAGAAGTAAAAGAAAAGAAACAAAACATGTATACAGGAGAAGCTTTAGCACTGAAAATATCTCTCGCTTCCATAGCTTTTTGCAGAATGAAAGTAGGCTTGAAGTTACTGCCCAGAATTGTCCTAATATTGCTTTGGACAATTTCTATGACACTATCCAGTATTATTTTGAATTAAGTTTCCCTGTGAAACGTTTTGCTAGTAACAGTAATAAATCTGACAGGAATAAATATATCACACCTGAATTAGTTCAACTGAAAAATCTCGTAAGTTTATACAGTGATATATCTAAATTAAATGAGAATTACAGAGGTCTTAGTGCTTATTTAAATAATTTATATCGTAATCAATTAGAGATTGCAAAACAAGCATATCATGATCGAGAAATCTATAATTCAGATAACAAAACCAAAACCATGTGGAAAATAATAAAGACAATACAAGGATCAATCTCGGTGTCAAAGGATATATGTATCACAAAAAATGGTAATGAGGTACCCATGGATGAGGTGGCCAACAACTTTAATTTACACTTTTCAAATCCCACAAATATAAATGCTCTCTTCGATTTTGATTACTTAGAATCTAACGTACCTAATTTTCACAAATCTTTTTATTTGTCTCCAGTTTCCTCTACAGATGTCGAACTTCTGATAAGTAATTTAAAATCCTCAAACTCTAGTGGCCACGATAACATATCTAATAATTTGATAAAAAATTGCAGATATGTTGTCAGCAGTCCAATAGCCTATATAATAAACCTTTCCATAGAAAAAGGCATATTTCCCAGCAAATTTAAAAGAGCCATTGTTCAGCCTCTATATAAAAAAGGAGACCCTAATGACTATAACAATTACAGAGCCATTAGCTTACTATGTAGTTTTTCGAAACTCTTAGAACTCCATCTTAAGGATCAGTTGTCAAGTTATTTAAAAAAAAATCACTTGCTTTCCCCCGCCCAACACGGTTTTACCACTAGCAAAAGCACAGAATCGGCTTTGTGTGACTTTCACCATAAAATCATTAAAGCCCTAGATAAAAAAAAAATCGTTGTAGGCCTTTTCATAGATTTCTCTCGGGCTTTCGATTTGGTGGATCATCAGTTGCTCATAACTAAACTTGAACGATATGGCGTTCGAGGAACAGCTTTACAAATATTTTCGTCATATCTCGACAACAGAACTCAATCTGTAAGACTGCCCGGTGGAGCAGAAAGCAAAATATGTGTTATTAAACAAGGAGTTCCACAGGGTTCAATACTGGGACCACTCTTGTATATTCTTTTCTCCAATGACATTATTAATTACCTTCAAAAAATACCAAATGTTCATGTGGTTTGTTATGCCGATGACACAAACGTTGTAGTCACAGGAAATGATTTAACGGAAACTAAGGTAACTGCTGAAAGAGTTTACCAATATATAATTCGCTGGTCTCACAATAACAAATTAAACCTGAATAAAACGAAGACCACTACCATTCAATTTACATTAAATAATAATTCCGAAGGGTTAAAACTTTTTGATGATACTGGCACTGAATTAAAATCCTGTGACGCCAATAAATTATTAGGCATTACTTTTGATGAACATTTGAAGTGGACCCACCATATAGAAAATTTGTGTACTAAGCTAAGAACAAGCTGCTATGCTTTAAAGTTCATGTCGAAACACTGCAGCCAGGAAGTTCTTAAAACACTTTATTATGCCAACTTTCATTCCCATCTTAGATATGGAATCGTGAATTGGGGTAACAGCAGTAATGTGGCCAGGGTATTTTTATTACAAAAATATGCAGTCCGTATCTTATCAAACCTAAATTACAGAGAGACGTGCAGAGATGCTTTTAAAACTTTAAAAATTTTGACTCTTGCGAGTCTTTATATTCTGGAAGTGTGTTTATATGTCCATAAGCATAAATCGTTTTTTTCTAGTAATCAGGTTAAACATTCACATGAAACCAGATCGAAAAACATTTTAATACCTATACAGAACCACCATGTATCAAAAAAGTTTCCTTTGTCAAGGGTGTAAACTTTATAATTCACTAGATGTAGATATTAGGACTTCTGGTAGCGTTCAGATTTTTAAAAGTAAACTTAAAAAACTACTGCTCACCAAAAATTGTTACACGATTAACGAATTTTTCTTAAATACACTCTGACTTACAAGTATTTGTGTGTAGGAACGTTCATGACTGTGTTATATATAGTGTCCCGTATTATATATATTGTATAATGTTTTTTTTTCTATTGCTTGTATTACCTTATGTGACGCGTTCTTCATTTAATGTGTGTATACTCTTACATATATATATATATTTTTAATGAAGAAATAAAGATTATTATTATTATTATTATTAAATCGCCATGAAGTCATATAAATTTAAGTGAAGTTAAAGGTGATATATGCAAACAGTTGTAGGGACGTAAATAAACCATTGATACATTCATCCAGACATTAATAAATAAATGATCCTTACCTCTTCAGGCTTCAAATGGACCAGCATATGATTAGCCAGATTTCTTTTAATATTTGTCATAAACTCACACTGGCTACATTTGATAACATCTTTCGAATGTATAGTTTTGTGTTCATTGAAATTCTTCTTTTTGTCCGTCCGATAAGAACATTCGGCACAACGATACGGTTTCTCATCACCAACTTGCAACTTGATTTTTTTTTTCGATAAAGAAGTTCCCCTTACAGCCCTCTTTCTTTTTCTTTTTGTTCTTATTTCTGGCTTTGCCTCATCTGTGCTTGGTACTTCGATACATTCGCTTTCATTAACTTTATTTTCCCTAATTTCAGATTTATTATCTACATTTACAGAGGTTGTATTTTCATTTAAAGGTACTGTTCCTTCTTCCTTTGCTTCATTTACCACAATAGGTACGGTATCTTCATGATCATTACCACAGTCTCCATTATGAAACGTATCATCAACTACTTCAATGCTTACATTACCATTTTCAACAATTTTGCAAGACTCTTCTTCATTCTCCAACTTATTTTCACATTTAGACTGAGCATCACTATCAATGTTTTGAATTGCAACATTGAAGATATCAATCTTATCGTCAGCATCTGTATTCCCAGTTATGTTTTGCGTTTGTTCCTCTTTATGCTGACTATCTCTTCTAAACTGATTTGAGGGTTCTTTGCCATTTTTAACTAAATCTAAGAATGTAATAATACCACTAGCTAATTTCTCTACATGTGTTAGTAAATGTGTTTTAAGTAAAGCTCTACGTTTTGTTTTAAACAGGCACCTTGTACAGCTATATTCTATGTTATTACTTAGATTACTTTTAGAGGTTACCGTTCCAATTTCATCATATTTAACTGACTGTTCACTTTCAGATAAACAATTTCTTTGGATAGGCACATTATTATTTTCGGTTGATTTTTCTACTATTATTTCCTTTCCACCAATTACAGAAGTTTCCTTACTTTGAGACATATTTTCGTTTCCTGTATTTGATACCCGATCTTCGTTTACCAAAGTATAACTATTACTTCTAGTACTCATTCTGGATGATGCATTTGTGCAGATTTCTACATTTTGTATTTGTAAGGTATTATTAACAATGTTTCCAAACCCTTCCTTTTCAAACTGAACATCATTATTTTCATTTGTTGCTTCTTCACAACGCTCGTTCTCACTCTGATTATTTCTATTTATGTCTTTTGTTTGTGCTTCCTTCTCATCATATATTCGTTCCAGTTGGCTTGTATACAATTTTGCTTTTTTAATGATGTCAAAAAATGATGTGATAGTACTCGAAAACTCTATGCCGTGTTTTAATAAATGTCTCTTCAAAACAGCTTTCCGTTTTGCTTTGAATGGACATTTTGGACATATATAATCCACGTGCATATTTTGGGGTCCATTGTGTTCTTCAATTTGAGTATTTTCTGAATTCTTTGCACAAACCTCTATGGTTTCAGTTTGGGTCTGACAGGATTTATTCACAGATTTGTTACAAAATTTTGAAAGTGAACTTGTTTCTATCTGGTCAGTTTCCGTTTGAGTTTTTTGTTTATTTTCAGTGACAGTGTCCTCACAATTTTCTTTGCTTCCTATCACTGGTATAGCAATATCACTATTTCCCTGAACTGTTTTTGATTTTTCATTTGCAGAAACATTGCTTAAAGGAAGCTTTCTATTCTGATATTTTGCTTTTCCAACAATCTTTTTCTTAAACTTGCTATTATTTTTATTTAATAAACCTTTCTGTTTAATTACTCTTATTGATTTTTTCTTTTTATCAGTAATAGGGCGACTCAAAGAACCTGTATTACTCATTTTAATATTAGCATCAATTTCTGAGGAATTTTTCGTCAGATTCCAATGATTTTTCCTAGAAATATTTTTATTTGCTTCTCCGATATTTTCTATTCCAGTTAGCTTTACACTTTTATTTACATTTTCTCCCCGTTCATTATTTCTATCTGAAGGGCCTTTATTATTTACAGCTCTATTTAAATTTTCAACTGCTACATTTTCCCCAGTTTCTGTACTTTCAATAATGGCATTTGCATGTACTTCTTTTTCACTATTCTGTTCACTTGAAATTATGTTTTTGTTTATCTCATTTTTCTGTTGCGGTTTACGTCTACTTTCAACATTTGACTGATTACTCTGAGAATTACTGTCTATATTTGTAATACCCTGATTTGTTAGATTTTTTTCATTCTCTACTTGTTTATTTGCAGTTCCATTTTTGCCCATTTGTGACCACAAAATTTTTTTAAGATCATTCATTTCTTTCCTGAAAGAAATAAAAATTATCAGCTGGGTATCGCAGTAACAAATTGACACTGATTTCAATTATTAAAATAACTACAGTTGATAAAAAGCATGATTTAAAAAAGATGAAAAATCGCCGACTTTTTGGGTATCGCTGCCCACTGCAGTGAACAATCTTGGCGAAAATCTATCAATTTTGTGTTTATGTTCACTAATATTTATTTATATAACATAAAAAATATTAATATTACAACCCAGAATTTCTTACTAACTTTCCATATTATGTTTCATATCATATTTTTCCAACTGCTTATGAAGAAAATGCCTTTTAAATAACAAAAATCCGAAACAAAACTCGACAAAATGAAACAGGAACATTACTCTTGCGAGTTTGTTGAAATTATATGACACATTCAACACCCACTGGATATTTTGTAATGATTAACATTTATACATTGAACTAATGAAGACTAATCTAATCTAAACTAATCTTGTAAAAACCTGAGAAAACAGCTTGGCTATAAATTCAAACGAAAAAAATTGTACAAAAAATACCAATTAATCTCTGTTCCTTTAAATTTGTTGGAGTGAGTATATTAATGACGCCTTACCTTAATCTTTCACTTTCATTCTCCATCTTTACTTCCATAGAATGTTCACCATCTACAGAAACGGCTTCATTAGGAGATACTTTTTCTATTTGTGAATTGTCAAAATTACCATCTGTGTCGTTTTCCTGCTTTACAGCATTTGCTAAAAATTCCAAATTTTCTTCCGTGTCATTCATACAATTATCTTCATCTATTTCTATTTTAATTTCTGTAACAATATTCTCAGAACGTACAACATATTTAACAGTTTCCATTTCGCCTTTCTCTTGCTCCTCATCAAAGACATCGTCTGGGTCTTCATGTTTTAAACACCTTCCAGTTTCTACATCTTTCTGACATAATTTTTTATTCACATTACATAAATTGTAACCTAGGTCTATAACTGGACATTTAACTGCATAAGATGAATCGTTTCCTTTGCTGACCTTACAAAATTTAACACATGGTTCATTTAAATTAAATGAACTACTTTCCAACTTTTCTTCTGAGATTTCATGTAAAATTTCGACATTGTCATTTTGTACTTGCACTATCTCAGATTTTATCTTGTGTCCGTGAATTTCTTCAAAAACATCATCTGTTTCGTTTTCTGCATTACAACTACCCTCTTGTTTCGACATATTTTAACTTTTTTATTTTTCTATAATTTATTACGTTACCAAGCATGTGGTAGATTATACAGCATGTTATGTGGTGAAAAGTTGCTAGTAAACTGTCTCCTCCCTCTTCCGAGTTCGATTCTCAGCTCCAGAGAATTCTGGCTTGAATTTTATGGTTATCTAATTCATGTGATGTATTTTATGCTCTTCTTTTATAATATTTAATGATATAGAATGAATATTTCTATATGTGTGCTCATATTTTTGGGAAGCTTACCTAGAAACAATTTTATATATTAATAAACTCACTTACTATAGACACTGTAATCTCGTCCACCAACACATTTTAGCTCCCTAATCATCTTCTGTTAATGCAAATTTAGTTTCTAAGATGATCAGAGTGTAGCGATAGGCGTTTGGTGCTAGAGAAAGTTGTGTCTGTGTTGTCAAATAAGATTCCAATATGTCCTTATTACTTAAAGCAGTTATTGTCACAAATTAATACCACATACTATTTGTTTTATTAGAGCAAATTAAAGATTTTTTTTTTCTAACACAGTAAAAGAAGGCACAGCATTTTTAAAGATGGAGTGTACTAGATATTGTCTATGATTGTTTATTTGTGGCATATTCAGATTTTCTTACTTTTCATTGGGTATTTTGCCAGTGAAAAATATTCAAAAATTTTAACGAAAAAACCTCTGCACCAAACAAATCAGACAGAGGTTGGTTCTTGAAAACTTGATTATCACAAAATGTCTCACACCTAAAAATATATAAACTAGAACAATGTTATAAACTGAAAAATGAAAATGAAAGCTAAAGTCAGTTAATGTTTTGGAAAACTACTTCCGTTCTCAAAACTTCTTGGCCGTCAACCATGACAGTTCGTTGTTTATGTATTTCCATAGTCGCGTGAGACATTGAATTATATTTACCATATTTTTACTTACTTCATCTCTAAGGATGGGCAACCAACTAGTACAAAAACCTATTCAATAATTTGAAACGCACCTATCCTCGTTTAATAAAATATTCGCGGATTCTTTAAGTCATCACAACCTGAGATCTTTAGGTCTATGGCAGTAATTCCATATATACATGGTTTATCGGATAAATTACGAAAAATTGGGAATAGGTTTTCTGTACAAACGGATTTTCAGATCGGCTCCACGCTAAGATCGGTTTTATCAGAAACCAAATCTCCAATTTAAGTAATTAAAAAAGATTTGTGGATTGATTTCCTGTCACCTTCATATTTCTATCCGTCATGCAAAAATTAAATATTTCATACAACTTTGGTTACAAATACCACGAGCACCAAAAAAGGTGAACTATATAAAAAAAAAATGGTCTTGAATATCATTTTCAAAAAAAAAAGTTTGAAAAGCTTTGGTAGAAGCTGAGAAATAAATTTTTGAAGATGGCCACTTTTGGCCATTTTTCGGCTTTTAATCGCCTGTAGTTAAAAAATGGCGCGTTTTGGAAAAAAATTTCAAGAGACAAAAAGTGTTTATTTTGGCTCAATTAACCTAAGGGATGTTTGGAAAATAATGTTTTCTTTTATTTTTATGTTGCAACTTCTTTGTTAATAACAAATTACCTGTCATCGGAATCAAAAAAGTTTAATAAGGTTTTTTGTTGACAATAAAATAACAAATCGACTCCAGGAGGTTTCTATCTGTCGAAACTTTAAGGTCACTTAGGTTGCTTTTCCAAGCGTATTTTTGAGGATATACCGCTCATCTATAGAGGCTTATGTAGAAAAAGAGCCGGCAGGGCCATTTTGTTGCAATAATTTAAATTTGGCATTGGTCTGAGGAACCAACAGAAACATCACTGGACAATTTCTTTAGTAGTATACTTGTTGCAGAAAACTGAAGGAATACCACCTTACATTTCTTGGAACTTTACGTGTGGATAAGCCCCAAATACCACCGGTTTTTTTCTTGCCAACACCAGAAGGTTCTAGTATGTTTTCATTTAGAGAGAAATGTACTCATGTTTCACATTGTTTCCAACGAGAAAAAAAATAAATTATTATCAACCATGCACTTCGAATACGACTATATTGATAAAGACACTGGTAAGTCAGAAATAATTATTCATTACAACAAAACAAAACAAGGACGTGATAGATAAGATGTGCAAAGCATATAATTGTGCCCGTGCGACCCGTCGATGGTCATATTTTATAGTGCTCTAAATATTGCTGGAATAGATGTCTACTGTAACATGCGGAATGCTCGATAGCATCCTTCGTTACACTGCCAATAATAATAATAATAATGTTTATTTGAGATAATAATATAAATATAAGACAACACTTACATCTAAATACAAATAAACATGAAAAGAAATCACAGAAGGTTCAATTTAACCTTGAATGTGACTGTAACAAGGGGCATAGAAATTTTTTTTTACAAATTAATGCAATAATTAAAAAAGGATTAATATACATTTAAGATATCCTATTTGGGAAATAAAATAATAAGAATGCAGAGTATAATCATACTCTGTTTCATATTTTAGGTACTGTTTAATTTTTCAATTTCTAACAATTTTGTAGCATCTTTTTTTTTTATTTGCAGTTTTATGTTCGAAGTATATGGTCAGTTGATAGGGCATATAGTTTTTTAAAATTTGGTAAGTATCACATTTATTTAGCTTTTTTTTTTAAGTGTTTTTTAAGTCTAGTAATTTGCGTATTTCAATTCTGAGAGTTTCTGTTATAAATTTTTTTACATATTTCTTAAATATTTTTTTATTTAATAATTTTTTTAATGTTTCAGGTATAAAATTAAACGCCTTAGGTGCTAAGAATACATGGGATCGTTGTCCAATTGTTTTGTATATTTGTTTAACAGGTATTAGGTTGCCTCTATGTCTGGTGTTATATTCATGTTGTAGAATATTTTTACTTTCAGAGTACTGAACAACGGTCAGACTGAAGAAGAATAGCTGACGTGGATCCATAATTGACATTTCTCTATATAAATTATCAGTGGAATAGGTATGATCTTTGTTGTACATAATTTTTAGGATTCTTTTTTGTGTCATTTCTAACTTGTTTAAATGTACATTCATTACGCCTCCCCATCCTATTATGCCATGTTTAATGTGTGGCTCTACAAGGGCCGTGTAATTTATTTTTAAGTGTTTAATATCTAGTACTTGTTTTAGAAATTTAAAAAGATGGATATGTATTCTTAGTTTCTCTGTAACATAGTTTACTTGTTTGTCCCATCTTAGATGACAGTCGATAATTAATCCTAGGTATTTATGATATGTTTGAGAAGATATTAAAAACCTATTTAGTTGATCATCTTTTATTTCTAGTGATTTGAAGTGTGGTAGGAAGCAACTATACGAGGTAAAAGGTACAAACACTGTTTTTTCAAAATTCAGCGAGAGAAGCTTATTATCGAACCATGTTTTTATATTTTCAAAGTCATTCTGCACCATTTCCCGCAATTTCAAACAAATTGTTAAGGTAAATGATGAACAAAATGGGGCCCAATATGGTTCCTTGTGGTTACACTGCTAATATTTATTAGAAAAATTATAAGTTATCGGAAATATTATTCCCACAAACCTTAGTACTAATAGAGTGCACTTACTCCTCATACCATGATGAACGTACGTCATCTGTCACAGTTAACTCTCGCGAATACTAGATAGCGCTCGAGGAATGATATTTCAACTAAATAACGCAGGGTGAAACTCTTTCTCGTTGAACCATTGAACTAATAAGACGTATTTATAATTTCGTTTGACCTGTAAAGGGGATAATAGAATTTGAAAAACCTCGTGATGATCACATGAGGTACGGTTTTAATTATTATACCGGCAAATACCATCTAACATTTGAAATATTGTTTTAGGTTTTTCTCATAATCATAATTATAAATATACGTAACTTTTTCATAGAGTTTTCCTCATAAGCAAACATATAATAATTCATTTTTAAACCTGCATAGAGTATATAGGCTCCAATTATAGTTAGCTAATAGATAGGTGAGGTTGTTTTTATCAGTCAATGTCAAATATAATTATTTCACACTTATTCATAGAAATTGTCTTGGTTTTGCATGAAACATCTTTATGAATGGCTTTATGTCTTTCTGATGAGCTCCAGAATAGGGGCGAAAAACGTTTCAAAGGCTAAGCATTTCCAGGAAACAGAATGATAGATTTCATGAAAATGTAATCCATTAGAATGAAAAAAAATTTTAAGACAAGGTAGATAAATAAATTCATTTTAGGTCTTTGTTCTCATTTTTAACTTAAAATATATTTTAAAAAATCCAAATTTTTTGTAAAAACGACTCAGGTAATTATTTTTTAACAAAATTGGTTTTTCAGACCGACGTTATCAATAATTACGAATTTACACGCGTTAACGGCAGAAGGTTAAAGGTCTTAAACAAATTGCCTGATACCTCACAAAATTATTAAATTTATATTGATATTATTTAATACTTACTTATTTTGGACATTTCTATATTATATCTTGGAAATGAAGTACACTAGTTTAATTGTTGTTTTACATTATTTAACAACAGAAAAGCGTAGCAACCAAAAATATGAACACCTTGAGGTTAAGTCGCAATACAAAACACTGTGACAGTCTAACAGTAAATAATCTTCTTCTGTTCTTCAGCGTACTGCCATAGAATAGCAAATCACAGTAGGTACATAATAACGTGAAATTCCCAATTTTCGTGGCACTAGAGTGGCACTAGATGTTGACGGCACCGAACATATAGTTTTAGTCTCGGTTTTAGTATAAAGAAACGAACATTTATTGGAATTATTAAAATAACGACAATTTTGACAACTTATTGGAAATTTTAAAATAATGACAACTTTGACAACCGAATGGTTGCATTCAGCGGACGTAGCATAAAACGCTCCGCTACCGCTACTGTTACGGAGCCGTTGGAACGTTCTCTGAACTAAGAATTTTTCTGGTTAGATGTCAAAATTATATTTTTTTTTACGTCTTTGAAATTTGAAAGTAATTTTACAATTTTAAGGAAATCTCTTAAGGTAAGCTATGCCTGTTTACCAAATGTTTTATTTCTTTTGGTAAAATGACAATTTAGTCAGTATTTTAGGTTAGGTATATGTGAACATAACTTCAAATGAATAATATAATAAATAATATTATACTTGAGGAAGTGATGGAAGATAAATTTCACATTGATGTAATTGGCCAAATAGGCATCAGTCCCCTCAACTTCCAGAAGCCGTTCATCATGGATATAATAAATTGTGTTGGTATTCATTTTGTTTATTTTTGAATATTCTACGCAACCGCTCACCGCTCACAACTTGTAGCACAAATGATTTACGCTACCAAAAATGGCGACCGCTCTTCAACATGTTAAGACAATAGCGTATCCGTCAGAGGACGTTACCGCTACAGTTACACAACTGTTACGTCCGCTGAATGCGACCACACTGCCTCCTGTATTTTGATGGGACTAAATAAGTGTCAATACGAATTTTAAATAATTAATTAAATATGTTTATAATCATCTGCTCAACATATAATGGTGTAGAATGTGTTTCTGGAGTTCTGTAGAGTATGAGTACCATCAAATTGTCTGCAAGTGAGAAGTCGCTAAAGTAAAAATGACCGAAAAACGTCTCTGTTTAGAGTACCCAAATAGAGATGCGACCTAAACACGCATAGCAATTCATACCAATTTAATATTTTATATGCCTCTCCAGCAGCCGGTAGGTAACCCAAACTTTTAGTATATAAAGTAGGAAAGATATATAGTATATTTATAGTGATATTGGTGATGGTGTAAAAAGATTTTTGAGGTTATAAAACGTTTGACATTTAGGATATCAATCAAGAATGCGCACGCGCAACGCAATATATGGCGACAATTTCGAGTTTTAAATGGAAAGGAAAACTATCTGAACAACAATTTCTGTCAGAAAATATATTAATGTCAATATAAAATGAAAAAACATGTTTGAATCGCACTTTGCGACTTTACCCATAAATTTAATGTGAGACGAAAAAAACGAAAAATACGAGAAAAAAACTGTTTTTTTCAACTGAAAAAAACATCAACATCAAAAAAACCGTTTTTTTGCATCACTATACCCAAAATAAGTGACCATTAAAATAATTTTGTAGTGTTTAAAAATTACCTACATACGGAAGTGTACTGAGGCCACGCCTAAAAAAAAAATAGTTGAAATTTCATTTATTATCTTGAAATTTCAACTTAATATGTTGAAATTTCAACTTACTATCTCGAAATTGCAACTTATTATCTCGGAATTTCAACTTAATGTTATGATGGTACCACTGGCAATGTTAGAACGCACACGCGTAATAAGGGATATCCGGGGAGGGAGAACGCCTCCATAGGCAAGTCCAGATAGACGTATTCTGTGTTCGTGATCTAACGCTGTAAAGCTTGCTGCAAAGGCATCTTTATAAATATTACGAGAAGAGGAAGAAGTTAGTTTTCTAACCTATTTTGAAAGATAGAAGAGGAAGAAAACTATCTCATTAATCTCATATTCAGTGAATAAATATTCACCTTCTATTACACGTGAAAGATTTATTTTGTAGATCTGTTTGTTCGAGTTTTATGTAAAATATTTGTAGTATACTTTGTTAGAAAATTAGTACATAGTGTTGTGTAATGTAGTGTAGTGATTTTTTACAATTAGAAAATAATCAAGGTGGTTGTGATGTAATAGATTTTGTACACTACCCCCTAGTCAGTCAAAAGTGTAAGCATTACATTACACTACAGAAAATATTTACGTCTCAGTAAAGGAAGTGCGAATTATATACTAGTACGGAGTGCAAATACAAAACAATTATTTTAATAGGTACTGTTTGTTTTATATCTAATCATTGACGATTTTATCTCAAGTATCAAGTGCAATACTTAACGAACATCAACTTATTCTATGAACAACAGTGAATAAATATACCTGATATAAATAACATAATGCTAATTTATATTTGTCTTTTCTTCTAAGGAGATTTGTAGGTAGGTATGATTCAATATTACCTTTGATTTTATACCACTAAAATCAAAGATATTACTAACAAAATGTACCTGACTTAATGTGGCTTTAAGAAATCCCAAAATATTTTTAGTACAAGTTATCATACAGGTAGAATTATCTGTGTTTAATTTGGAATAAGACAATATTTTTGGTAACCAAGTTCCCAAAATGCCTAATAGGATATTGCCATTAAAGCATTTGGTATACCAAGCATTTCTTAGAAATACATTTGTTATTTTGGATTGATAAACATATTTGCCTGAATTATCTCTGAAGAACAAATAGATATAAATAGACTAAATCATAACAATCGTTGTATTTGAATAATCCTGGTGAGTCAGTTCCAAAGGCATAAGTAGCAATCGCAATATTTATTGAGAAATTTTAAATGATTAAAATCAAGTGTTATGATTTGGTAAGCAAAGTTGTGCCTTAACCTTTCAGTGGTCGCGCGAATTTTTTTTACTTTAGTGGTCGCACACTGTCTCAAACACCAGCTTAAAAAAATACGTTTAAAAGTAAAAATTCAGAAATGATTTTGAAGGGACCTCGAAGCTATGTATATGTAATTAATAAATGTTAAGTATTTTCGAAATATTTATTTAAGTAAACCTTAATTTTTCAATGTACAAAAAAAAATAAACAAAATACTGGTTCACCCTATATATACTTGAATAACAGAAATAAAAATTCTCATAAAACCTTTGTTAAAGTAAACTTGTCTTCTAGAAACATAAGGGAATCTATTTATGTACATAAAAGTCTTTGGATTCCTTCTGAAAAAAGCATGCAGGTTATAAAATCATAATAATATTTTTAATATTCTTTCCTTGTTCTTACATTTTTGGGTGGATAATGTTTGCTCCATTTCATTTTTTTATCTCATCACATAAAATATGGTGCACTTCCATTCATTTCCCCACCTTCATTTTCATCAAATTCCTGTTCTGTATCGCTATCTTCTGATCTTTCATAAATGTTGTCTTCCTCCCCGTTTCTTCTTCGTCATCATTCTTCTCCACTGGGTACTTCTTCGAACAGCCTCAATATCCTTTCTTGCTCTTTGTTAGAGTCAATATTTATATAAAGTTAGGAAAATAGAAGGTAAATACTTACCGAAATATATATATTTCAATGAATAACCCAAAACAAATGACAGAAATTTTATCTCACTAGTGGTCGCATCCGGTCTAAGAGACCGTGTGTTCGTTTGCAGCAGTTATATGGACACATGGCATAATAATAACTACAGCAATGTATAGACGAGAAACTTTATGAAAGGTACACCAACGGAAACGGATGAGTTTATCCGATTATTTGAAATATCACAAATTAACCATTGCGCCGGTCTCCTACACCGTGCGCGACCACTGAAAGGTAAAGGATGTTCTAAACTAAATATATTTAACAGCGGAAATCACTTGTAACAAGAATATAAACCTGAAACCCTTGAGAAAGTACTGTTAAAATTTTAGCCACATTCACTGTCTAGAACGGCCATGAGGGTGAAAAATTAAAATTTTCCTTTACTGCACTCGCGATGTATACTCTCTGTACTCCGAAGTTTTTAAAATATCGCAGATGTAGGAACTGTGCTAGTCATTTGAGCGATCCTTGCTTGCTTGAAACGCAGGTTGAAACATCCTTAAGAATATAAACAATGTAATAATAATAATAATAATAAAAGTTATTTATTGATTGCATTAATATACAATGTAATATAATACAATCAAAAGGCCATCGACCTAAGTCCTTCAGCCAAGGAGATAATAATATTAAATTTAACATTTTGTATAAAAAATATGGTGGGAAACAAAAGGTTGATTACATAGATAAATTGTAAAAAAAAAAAAAAAATCCAATGTGAGACGTAGTGCTTCAGTACTCCTGCGACATCAACATCATCTGGTCAAAAATTGGTCTTTCCGGATATGCGAATCTGGGTGTATTGTTGTTGCGAGCGATTATTAGAGGTTGCATTACTTCGATATTGTAGTTTCTCTGTGCAAATTTTTCGTTGAGAAGTTGTATTCTCTCCTCGATAGGCAGTATTTGCACCAATTCATACAAAAGTGCATTAGGAGGGTTGTGTAAAGGATTGTGTGGGTGTCGAATCTTTGTAATTTTCCTTAGTGCAGTCGTTTCAGCTGTCCTTAAATTTTTTTTAGCTGGATTTCTGCTGTTCATGTATAATGTATGTCCATATTCTAAAATAGGTCTACAAATTGTTTTGTATATTTTGGCAGCTGCTGTGGTTTTTATCCCCTTATTTTTGAATGTTAATACTCTGAAATGTTTCGCTCTGGATATGCATTTTTTTTTTACCATTTTAGAATGCATGTTGAAGTTTAATTTATTGTCTAAATAAACCCCCAAATACTTGACATTGGTTACTGGATGAATTTGGTGATCACTTATTTCGATAGAGGGAGAATTATTGGTTATTGCGTGATTGAATAAAATGAATTGTGATTTCAGCGGATTGATTTGCAGTCTCCATTTGCTTGTCCATGCGAGAGTATTATTCAGTAATATTTGAAGTTTGTCCCTTGCCTTTGCAATGGAACGTTCATGTGAGATCAAGGCTGTATCGTCTGCATATTGTAAAATGTATGATAGTTGTTCAGGTTGATTATTAAATATGTCGGAACAATAAATGTTATATAAAAGAGGAGATAGTGAGGAACCTTGCGGGACTCCTTGTTCAGCTGTAAATTCTTGAGACATGGTATCGTTTATTTTCACTGTTAAGTTTCTGTTCTCAAGGAAACTTTTCACCATGTAAATAATTTTGTCTGGTAAGTCGAGTCTTTTCAGTTTCCATAATAATCCTTTATGCCATACACTATCAAATGCCTTTTTGAAGTCCAGGAATAAAGCAGCTGTTTTATAATTATTTAGTTTAGCTGACTGCGTATTTGATGTTAAAATGGTGAGTGGGTGTAACGTGGAGCATTTTTGTTTAAAACCAAACTGATGTCTCGGAATTTTGTCTGTCATTAAAGCCTGAATTTTATTTTTAAGAAGTTTCTCAAGAAGTTTGCCTAATACAGGAAGCAAAGTAATTGGCCTATAGTTGTTTGCTCTTGAGTGATCTGTGTTTGGTTTCGGAATGACTATTACCATGCCTTTTTTCCATATTTTAGGGAAGTATTGATGAGCGATACAGTGGTTATAAATTTTCAGTATATATAAATATATGTTATAATCAAGTTTTTTTATTACCAACCAAGGGATGTTGTCATAACCGGGAGCTGAGTTTCTTTGTTTTTCTAAAATTTGAAAATATTCTTCTTCTTCAACCGAAATATTTTCTTCAAGAGCTGTATTTTTAAAATAATCGTCGTACCACCACTCATTGACATGGTTGAAATTTTCTTGGTCAAAATATGGAAGATTGTCTTCAGAAAAGTTTTCCTTGAACTGCTGCGAAAAAATGTCAACTTTCTGCGCGTCAGAGATATATTCCTTGTTGTTTTCCACTATTGTCGATATGCCTTGTTTCGCTTTATATTTAGTGAGTTTGTTCACTTCTTGATAAAAATTCCTGCCATGTGCCTGATTAATTTTTTCACATACCTGTAGCCATTTGTGTGTTTTAAACTGTTGTATCAAAATGTGAATGTTCTTGTTGAGATCGTTAATATTTCTTTTTATCTCTGGCATTTTATATTGTTGATATTCTCTATACATTTTTCTTTTAAGTTTGATTAGCTTTATAATATAAGGCGGTAATTGGTGACTGTAAAAATGGTGTTGGTAAGTTGGTGAGTTACGCAGAATAGCATCATAAACAATGTAAATAATGGTTATATAAATAATAACAAACAAAATTACATAAGTACGCTCTACTAGAAATTATATTTGATGAATAGGTTATATAAACTAGCAGTATTGTCATTATTTTAATTAAAACGTATCAATTTATTTTCTTAGATATACTTAAATACGAGACAAATGTGGGGTTCTATTTTGGGAAAAAAATGTTATTATCACCACCAACATAAGAAGTAAATAGTAAAAAATATTTTAACAAAGGCTGCCTTTTTAAAAAATTGCTAACTTTTTTGTATTAATTGCGTATATATAAATAACGATACTTTAACACAGTATAGGTTTTTATATTTGTACTTAACTTTCTATCTAGTGTTCTTTAATCGGAGATATCAAGCATTATTATATTGTAATTTTGCATGCCTACATCACAGTGTGTAAAGAGCGGGTAATGCAGGAATTACAAGAATTTATTTAGATGAAAATATTTACACATAGCTCCACTGTTGCTTAGGAAATGATTATCTATCCTTTTTTATGTACCTGTATATAATAATGTGACTATGTTATGTTATGAGCAAACAAGGTATGTACTGTTATGTATCTAAACTTGTTCTTTGGTCGGAGGTATGAATTTTTTAAATTTATCATTGATAATTTAAATCTTAGTACAAATATATATACTACAGGAAAAATGGAAAAACTAGTATTCGTAAAAAGAAAATAATACATTACCTATACATCATTATGATTTATAGGCGATTATATGTTCAAAATTATGGGGTAGAAGGGAACAAGTGCATTAAAGGGTAACTTCATAATCGAGCTACGAGGATAATACTCAGATGTAATGGGTATACACCAATACAAAATATGTTGAACACTCACGGAGCAGAAAAAAAAGCAATTTCTTTGTCTTTTCAATAACATTTTTTTCTCTGCGCATTTGTATATACCTAGGATGCCGTAAGAAACAGTTATGGACGAATTACTGAAAGAAAAAGGTGAATTTTCGTCAATTCTTAACTTTGTTTTTTAATTACTTTTAATCCTAAAAATAGGAAAAAATATTTTTTAACACGTCATTTGGGTGAGAAATTTAATTTTCTACAAAAAGTATTCTTGTAAAAATGTCCAAATTTACATTGTCTTTGAGTTAATTTGAAAAAGCTAAAAAATGGACTTCTTCGAATGACTCTCAAAAAAGCACCACAGAATTTAGTAGCACTTTGCGATTTTATCTTCTTCAGGTGTCAAACTAACATATTAAACAATAAAAACCCTTTTAAGACAATTGTTCCTTACTAAAAGACATTCAGTAGCCTATTAGCTATATACCTCAAAATTGACAGTTGCTTGCTAGACTTAGACTATGCTTCATCATGTAAATTTGTGTAGATGTTAACTGCCAACTTATTATAAATGACAAAATTTGTTTCAGGTGATACCTACTGGAACTACTATAATGTAATATAATCTATTCAATTACCAGAAGTGGTGGTCATATACATTATTGAGGTATTGAGTTGCATTATGCTCAATCATAGATTACATAGAAAGAACGTTGTGACATATGACAATATATAAAATTAGATAAAATGGCAAAAGTGACTATGTTGGAAATTGAACAATGCAATGGTAGTCATAAGTTGAAAAACGAAATAGATGACGTTTTTGATGAAATTTTTGAAGATAGGCTGAAAACAGAGAACGAAATGCAAATACAATATGTGGAAAATGATGATGTCTTCGATGAAGTTTTTGAGAGGCAACTTGACTTAGCATATCAAAATGCAGAATTAGAAAACAGATTAAATCTAACGGTAAAATGCTTATTGAAAGAGGAAAAAGATGATGTTTTTGACGAGGAGAGAGAAAAGACTGAAGAAGCACTTGTCAAACATGATGTAGATTTTGTTAATGGTGATTCTGAAATTAAAATAGAAGTTGGTGAAGATAATAACAATGTATATGAGGAAAAAAAATTACTAGGAAATTTTGACTTATCAGCTGTTGTAAAAGTCGAAAATGAGATACAGGATTTTAAAACTTCGTTAGTACAAAATATAGACATCGATAATGAAAGTCTTATTGAAGTTGACGAACAAAAAATTAAAGTAGAAGTTCATGATGAAGATGCAAGGTAAGAAATTTAACTTATTTACTTATATAAAAATTTAAAAAAATTAAAGGAAACTGCTAGTTGTAGGCCAGGTTTTTAACCAAGAAAGGATTTTCCTTTTAGTAACTACAATAATGGTGCATTATATGTATGTATTGCTTTGATTGAAGTCTTTAAGTATATCAGTCTCAAAAGTAAATATAAACAATAAAGCTGTCGTTAAATGTACATAACAACTCATAAGGAAGAAAATAAGCCCAATCTTGTTACGACATCCCTAAGCTGTAGAAATTAATTTTCAAAAAGTGCCTTTTTAGTAAACAAATGCTTTTTTGCAAAAATTGTACTATCGTGTATAAAACAGTTGGCACTTTTATTATATTTTTTATTGTAATGCTGTAATTATTGCTAAAGCAGAACAGGGATTGTCAATGAAACATATTGCACTGCGTTATAACATTAACAAAAATTCTGTGTTTAACATGTTAAAAAAGTGGAGAATAAACGGTATAATTAGTAGAAATCCTGGATCAGGGCAACAAAGGATATCCAACTTAATCAGAAACTAACTATTAATATTTTGTTATTGCACCATTTCTACTTATAACTTCTATAAGTATGTTTGGCATAGAATTAAATAAACTTATACAATAATCATTAGTAATAATATTTTCCCATGCATTATTTACTACTTCCAGTAATTCTTGGCCATTTCGTGGTCTCACATTTCGTTTTTGGATACTTATTCTTACCAGTAGTCCCCACACAGAGAAAAATGTGTGTGATATTTTACCACAATTGTAGAAAATTGTACTCCAAATTGGTCTTAAAATGGTGACAGGAACAATTTGTGCAAATAAATAATACATTTTTGGGGCAATGATTTTGTACAGTTTATGTATTAACATTGTTTGAAATTTTTGTACAAACTTAAAAATCACATAAATTGAATTCTTTACAAATTTGAATTATGGTTGCATAAAAATACATAATTTTATTCCACTTGTGGAACAAATCTCTGAACAGATTAAGTTAGTTTCTACAATTTGTGTGAAATTTTTAAATATATTCTGAAGGTTTCCCAAACAAACATTCACATCTAAACCTCTTCGTTTGTAAAACATATTTACAAAAAATTGTGCTCTTAAGTGACACAATGTTTATAGTTTTTTAAGAGAATGTGTTTTTAGTCTTCCACAATTTCTAAATGAGAAATCCACAAATTGTATGTTTATTTTGTCAACTTTGTAATTCATTTTGCACAATATATACACTTAATTCAAAGAAGCTGTTGAGTAATGCATGAACTGGGGTTAGTTTTGCACAATTTATTACTTTATAATCTCCAAATTATGTATATATTTTTTGGTTCACCGTGCACTCACTTCACACACTATATGTATCCACTTGATTTTAATTGTATTATTCTGTAACACAGATTGTGAAATATTATTTCCAAAATTGGAGGTATTCCTAAAGGACTTCAATAAAAAAAATGAAAGAATAAATATTTTATTTTAACAGAACAACAGTACATAAAAGAACATGCATTTATATATTATCATATGGTAAATGAAAACATTTCTATTTTTTTAAATACAAATAAATTTTATATGCATAAAGTTCTAGTTGAAAAGAAGTAGAGGTGACTTACATTTATGCTTAAAATAAATCCATTTAATAATTCTAAATTGGAAGGCTTCCAGTGCTTCTTCTTTTTAGCTTCTATTAACGCAGTTTGTAGTAAGAAAGCTTATGTCGTAGTCACGTCATATTCTTAAAAAAAAAATAACATTTATCAGTTCATCACTAAAATCAAATGTCTTGCTTACCATCAAAAGTGTTATCTTCGTTTTGGGTTTAGTTGTATAGGGACAGCTTTCTGTCGCTTCGCATAAGAAAACGAAATTATTCTCTAGCTGTAAACGAAATCAAGTATTAGAAGATAGGTATCATGCATTCTTCGCATATAAACAAGAAACCATTTTTATATTTATATGTTAACGAAGTTAATTTGAGAGATCATATATGCAAATCTGTAACTCTGTGTGAAATACTTACCTATGTGAATGCTGGAATTAGATCTAGGAGACGCCACTCGGTTAATAAGTTTTCAACAAATTCCATCACAAATGTAAGTACTTGTATAATTCGGAAGTGTACGTTTTCACTTAATGAAATACCATCTAGATCTGATGCGTAATTGCCTGCGCGTATATGCGTAGCGTGGCCGGCGCGGTCAGTACAATTTTGAACCAATAAACTTTACGTGAAACAAATTAAACAATTATACAAAATTTTAAAACAAAATCACCAAACTGTGAATAGTATGTCATTAAATTGTGCAGTTTGTGCGTGCGGCATAGATTACTATTATTGTTCAGCGGAAATAAATATATTGGGACTCCTACTTTCACAAGTTTGTCAACAACCGTTTATAAAATAAAATCACATTTTTATGTTACACAAGTGCAAATCCTTTAAACAATTACTTAAAACTAATTGTAAATAGAATGGCAACAGAATATATAGTTTGAGAATACTATTAACAATTAATTAAGTTAAATTTGCTATGATTTGTTGAGAAAAGATAAATAAATTTAACTCTAAATTTCGTCAATTTGTTGGTCGAAGTTTCCAATAAATTCATCGTAACTAAATCTTTATATTGGATAAATAAAACGCACAAGAATTATGCACAATTAAAATGTGTAAAACCATATAACGTTGTGCCTTAAAATTTTACAATTGTTTTAAAAAATGCAACAAGACGTTGTTCCACAACATTGTGTAAAATGTTCCAAAGCAATTTCTCTCTGTGCGTAAGTCTTCCACAGGGTTAAAATCTGGACTATGATTGGGCCAGTTAAGAACATTAATGTTGTTATTTTGAAACCAATGGTATGAGCAGTATGAACTGAGCAATTATCTTGTTGAAACATGAATTCATGACACAGAAAGGAGCATAATATTGTCTAACATCCTAATATACGTTTCACTATTAAATCGTTCCTCAATATGCGACAAAACACCAGGACCACGTGCCGATATCCAAGCCAACATATTAACAGAAAATCTACCACTTTTGTCATTGTTAGGTATATACTACTCATCGAATCGAGTATTCGGAGGTCGGTAAACACGAATACGACCTCTGTGTGTAGACTGGAAAATTTTTTCATCTGTAAAGATTACATTGTTCCAAAAATTTACATCATGCACTAAAAATTCAAGTGCAAATTCCAGTCGAGCTTCTTTATGTTCAGCTTTAAGTAGGTATTTCTGTGCTGCTGGATGGCAGCGTAGCTCCGATTCTCTTACTCGCTCTATTACTGAGTGGAATGGATTTTCTACTAATTTATTTACCAATTGCAAATCTTGCTGTTGAGTTGATATCCTCCGTCGCCCTGATCCATGATTTCTACTAATCGTACTGTTTATTCTCCACTTTTTTTAAATGTTAAAAACAGAATTTTTGTTAATATTATAACGCAGTGCAATTTGTCTCATTGATCATCCATCTTCTGCTTTGGCAATAACTCCAGCTTTAACTAAATCGCTTATATCACGCATATTAGTTTTGTCACACTTACAATGAATTTTGACAACTAACTGACAATGTCACAAAAATTAAAGTTAGCTATACACAACTAGATTTTAGAAAAAATATGTTAAAGACGTCCTATTTTTTTTTTTGCTCACGGCAGTACAAGTACACATTTCCAAAAAAAAAAAGCATTCATTCTACATAGCAAAACCTATAATCTATTGAAGTTTGTTACGTCTGCGTTTATTATTTTTTAAAGTTAAAAATGAATTAAGATACAGTGTTTTTTAGCAGTATTTTGCATTTTGTTAAAAAACTAATTAACCGATTTTGATGCGGTTGGCCTTATTTTGTAGATATTTTTATTACCTACAACTTCTTCCACGGGCGTATTTTCGTAAATTCTAAAGATAAATCTATGCAAGGCAAAAACTTGTTTTCCGTAACTTCACTTGTTAGTTAAACATATACTCCCTTCAAACTAGTCAAGAAATCTCTGTTTTATGGAAAAATTTCCACAGCTAGACCTGTAAAAAGTTAAGCATTTGGGTCATCTAAACATGATTTTCACCACCCACAGTTCTAAAAAAATGGGTAAAGGTATTTACACAGAATTTCGAAGAAATTGTTAAACTTTCACTGGAAAATATAAAGAGGGTGGATCGTCTAAAGGGAGTAAAGAATGAAAAAAATTTTTTTGCTCAAATTTTCCAAGTTTCATGGCATTCTAAACCTATTTAAAAAAAAAAAAATTTACCAACATTTTTGAAAATTTTTTTACCACTAAAATAGATGGAAAATGTTTTTTCTTTGTTCAAATTTAAAATTTCCACGTTTCATAGTATTCTAAACCTACTTTAAAAAAATGTAGAAATTTTTTTCACCATTTTTGAAAAAATTTTACCACTAAAATAGATGGAAAATTTTCTTTCTTTGTTCAAATTTAAAATGTCCACGTTTCCATGGCACTCTAAACCTAATTCATACAAATTTAAAAAAAATTTTGAAAAATTTGAAAAATGTTTAATCCATTCATTTATCACTACTTGCTATAGAAGAGAGGAAAAATATGTTTTTGCTCAAATTTAAAATTTCCACGTTTCATGACATTTGACATTCCAAACCTATTTCGGAAAAAAAAATTGCAACATTTTTTACCATTTTGGAACAAAATTTTACCACTAGAATAGATGGAAATTTTTTTTTTACTCAAATTTAAAATTTTCACCTTTCATGACATTCTAAACCTATTTCAGAAAGAAAAAAAAATTTGAAAATTTTTTACTACTAAAATAGATGGAAACATTTTTTTTTTCTTTGCTCAAATTTAAAATTTTCACGTTTCATGGCATTCTAAACCTATTAAAAAAATAATGATTTACCACTACTATAGAATAGAAGGAAACTTTCCTTTCTGCTCAAATTTAAAATTTCCAAGTTTCATAGCATTCTAAATCTATTCCAGAAGAAAAAAAATTTGGAAAATTTTGAAAATTTTTTTACGATTTTAGAAAAATTTCAAAAAAAATTAAATTTTTTAACCACCACTATACTTCCACTCCACTACGTGAATGTCTAATTGAAAATGTGACATATGGCAATAATATTTGGCATATGCACCTATTATACTTTTATTGAAAAATGTACAGGGTGGTCATCCCAAGAAATAATTTAATCATGGTGGACATTTATAAAGGTATTTGTGCAAGCCTTCCATATTTGGCACCTGTTATTTAGTATTGAACTTTTGCTGTTGGATGAGCACTCTGTATATTTTTTTTACCCAAACTTGTCAGGTTTTCTTTGTAATTATAGTGATAACTATATTCCGATTATTATTTTCAATGTCATTTCGTAATTATTAATTTTTTAGAGTGACCGCCATGCACAAATAAAGGTAAATGCCTTTACCAATTTTTTTTTAAATTTTTCCAAAAATGTTATTAAAAAAATTTTCAAAATTTTTTCTTCTGAAATAGGTTTAGAATGTCATGAAACGTGTAAATTTTAAATTTGAGCAAAAAGGAAAGTTTTCTTCCATTCTATAGTAGTGGTAAAAAAAGATTACAAACTTAATTTTTTTTAAATAGGTTTAGAATGCCATGAAACGTGAAAATTTAAAATTTGAGCAAAGAAAAAAAATTTTTCTATTTTAGTAAAAATTTTTTCCAAAATGGTAAAAAAAAATCATTTTTTTTTCTGAAATAGGTTTAGAATGTCATGAAACGTGAAAATTTTAAATTTGAGCAAAAAAAAATTGTTCATCTATTCTATAGTAGTGATGGATTAAAAATTTTTAAATTTGTTTTTGTTGAAACATAGGTTTAGAATGCCATGGAAACTTTAAATTTGAACAAAGAAAAAAAAATTTCCATCCATTTTAGTGGTAAATTTTCTTTTTTTAAATGTTGGTAAGAAGAAATTTAATTTTTTTTTTTTTGTAGTTTTAGAACGCCATGAAACGTGGAAATTTTAAATTTGAACAAAGAAAATAATTTTTTCATCTATTTGTGGTAAAGAATTTTTCAAAAATTTAAAATTTTTTTTTTCTGAAGTAGGTTTAGAGTGTAATGAAACGTGGAAATTTTAAATTTGAGCAAAAAAAAACAAATTTTGGTGGTAAGAAAAGTTCGATAAGGTGATTTTTTAAACTTGGTAATATGTGATGTTTCAATTGCCGATTTCTGAAAAGAAAATATTAGGGATTTTTTTAGAAAAAAATAGAAAGGTATTCTTAATCAGCACCTTTAGAAACCCCTTTGTACAAGATTGCATCGTAGTGGGTTCAAAGGTGTTTGAGATAGTAGCTGTCAAAAATACAATTTTTTTTAACCAAAACTAATTTTTATTTGTAAAAGGGATTCCCAAATCAAAAAAATCTATTCTTCATTTTTTGTTCATTATAATGCATTGTACTAGACTGAATTGATTTTATAACAGAATATGAAAAAAAAAGTATATAGTGTAACCCACTTAAGATCGCAACGCCCCTGTATACCAGTTAATCGATGCTTGATTAACTTAAAATTTTGGTGGTAAGAAAAGATCGATAAGGTAATTCTTTGAACTTGGTAATATGTGATACATGTCAGTAGCGTGCGATTTTAAGGGGGTTTCAAAAGCTGATTTTTCAAAAAAGAGCGTTTTGTAGAATTTGTTATTCAAATTTCGATTTTTCGAACGTAAAGAGCGCCATTTAAAACCCCTAGACATCAATTTTAAGTGAGATCACTTATCTGGTTACTGAGATGTAAGCTTCCAAACATTAATTTTTCAACGTTTTCATTTTACGTTTTGTTGAATGTTCCTTTGTGTAACTTCTTTGTATACTAGAAAAGCATTCACCCCAAAAGTAGCTCCGTGGCTAGCTTCCTATACCATTTATTACTACGCCTAAGACAATGGGAGTATGCTTTTAGCTGATCCGACAAATCAATGTACCCCTTTGAGCCATTATAATCAGCTATAGCCTGAGGTTTAGAGATTTCTTTCCCGCGCTGACGAACTATTTTTACAGAATTCGTATGTTTAGTGGAAAGCATTAGGACACCTCTTTTGTCCTTCCACTTCAGCATAACTATGCCGTTGTTGCTTTCTTGTGCAAAAATCTCATGTTTCTAAAGTTTTTTAGCAGCTACGCCCTTTGAGTTCAATTTTCGGGTTGGACAAATAGTGCCAACCAAATGGGTTTTTCGTTCTAGTAATTCAGTAGCCAAAGCTACACTTGTATAGTAGTTATCTGTAACTAGAGTGTGACCACAATGTAAAAGGCCCTTCATCATTTCAAGTACAACTTTTTGAGAAGCACTACCAGTCTTTGAGGTATCTGTTCCACTATAAATCCGTATGTTATAAGTGTAACCTTTTATGTGCACAATTTATATAGCTTTATGCCAAACTTGTGGCGTTTGTTTTTAATAAATTATTTGAAAATCAAATGACCACGGAATGGGACTATCGTTTCGTCGATACATACGTTGGTTCCTGTAGTCAGTACCTCTTTAAACTTTTGGTTTAGTTTTTTTATCAAAGGAGATATTTTACGAAGTCTATCGTTTGCGTATGATTGATTCATCATTGTTGTCGTTGAAAGGCCACATGTTTAGCAATTGTTCGAATCTATTTCTCGTCATTATCTTACTGATGTTATTCTCATACAAGAAATTTTTACTCCAATAATTTCTGAGTTTAGGAAGTTTGAACAGTCCCATCCAGAGCAATATACCTATAAATTTTTCCATCTCATTGTGATTAGTTGGAACCCAAGACTTGGTTTTAGATCTTCGTATTGGCCCGATTTGTTGGGCATATAAGTTTGTTTGATCCACCATGTAATCGATTATTTCATCCGTGATAAATATTTTGTAAATATCGTATGGATCTTTATCAAATAGATCATAAAAATTTGGTTTTATTCCAGTATCCCCCAAATTTTTGTCAAAGATTTTTAAATTTACTCCATCTACAGGCCCCCAAACTATTTCGTCGAAATCATCAGTATCTGATACGTTCGCAGCAATAACATCGTCAATCACTTGATCTATCTACAATAAATAAAAAACTTATATAAATCAAAAGAGTTCACTAAGAAAAAAACCAAATTTACCGTATCCCTCGTTTTTTGACGTTTTTTAGGTTTATCATAACTCAAAACACTTGTGCTGAAAGAACTTGATTTAGAGGTAGAAGGTACGGGTTCAAATTTGCTCCTCTTTACAATTGCTAGGGGCACATCATCGTCACTTGAACTATTTTCACTATCACTGGGTTCATATTCGTCCGATGTATGAATATCTCCAAATTCACTTTCACGATCCTCTTCATCAGATAAAATTTCCTGCCATATTCTTTCCAAATTGTCTTGTTCACGTTCGTATTCTCCCATTTTACAACCTCTCACACGTAAATGCTAGATATGACTAACAAAAACCACCACATACGCATCGGATACCAGACAGGAATGAACGTGCAGAAACAAATAACATGTCATGTGAGGTACACATGAGTACCTAGCTGGTCCCACACTGCCCCAGCCGGCGAGGTACTTGCTTGTACCTCAATTTCAAATATCAATAAAATGTCAAAAATCAAAATGATTGCAATAAAAATGACACCAAGTGTATTTATTCGACCTTGTATAAGGAAATTTGTAACAAAAAAATACTGGTCTGGGAGAACCCTAAAATCGATTTTACACCGGGGCTCAACGTGTTAAGTTGTTACTTGGACGAATATTAAATTATTTTATTAGACGAGATTTTAATAAAAGTGGTTTCGGTGTTTGAGTTTTACTTAAAAATGTAATATTAAGGTTTAACAAGAGCATACCCGAAATAGCGAAAAAAATTATATTAACAGTTGAGTATTAATTATACAGGGTGTTCCTTAATGATTTAGTAATATTTCAAGGTGTGATTCCTTAGGTCATTTTATGAAGAAAAGTTCATATGAACATATGTCTGCAGGGTCTACAATTTTTGTTAGAGGATGTTGAATTTTTTTTTCAAATATTAAAATCGTCTATTAAAATAGACGAAACGGAAGTATTGCTATCTGAAGAAAACATCGATGTGTTTTGCATCACGGAAACTTGGATTCAACCGCAAGAAATTGTACACATTCATTTTTCTGGCTATAATATATCTAGTTACTACTGTAGAAAAACGTTTTTACATGGAGGAACTATGATACTAACAAAAACTTCGCTAAATGTGAAAAACATCACCCACCTGGTAAATCTTAGCATAGATAAAATTTTTGAGTGTTCTGCCGTTGAAATTAAATTAAATGGAATTGTATACTGCATTATCTGTCTGTACAGAACACCAGATTCTGATACAAATATTTTCATATCTAAGTTAGAAGAAATTCCTAAACTTCATAACTAATAAAACTTATATTTCTCACATAACTTTATGTGGTGATTTTAATATTGACTTTTTATGTAAAGATAAACACACTTTGGACCTAAATGATCTTGTCAATTCTTATTATATTTATTCCGTTTTCAATGAACCTACCCGAACTATAAATGGGACGGGTACAGCAATAGATTATATACTTACTAACTTTAATAACAGAATTTTACATAGAAACATCTTACATACAGGATTGTCAGATCATTCTGGTCAAAAGATTATTATCGATATGAATGTCCCACAAAATACAATTACGTATAAATTCAGATCATTATCCAAAAACAATATTTCAAATTTCAAAGAATCTCTAAATACGGAGATATGGCGTAATGTTTATAGCAATCAAACAGTAGAAGAAAAATATGCAGCCTTCCATAACATACTGCACAATCATTACGATTTGTGTTTCATTTTTGTCAGCAAAAATCTAGATTTTGAAAGTGATAATAATTGGATAACTCCAGGTATTAAGGTATCATCAGTACACCTAAAAGAACTATTTATATTACAAAACAACATTATAAAAACTATAAAAGGATTTACAATCAAGTTATAAGGCACGCAAAAATATGTATTTTGACAACATAATAAAAAACTCCGCCAATAGATCTAAAACAGTATGGAAAATAATTAACAACTCTGTAAAAAAACAACTTCAATAAAAACACCAGCAAAACCGCCGAAATTGAAATCAATAACGAATTAAGTACAGATAAACCGAATATCTCGAACGAATTTAATTCTTATTTAATAAATACCAAAGTCCTTTTACACCTTGCAAAGTAACACAACTGAAATTCCAACACCAATTAATAATGAAAATTCAATTTACCTAGAACCAGTTTCAATTTCGGAAATGGTTGAAACAATTAATAATTTAAAAAATTCAAATTCAGTAGGCCCTGATGACATTTCTACTAAAATAATAAAGTTCTGTGCCCACCAGTTAGCCGAACCATTAACACATATCATCAATCAATGTTTCAAGGAGGGTACTTTATCCAAGTTTATTATTTTTTTTTCCCTAAGGAAATGGCTTTGGGAACGTAGCCCGTATAGCCACGACAATTGACCCAAGTTTATTAAAATTATCCAAAGTTATTCCCTTTTATAAAAAAGGTGACAGCAGAAAAATTTGTAATTACCGACCCATTGCAATATTATCAGTATTTTCCAAAATATTCGAAAAGTTATTGTCCAAACGCATAAAAATATTTTTAGAATCTAGCAACATTTTATCTCCAAATCAACATGGGTTTAGAGAACATCGGTCAACAATAACATCGTTATTCAAGATGGCTGATGGGTCAGTCACACAGTTAGTTATTCTATGTAGTTATTGTGATAAAAGAGTTAAAAAAGTTAAAGTAAAATGTGTAAGTTGTGAAGCAGTGTTCCATAAAAGCTGCTCTAACAGAAAAGTATGCTGTAATAAGCAAGAATTTAGCAGTCCAGAAAACTTAACCAATGAGGAACAAGATGATGAATTGACAAATGATGCTCTCTTAGAAACACTAAAATTTGAAAATAATCTATTAATTCAACTCAACACAGAACTAAAAGACAACAATAAATTACTAAAAGACAAAATATTAACATTAGAAGGAAAAGTACAGTTTTATAAAAATACCATGAACACATCAGAACAGAATGGACAAGAAAGTTTAGAAAAAATTACAGAAATTGTAAGTAAAGAAATAGAACATTATTTTAATAAACATCAGACATACAAAACAAACCAACAAAAAACAAATAATACTGCAGAAAATTTAGAGAGACAAAAAACAAATCATTATCAGATAGACAGTAGTAAGAAATACAAAAACACAGAGCTAGAACCAAAAAAATACTCAGACATTGCAAGAAATATAAATATAAACAACTTGAATGACTTGGAAAACAAACAAATGCTAATTATGCAAGATGTCATTGACTTAGAGCAGCCAAATACTTCTTCCATCTCTAATGAAAGAATAAATCTTAATATGATTAAACCAAACCAAACCATTAATGCTAAAGCGAATAAAAACCTCGAAAAACAAAAAAATTCTAATGATAAAGAGGAGGTAAACGATTGGCAAGTACGTCAAAGGAACAGAAAATATTATGGAAAAGGCAGAACAGGACTGGCAGAAAACAATAGCAAATTTAGAGGAGTGCGGCCAAAAGTTTGGCTGCATCTGTATAGAGTCGAACCAGATGTGTTAGAAGAAGATATTATGAAATATTTGAAGGAAACAATATCAAAAGACGAAGAGCTTGTTGTCAAAGAGCTTACGAGGGGAGGAAAATACAAGGAATACATGGTGGCAGCGGACTTTAGTCACAAGGAGACTTTTTACGATCCTAATTTTTGGCCAGCAGGGGTTAGGTTCAAACGCTTTGATTTCGAGTTACATAAACAGAAGAGCAGAGCAAAAGAAGAATTACCTCAACCAAATTCTTTTTTAATAAAATAGAGTGTAGAAGCAGTCCAGAACTAAAGGGAGAAGACAACAATCTTAACCCTGATAGAAACATAAATTTAATAGTCCGGGAAACCGACACAATTTCAAAACCAAATAATCCTCATGTTGAAATAATCACAACACAAGAAAAAAGTCAGATGTGCATTTTTCATCAAAACATTCAATGCCTACGAAATAAAATATTAGAATGTGATATATTTCTTTCCACGCTGGAAAAACGTCCTGACGTGGTATGTTTTACTGAACATTGGTGTACCAAAGAAGAAATGGGAACAATGTATCTAGAAGGATATAAGCTTGTCTCAGCCTTCTGTAGAGAAAAAAAAATCCACGGTGGATCCTGCATCTATGTTAATGAGAATACCAAGGCCCAGGACATGGAAAATTTGGAAATAAAATCAATAGAGGAACATTGTGAAATTTCGTCTATCATTAGTAAGTCTAATAAAATAATAATTCTTGCGGTGTATAGAACACCATCCGTTAGCAAGAGTGACTATGATGCTTTTATAAATACCTTAACAGAGGTCTTAACTTTCTGTTGTGATAAATATCCTAAATATAAAATTATACTTTGTGGTGATTTTAACATAAATTTACTAGTCAAAAATGAATCTTCAGATAACCTTATAAACTTGCTTTTAACATTTAATTTACGACAGACAATATTTACCGCTACAAGATATACAAAAAAAACTGAATCACTTATTGGCAACATATTTATAAATTTTGGTCATGAACAAGGGGGGCAAGTAGTAACATCGGCATTATCCGATCATGAAGCACAAATTCTAAACTTTGAATTAGATAAAAAGGAGTCACATAAAGAATTTTCATGTAAAAAAAGAATATTTTCTTTAAATAAATTGGAACAATTTAAACGATTACTACAGGATGAAAGCTGGGAAGTTGTATTCCAGGAAAATGATGCCAATAATGCCTATAATAAATTTGACAATATCATAAATCATGCTCTAAGATTAGTTTTTCCTTTGAAAAATACAAAAACATCCAACCACATTCCTAAACCATGGGTAACTAAAGGAATAAAAATTTCCTCTAAAAGAAAACGTTTTCTGTATACAGAAATGTTAGCAAATCGAATCCCTAGAGAATATTACAAAAAATATTCTAAAATTCTAAAAAATGTAATTAAAACTGCAAAACAACTATCTCACAAGCACTATGTGGAGTCTGCACAGAATAAAGGCAAAGCTGTTTGGGACATTGTCAAAAAATATACAGTTAACAGTAATGTAAAATCTGAATCTATTCTAAATCATATACAGTATGGAAATCCCAAAGACATATTAGACTATGTAAATTATAATCTCGTCAACCAATGTCAAAACAATAATAAAAGAAATACCCATACGGAGAATATATCTACAAGCTTGAAAAATTCTCTATTTTTAGAACCTTCCACACCACAGGAAATATTCAATATAATCATGCTACTAAAAAATAAAAAATCGGTTGGTGATGACGAGGTACCAATAAAGCTATTAAAATATGTTGCGGATATCATCTGCTATCCATTGAACCATATTGTAAATTTAATGCTCTGTAAAGGAAAATTTCCAGATAGATTAAAAATTGCAAATATAAAGGCCATCTTTAAAAAGGGTGATAAAGCTGATTGGCAAAACTATCGTCCCATAGCACTCTTATCCAATATAAGCAAGATATTTGAAAAATGTATCTACAATAGAATTATAAAATATGTAGAAGAGAAAAATTTACTTTCTGATTCTCAAAACGGCTTTAGAAAAGGCAAGACAACTATCCTTGCAATTTTTAAAGCTTTAATGCAAATACTAGACTCACTAAACAAAAACAAAGAAACAACCACAGTATGTCTGGACCTGTCTAAAGCGTTTGATAGTGTTGAGCATGATATTCTCTTAAAGAAATTATGTAATTATGGTATAAGAGGTATAGCACTACAGCTAATAAAATCTTATTTATCAAACAGACATCAACAACTAGTAGAGAGTGACGATAGTGGAGCCAAGGTCAAATCAGACAAAGAAATAATTAAAAGAGGTGTACCACAGGGCTCAATTCTCGGGCCCTTGTTATACATACTGTACACAAATAATCTACCACAAGTTGTCAATCATAATATGGTGCAATTTGCAGATGATACATCTTTAATATTCAGTCACGACTCTAAAAACAGCCAAGAAAAAGACATCCTTGATGCGGTAATCACACTACAAAATTGGTTCACTAACAACAATCTGAAATTAAATGTTCAAAAAACCCAGATAATTACATTTTCGTACTTCACCCAAAATGAAGAAACAACTCTTACCTACAATGACATAAATGTTCCAAGTAGCCGATCAGTAAAATTCTTAGGCATCACTCTGGATTCAAGGCTTGACTGGAGGCCTCATGTTGACAGCTTGGCTGGGGATATGTCACGGTACTGTTATGCACTTGGGGTAGTGGCACGTTTTGTAAGTGTGGAAGCTGCCATGAGTGCGTATCATGCATATGTACAGTCACGTGTCAGATATGGAGTGATATTCTGGGCAAATTCTATATATGCACATAAAATCCTCATAATGCAAAAAAGATGTTTGCGACAAATATTTAATATGAAACCTACAGATAGTTGTAAATCGGTATTTATAAACAGAGGAGTACTAACACTAACAAGCCTATATATTTACGAAGCAGCAATATTTGTAAAAGAAAACATCATACTTTTCAAATCTCTAGAGCATAATTATGACACAAGAAACAAAAACAATTTAACAACAAGTAGAAAAAATTTCACATATATACAAAAAAATGTTGAGTATTCTATTATTAACATTTTTAACAAATTGCCTCATAACATAAAAAATCTCACCACAAAGACATTAAAATTGGAACTCAAAAGAATACTAATAAAAAAGGCTTATTATACGATAGACGAATATTTCAATGATGTTTCAATACAATAATAAAAAGACTTACTTTTATACTCTCAAACTAGGCTATTCCCAAATCTTATGTCTAGCCTTACTATTTTACTTACATTTTAATACTTTAACCAAAGACATGTTTTATCCAAATTAGGCATATTATCTATTTTAAAACGAATTTTAATACTATTGTCGTTAGTGTCTCAATTTTATTATGATATGTTATTTTTACATTAATATTAGTTATATTCTTTCTCTTCTCTGTTGTTTTCGCTTAATGTTTTGACATGTTCTACACCCAGTGGGGTATTGTATTAAAAAGGAACAAATAAATGTATCTATCTATCTATCTATCTATTAAGTATTTTGGATTTTATATATAAAAATTTAGATCAGGGACAAAAAGTCATCGGGTTATTCATAGATCTTTCTAAAGTGTTTGATTTCGTGAATCATGACATTCTTTTGAAAAATATTGAATGTTATGGTATACGAGGCATGTGTAATAAACTCCTAAAATCGTACTTAAACAACAGAAAACAGTTTGTAGATTTTCTCGGTGCTAAATCTGAGGAACTGCCTGTCGATATTGGCATACCACAAGGTAGTGTTTTGGGTCCGCTGTTATTTATTCTTTATACAAATGATTTAGATAACTATTTATCCACATTTTATGGTGCTTTTGCTGACGACATTACTATTATTGCAAGTGATAAGGAAACACATAATGCTACTAGCAAACTTAATTCAAATCTACTCGTGTTATCTCATTATTTCAGCAATAAAAAACTAGTTATGAACCAGGATAAAACTTTTATTATGCAATTTCATCCTACTGGAAAAAAATATACATCGAGTGTATTAATTAAACACAACACTAAATCAATTCAGCAAGTAACATCACATAAAGTTTTAGGAATTCATATAGATCTATCCCTAGATTGGAAAACACATGTTGCCTATATGTGCAATAATTGCACAATTGTTTTGCATTAAAACCATTGCGCCATATCACCAGTTTAGACACTCTTAAGACGTACTATTTTTGTAATTTCGAATCTCGAATTCGATACGGAGTTGTTTTTTGGGGATATTCAGCATCTGCGAGCAGAGTATTTGTATTGCAAAAAAGAGCCTTACGTTCCATGTTTGGAATGAATATTAGCGAATCTTGTAGCACATCATTTGTCCAAAATAAAATTTTAACCCTGCCTTGTTTGTACATTTTTGAAATATTAAAATTTGTAAAGAAAAATATAGATAAATTTAGTCAACAAAATATATTTCACAACTATTCGACACGTCATGGCTCAGATTTGCAATACGATATGCATAGATTAGAATTATACAAATCTAACCCTTACTATATGGGATCAGTAGTATATAATAAATTAAGCGTAAATATAAAAAATATTGTAAATGTAAAAAAAATTTTGTCAACTTTAAAAACATTTCTTGTGGCTAATGCATTTTATTCGGTGGACGATTTTCTAAATCACGTCAATTAATGTATGGTTTACGATACGATATGCATAGATTAGAATTATACAAATCTAACCCTTACTATATGGGATCAGTAGTATATAATAAATTAAGCGTAAATATAAAAAATATTGTAAATGTAAAAAAAAATGTGTCAACTTTAAAAACATTTCTTGTGGCTAATGCATTTTATTCGGTGGACGATTTTCTAAATCACGTCAATTAATGTATGGTTTGTGTGACATTTGTTAATAATAATTGTAATAATAACGAAATTATTGCTAATAAGTATTTTTTTTTCCAGTGAATGTCAGATTATAATATATAATGTTCTTTAATGATTATTTACTAATATGTTTATTGACTTGTCCTATGTCATTTTATGATCACTTGGATTAATAAATGTATTCTATTCTATTTTTTAATATCTTTAGATATTATTTTCAATTTTGGTATGAGTTAATAGAATATAAAACCACATGTTTGAGTTAGTAAAGTTATTTTATAGCACCACCAGTGGCGCCCCAGCAAACATGTCCTCTGATATTTTTTAACAAGAAGGTGGTACGCCACTGACATTTTTCCATGTGGATATTTTTTCGGATTAGCCGGGTTAATTCTACATAAAAACGGTCTGTTATGTTTTTCTCGGCAGACGCATACCCTGAAATATTAGCACGTCATTAAGGAACACCCTGTATAACTATTAGTCGATTATTATTATTTCTTCTCACTATTTCAGATATGCTCTTGTTACACCTTTATATTATCTTTTTAAGGAACTTATAAGTGAAACTAAGTAAAATTAGTGCGTGGTCCTTTGGTAGATCATTGACGCTACTGCCACCAAAGAAATGGTTAGACTTTTACTGGAAAATATACAACTAAAGGGAATAGATAATGAAAAATATGTTTTTCACCCTAATTTAAAATTTCCACGTTTTATGACTTCCTAAGCCTATTTAAAAAAAAAATTTGAAAATAAAACCAACCCCCCCCCCCCCCTTCGAAAAATGTTCGTATTTCGATTCACTATTGCTACAAAATTAATTTAAAAACACCAAATTAAAGATAATTTTGCAATGAACAACTTTTATTTGAACCGTTTGTAAATGCAATATTTCCCGTGAAAATAGAGGAAAAATCGATTTTTTCAATTAAAACTATCCCTTTTTACCCTCTATAGGTTTCCGCATTCCTAAACTTTTTTATATTGTGAACTCTGACTTATTTTGGACCTATAACCAAAGTTTAAGGTCTGCACAATTTTTTTCGAGTTACGGTCATTTTGTTCAATCTTTTCATGTACTAATCAATGGGTTTCAATTAATATTTTGCCCACTCTTATGCCTTAAGCCAGGTCACTGCTTTCTTGCACCAATTTGATTAATAACAAAGCTTTTAAATATAAATACAGTTTTCTAAAATCATCAGCTTGTAAAAATAAAACAGTCTTGTTACATTAATCATTGATCTATTTTTTTCTTTTTTTTTTAGAATGAACGTATATAATTGTGAGAAATGTACATTTAAAGCCACACAACAGACTATTTTTGAAGAGCATTCTTTGTTACATGAGGGGGAAAATTTGAACAAAGACAACAGAAGCACAGGTACAGAAAAAGAAGCTGAACGAAACAGCATCAATGAAAACAATGATTTAGGAAATATTTCGCAATCAAATGTCAACGGTGGAAACACAGAAACAGGTTTAGAAACTGTAATAGAAATATTTAAACATGTCGGCGAGCAACAGTCAGAAACAACCCAAATAGAATTAAGGGAACAAAATACAGAGGTAGTAAATGCAAATACAGTTGTTGATAATACGGGAGATAAGGAAATAATAGCAAAGAAAGGTGAAATGTGTAAATTCATAAGTATTGGGGCAAGCAACAGGAAACAGTCGGATAAAGATAATGAACAAGAAAACTCCACCAATAGTTGTTCAAAAAATGCTAAAGAAAAGGGAATGGATAATTTGATAGAAGAAAGTGAAACCATTGTAAACACAACTGGTAAGGAGAATGTAGATCCAATTCCAAAGGATATATCTCAAGAAACTATCTGTAACAGCGAAGTTAGTAATACAGAAAAAGATGTACAGGAACTATTAAATGAGAAGGAACCATCTATTTCTGTTCCTAATAAGGCGCTAAATGGAGAAGAAAAAAAACGCGAAAAGCAATCTCACGTCATTACTTCAATTGATGAAAAACAAAAAAGATTGCACAAAGCAATGAAACATACTGAAACAGTTACAGTAGGCAAAGAAAATGTAGAACAGGCAGTAACTGAAACAACTAATAATGAAACTAAAAAAACTGAAACACCTTCAAATTCTCCAAATAGAAACAAACAGAACCATACTGATACATTGATACCCAGTAACTTATCTGCAACTGAAGAAGTTGTGAATAATGACAATAATTTAGAAAACATAGAATATTGTTGTACAAAATGCTCATATAGGACAAAACACAGAACTATGTTTAAAACACACTTAACAGAACATGGAACCGAGTTTTTCAGCGGCGTTATTTCATTTTTAGATTTAGTTAACGAGAAAATAGTTGCAAGTCAATATGAAAGTGGACAAGTTCATGATGAAATAGATGAACAATGCACGGTAGAGACTCAGAACACCATACTTGACGAAGTTCAAACTGAAAACAAAGAAAAATTAGAAAATGAAGGTGAAGTGGATACCTGTAAAAGTTTACAATCAAATTGTCAAGTTGCTGATGGTATTCAAATTGCTGATAATGAGCAAAGTGAGATGTTAAATATAGAAAATAACACCATTTGTGAACAAAATGAAACAATTGTTTTAGATAAAGAAAATGAAAGCTTTCGTACAGCTGCAGCAAATATTGAAGTCGTTTCTGAAAATCAGATTGTGCAAAGTGGGGAAGCACAAATAATAAACGAGAATGTAAGTTCAGGAGAAAAGTTGTTAGGAACACAAGCAGAAAATAGGGAAACAGATGATAAAAATGAAAGCAGTGTGATTCTTAATGAAGAAAATAACACTGCAGCTATTGAAACAAATATAGAAAAGGACAAAACACCATTGCAGTTTAATGAAAATGAGGAAACTGGGCCTAAAGCTGCAACATATGTAGATGGCAAATCTGAAAATGTGGAAAATCTAGTCGTGCAAAATCAAAGTAATCTAATATCAGAGACGAGTGAAGCAAAACCCAATAAAAGGAAATCAGTTCAAAAGACTAGATCAGCATCTAAAAAAATTAAGCTGGAAAATGATGAAGTGTATCGCTGTGACGAATGCTCTTACCGGTCACATAAAAAGAGGTACTTCGATAACCACAAAATCATACATTCGAAAGATGTTATAAAGTGCAATTATTGTAGCTTTACTACAAATCTTCAAAGATATATGACTTCTCATATGCTCGTTCACTTGCAACCTGAAGAGGTAAGATGTATTTTTCTACTACTTTTTTTACTGACTTAACGGTAGCTTTTGATTGTGTTAACCATCAAATACTAAAGATAAAGATAGATAAAGATAACTTATTAATAAATTACACTTCTATGGAGTGAGGGGTGTATGTCTCGATATTCTACATTCATTCTTAGATAATAGGTATCAGGTTGTAGATAGTTGCAATATTCGTAGTGATAAATCAAGAATTGTTAGAGGAGTGCCTCAGAGCTCCGTGCTGGGGCCGCTGCTCTTTCTTATTTATATAAACGACTTACCACATGAGCTCTTTAAATATTAAAACAATGTTTGCTGATCGTGCAACATTAAGTAAAAAGTTAAGTAGTGATGAAAATCCTCAACATATTCTGACAGAAATATTACAAAAAGCTAAATCCTGGTGTACACCAAATCAACTCCTGTTAAATGAGAGTAAAGCCTTATCACTAACTTTTGAGTCAAGAAAAACAAATCAAACGGAGCAAAGTGTCAAATTCTTGGGAGTCCAAGTTGATACAAATCTAATCTGCATTGAATATAGTGAAAAACTCCGGGGCAATTTAAGTAAGATCGTATATGCAATCAGAAAAATTGAAAATCAGAAAACCAAAATGCAGCGATTTATCAAGATCTAATAGATATTCGTAAAAATTGAAACGAGTACCTTACGCATGCTGATGTTCATGAGCATGACACTTGTAATAAAACAAATCTAGTCCCACCATTAAATAGATTAAAAAGAAAAATGAAGGTATCAAATTTCACAACTCCCTGTCAGTCAATGAAAGTATTTAAAAGTAAAATAAAAGATTTATTAAGCAGAAATCCATTATATAGTTTGAATCTTAGAGTAGGAAAGATATGTATATTGTAAGGAGTCCTAACGCTACTGCCAATGGTGTGACAAACTGCCACCAAAGAGCAAGCGCCAGTGGAGGAACATATGTACAATATGTAGGTATCAAGTTTATCACGTCAAAGGAATAAAACGATACAAAACTGGTATTTTTTCCAGAAACAGCTTCATAATATAATTAATGAGTGCAATGAATATTAATTCGACAAATTGTGCATAGTGAGTCTGAAAATTATGAAATAAATTCATTGGAATTGAAGTGTTTGGGAAAACTATTCGGCACGTCGATCTTTTTTATTTGGCAGCCCTCATCATTGTGGATATATATTTTTGATTGTCCCCACTATTGTCATTTATTATAAACAATTCGGGACATTACATTTTAAAAAGTGTCGAAATAAGTCGGGTGATGTGACAATTAAAAATTAAAACAAAAATTATCGTGTCAGTCAAAAACTTTTCCTTTTACTGTTAATTAAGTTATCACTTGAATATTTCTGAGACTGAATGTATACCTATTCAAATTCAGTTAATTTATTTAGAATACGTACCTTTATTATTAGTGCTACATAAAATATACACAAACTTTTTACTTGTTTTTCAATTACCTGTGTGATAAAAAATAATACATAATGAATTGGGTAGGTATATTTATAGAAGATAACACCCAGCTAGATGCAAATAGAACAAAATATTTATTTCGAAAACATACAAATAATTTTCCTACATTATTACTTAGGAGCATTTTTATAATATATTTGATGTCATATGATGGCATCTTTTTGTTCTCTGAAACAAGAAAAAAATATGTGCAAAGAAAAAAAAAACTCAGATCACGACTGATTGCCTGTTGGCGTACGCTGTTAAAAAATGATTATTAAATAAACGATGCCCACCTTCTTTACTTGCAAGTAGCTGGGTTGTTCTACGAAAATTGTTGGCATAGCTTCATTTAATAATTTCATTTTATTTCCCTCTGTTTGGTAGAACCATTTCTTCAAATCTTCAAATGAATACGACAAGAAGCCATCATAATTTGGTGTTGGAGCTCAGTCTACTAATTTCATGTTTTCTAACCATAACTTTCGTTTATCAGGATCGTTTGGAAATCTAAGAAAACAGAGTAATATAAATTAAAATGTAATAATACGTTTTATAGCATGTATTGTCAAAATTTTCTTAAAATGTATTTACATACAGGGCGTTTAGAGGGTCAATGCAAGCCCTTGTGGAGGTGATATAGGGGAGATCATGCATTGCATCATTGCATTAAGCCAAACATACCCTAGTACAAAGTCTTACGATCCAAAATATCAAAAAATTTAAGACTACTAAGGTATGTTTGGCTTAATGCAGTCTAAATGATCTCCCTTGTCAACTTCGCAAGGCTTTGCATCGAATTTTCAAACACCCTGTATAGTAATGTATATATTATAGTAATAATTTATTAGTCAAAAGTAATTGCACCATAGTGTATTGACATAAACAAACAAAAACAAAAAACGCGCAGCTAGTGTAAATATTTTAAAATGAAGCAAGTATGGCCTGCGAATATTTTGCTTGAATATTTCAGAATTTATTTTTATTGCTCTTATATTATTAAGACTATTGTGAAATGAGTGAAAGCTGATAATATATTTGATTTCACCATGTTAGAATTAAGTGGATTTTTGTAGAAACTTTATTTCTACCATGATAAAAAAATTAATCTCATTATAATTTACTTTTATGTACTTCTATCAAGTAGGTATAAAAGAAATATATTCAAAGGGGACAAGCCAGCCACTTCAGACAGACGTTGGGTTTATATTTACACAAGTTATAATTAATTTTGAATGCTTATCTCACTTTTGTGATTTTCCCAGTTTTGTCCAGTGGGCGAGATTTTTCTTTAAAAAAACGATTTTTTACCAATCTTCTTGCCTTCGGCCCTGTTGGAGGTTGACAGCTAACCATCTCACTACCTATATTCGATAAGTAAAAAATGTTTGGATTACTTGAGCATAGAATGGCTACTATATATTCACTATTACATATTTTTACTCATATCTTACATACTAGAATTTATTCTACACAACACCATAAACAATATACCTACGCCTATGGAAAAATGTCTTTTCGGATGCACTGTTCTATATTCAATGAAGAAGAGATGAATGAAAATTTCAGTCAAATAATGTGCAAATTGCATATCAGAAAATGATACACTATGCTTTTTATTATCATTGCGTGCACAGACATAATCAAGTAAATAATAGGCCTACAGTTAATTTAACTAGGTAAAGTTAAAACTGCATATATTTTACCTGCAAAGCGTTACTCCCTTCCATTTTTTTCTGCTGCGAATTTTACAGTAGTTTACAGAATATGATACCATCATGTAGGTATATTACATAAATTTGCACTAAATCACTTCTATTGGAAAATTTCATTTTTCTCTACCGTTTGTGTGCCACCAACGCAATGGCGTCTACACCGTTTTTAGGCACAACTTGTTTGCGTGGCGATTATGCGCTGTTACGAGTCCTCACCATCTATCTTTCCTAGTCTAAGGTTTGAACGAATTCTTGCATATTGATTTTGGTGACAGAAACGTTTTTGGATAATAACTGTAAATTGGTAATATTGGTTTTTCTACATTACTGTTTTAATTAATTTTGTTTTTAATCCTTGAATGTATTTTTAATTGTGCTTACATGTAGACTGAAATTTTAGTGGTTTTATTGTTGTAACATTACTTATTTGAAAACGTGTCTAAAAAATTTTATATTTTCTCAAGACCAATAAATATTACTATTTATAGAACTAATGTATAACTTATTTCTAATTACATATACTCAATGAGATTGTCCTGTATATTTTTTGTTTGTTTGTGATTTCCCGAGGGGCATCCGGCCCATAGTTACACTCTTTGACATTATGGTCTGCATAAGATATGATAAATGAACTATGTGAATGGTGAAAATATAGTGAGCTTTTGTCAAATATCAATAAAACATTTTATTGAATTCTATTTCTAATGAGAAATTCCTTCGGCTGAGTAGAAAATGCTCATGATTTATGTCACTAACTTAGCTGCTATCTCAAAGCAATCTCAAAAAAGAATTTAAATTATGAGCAATAGTTTTAACAATGCTATTTACAAGTCTAACTATATATAATTGGTTTCAGATAAAAATGTACAAGTGCCCACATTGCTCATACCAAACAAAGAGACGTGGCGATCTACCTATCCACATGGTACTTCACAAAAAACCTGAAGAAATACAAATGTTTCAATGCGACAAATGTTCATACAAAACTAAAAGAAAAACTAATCTAAGGTCCCATGAACTGAGCCACAAGTCTGCGAATGATATAACTATATACAGTTGCGCTTTATGCTCATTTACAGCGAAGAAAAAATACACCCTCAAATCACACATGATTGTTCACCAGAAAATGGAAGAAATACATTGGTATAAGTGTGGTCAGTGTTCTTATAGCACCAAATACAAAGCAGGACTAAGAAGGCATGGTTTAGTTCACAAAAACCTCGACGAAATAAAAACTTATGATTGCCAGATATGTCTCTACAAGGCAAAGCATAAGAGTCATCTTAAATCGCATTTGCTGATACATAAGGATCCTAAAGAAGTGGAGATGCATCGATGTGACCATTGCCCTTATAAGTCGATTAAAAAAAGTAACCTGCGCGCTCACATGTTGCAACATAAGAAGATCGAGGAGATAAATATGAAGATGTGCGCGCACTGCCCCTATCAGACTAAACTTAAATGCAATTTAATTAAACATATAAATCGTATTCATAGCCGAGCAGTAGTATAAACATATTTTTATGAACTTTTTTTGTATACATTAATTGGCATATTTTTAAAATGCTGAATTTACTGATTGAAGTTTTAGTCATATTTATTTAAATTATTTTAGTTAAGTTGTGATTATAATCGACACTGCTTGTTTTAATATATAATTATATTTTTAACTGTTAATCAGTTCTTGCTCTATTATTGAACAAATAATTTTTGTGAAATTATGTGATTGACAACCACTTGGCAGACTTTTGTGACCCAGGCACCATTCTTAATCGACCTCCCTTTGCTGCTTGGTACGTCTTAATGGCATCAAACTGTGTGTTACAGTTGCCTGTTAAGTGTATGGCTTCAACAAACCAGTCACAACCTCTGAACTAATTCTAATTATTAACTCCTTAACAACAAAAATATACTTGCAAGTGCCCCAGATGAAGTAACAACTCTAATAGTTAAACAACGCAAAGTTCTTACAGCAGAGGTACTTGCGTATATCCCAAATAACAATTTTCGATTTAGAACTTTTCCTAAGTTACTAAAACTAAGCAAAATTATACCTATTTTCAAAAAGGGCCATAAAGGCCTAATAAATAACTATAGGCCAATATCCTTATCAGTTTTCTCCAAAATAATTGAGAAAGCCATGTTAAATCGATTACTCTCATTCCTAAACAAATACAAGTTAATGTCTCCCAAACAACATGGTTTCACGAAATGAAGATCCACATTGTCTGCCCTGGTGGAGTTTATAATGTAGATTTATAAAAATCTTGACAAAGGGAATAACATCTTAGCAAGCTATATTGACCTATCGAAGGCTTCTGACTGTGTCAACCACAACATGTTACTCAAGTTGGGTAATCTCGATATCAGAGGAATCTGCAATCAATGGTTTATTTTCTGAAAAGAAAACTATGTTATATTCAATGGTCAGGACTCAAAAACTATGACTAATAGCCAGAGGTCAGATTACCTATCATATTCCAGGTACGGCTTTTACAGATATTATAAATATTGTAAACGCATACTGAAACATTCCCAAAGTATAAGAACAGAAAGTCATGACGTACTAAATTTATTTAATTTTACAATGTTAATGGTTAACTTAGTTTTATCGAGTATTGCACTACATTAAATAAAAATGAAACGCGTAATAGATTATTTTAAATTGCAGCAGATATACATGCTGGCTGTTTATTTAAAGCCCAATCCCAGGCTGGGAGGGGAGTAATATAACAAGATTACTCAGTGTCTCTCTTACTAGGACGAGCCTATACTATCAGGATGCCCTACTTTATAATAAATTGCCTAAGGATATAAAACAGTACTGCCCCATTACGCAATTAAAAAATCATTTAAAATATTACCTTTTTAAACTTTGTTTCTACAGCTTCGAGGAATTTTTATAAATATGTACTTACCCAATCATTGCATCTAAATTCACACATGTACATTTCTGTTTTATTTTGCTATCTACTCAATGATATATACATTGTGATAAACACAGGCCTGTGCTGAGACCTTATAGGGGGCCCGGGCATATAAGGTCTGGGTGCTCTGGATTGAAAATGTGCCTCAGGAGAAAATTTTGAATTTTTCAAGGTTAAACGATCTTAAATGAACGAAGAGACTTTCAAGTAAAAAAATATTTCCTTGAAATAATTGATTTCATAGGGTAAAATCCGCGGAGGGGCCCGCTGAACAGGGGCCTACTGGAAAGTGCCCAGTAGGCCAGCACGCACCTGGATCAGCTAAACTGTATACAAAACATGCTCACATTCTAGGTAACTTCCTTCTTTTTCATATTTCAAGTTTTAAATATACTAGTATGTGATTTTACTATGTTATTTAATTCTTAGTTGTAGTTTATAATTATTAGCTCTATGATATTTTGACACATCTACGTCTTGATTACGATATGATTACAAAATATATAAAGAAAAAACCTGGTTTTGATACAGAGCCAGTTATGGTAAAAGAGTTAGCATCACATTCAAGAAGACTAAAATGTTTTGTTGTAACAGCACCACTATTGAGAAAAGACGAATTATATGACCCCAACTTTTGGCCCGAACAAGTAGGCATAAAAAGATTTGACTTTTCAAAACATAAAGATTTTCTTCAGGAAAGAGGAGATTTTTTATAAATGAACACCGTGGAACAAAAAAACAGCACAAATTATCAAACGAAATTAAGCAGCAGACGTCATCTAATTTAAGTGTTTTACATCTAAACATTAGGTCCATTAGAAATAAAGTGGAAGAACTCGAAGCCTTTCTTCTAAGTAGTGAAACGTATTACGATTTTTTGTGTTTTAGCGAACACTTTCTAACAGAAGACGAAATCAATTTTCTCGTAATTAATGATTATAAAGTTGTATCATATTTTACCAGGAAAAATATGATACATGGTGGAACTGTGATATTAAGTAAACCAAATATTGTTTGTAAAAATGTAGATGTTATTGTAAATATGTCTGTTGAGCTGCACTGTGAAATTTCAGCAATTGAGGTTAGTAAATTTAACTGCATCATAGTAACCATTTACAGGTCACCTGTTGGAGACTTTCATACATTTCTTTCAATATTAACTAATGTTTTAGACAAACTAATAAACTTGTGTAAATACATCATCGTAAATGGTGATTTCAATATACACTTTAATATAAATAACACAAGGAGAAATCAATTTATAGATCTGATGCAAGGGTATGGTCTAACACAACAAGTCTTCCAGAACACGACATGCTTAAGCTGTATTGATAACATATTTGTAAATTTCCTAAATATCGTACAATTTGATATCAATGTCTATGACCCATTTCTATCAGATCACTTTACAATAGTAATTTCAGCCAACTTTCGAAATGACCCTAGGCCTGAATGTCATATTCAGAGACCTATCACCAAGAAAGGAACATGTAAAATGTTCAACATATTAGAGACACAGAATTGGAATTTCATAACTCCAGATGATTCAGTAGACGTTCAGTTTAACACCTTTATCCACATACTAACAGATGCAATGAGCAGGGCCTTTCCTGTAGTCAAGAAGGTAAGTACTATTAGAGAAAAAAACATAACCTGGTTTAATAACCACTTAAAACAGATGAGAGAAACCCTGAAATTCATTATAGAGGCACATAAAAATAATCCTAGTACAGAGTCGGCCGAATATATAAAACAATTCAGATTCAGATATAGGCAGGAAATAAATTTAACAAAGAAAGCTGCTTACTCTAACTACATTACAACTTCTACAAATAAAATAAAATCTTCATGGGAAGTGGTAAATTCTTTCAGAGGCACCAACAGGTTAATAGACGAAGAGTCTGACCTCGATGCGAATGATTTTAACACATTCTTTGCGAATATAGCACAGAATACATTACTATCATTGCCAAATTGTAACCAGAGTCATGAAATATATATGTCTAAATTAGAAATCGACAAAAATATTCAGTTTGAATTCAGAGAGGTAACCTATGTAGAGGTCAGGGATGCTGTCAATAACATAAAAAACAAATCTAGTAAAGACATTTATGACATGAATACAACATTAATAAAATCGCTTAAAAATATTCTTATAATCCCCCTAACTAAATTAATAAACAACAGTATAAGGAAAGGAATATACCCTTCTTGCTTTAAACTAAACAAAGTAGTACCCATCTATAAAAAAGGATCAAAAACGGACATAAATAACCATCGCCCAATAACACTTATTCCCGCACTATCCAAAGTATACGAATACTTATTAAAAAGTCAACTCTATGACTATTTTGAAAATAATAACTTATTTACAAGTGCCCAATATGGGTTTCGATTACATAAATCTACAACTTCTGCTATCACGGACCTTTTGGAATACATATCGGAGGCCTTTGAAAAGGGGTTTTATGTGGGTTCTACATTCTGCGATCTCTCAAAGGCCTTCGATTGTGTTTCCCACTCAATACTAATAAATAAATTATCTTACTATGGATTAAATAGGAAAAGCTTAGCCCTCGTTAGTAGTTACCTATCTGCAAGAAAGCAAAAAACTTTTTATAGAAAATCAATATCAGAGTGGGAAGATATAAAACATGGAGTGCCCCAGGGCTCTATACTGGGGCCTTTATTGTTCCTTATATATATAAATGATATAAATACTTCAGTTCCTAATGATAAGTTGATTCTTTTTGCAGATGATACAACTTTGGTGAACTCAAATTCGAATTATGATATTTTAAATAACGTTATGAAAGAAAATACTACAAATTTAAATAATTGGTTCCTTGCCAATAAAATGTCACTAAATGCATCTAAAACTGTCAACATAACTTTCAGCCTCAAGCAAATCGCAAATGAAAATAATCCTACTGAAACTAAATTTCTGGGGATTTATCTCGATCCAACACTTAAATTTGAAAACCAAGTCGCGCATCTGGCAACTAGACTCTCTAAAAATATCTTTTTACTCAAAAACTTGTCAAGAATATTACCACATAATATATTGCTCCAAACATTTCATGCAATTTTTCAGTCACTAAGCTGTTATGGCATTCTGGCTTGGGGTCATTCTTGTCATGTGGAACGCATTTTTGCTCTACAAAGAAGGGCTCTTCGAATCGTAGCTAACATCAACTACAGACATGACGTAAAAAATGTATTTATTCAACTTAAGGTTTTAACCATACCCTGCCGATTTATATATGAATGTCTAGTTTATGCCTATACTAATCAAGATGTCTATAATAAAAATAAAAATTTTCATCAGTATTTGACCAGAGACGGAGATGATATTAGAATAGACTATTTCAGGCTACGTAAATCTCGATTGGCAACTAATTACTACAGCCCTCTATTCTTTAACAAGCTACCAAATAATTACAAAGGATTAACTCTAAACAAGTATAAGGCAAAAGTAAAAGAATTACTAGTCAGAAAAGCTTTCTACAGCACAACTGAATTTTTACAGTGCAGTTCATTGATATAAATAAATAAACAAATAGACTTTATTATATAGTGTTCAATGTTTCATATTTGTATCATCGACTGATTATGCGAATGTCATTGTGTGAAATTTTGTTTTAATTTTTAATTTAAAATTTTTTTATTTAAGACTATAACTAATATTAAAAATATTTCAAAGGGTAAAACTTAACTGCTACTTTAATTCATGTTTGTTAAAACTATGTGTGTGATTTTTTGTTCATTAATTGAATATCTTCGATTATATTTATCAATATTTTTATTATAGAACTTAACTAATTTGACTTGTGTAAAACTTTTACAAGTTTGTAACATCAATAAACTATCTATTTCTATTTCTTCTAATAGATCTTAATGGGAAAATAAAGTTCTTTATCTTCATCTCTATCTTTAACAAAACTCTTTCCCATCAGTTCATTGGTAATATCAGCCTGTTTTGGACGGTGCCCACTACGTCTTTTACCATCTAGTTTTCCCTAAACCACTAATCATTCTATATATTACTCTTTCTCTGGTTAATGTGGCAAAATAATGCCAAGAAGCAGGAGAATATGCTACGGGAGAGTTCTTTTGAGGACGTTTCTTTGCAGAATCGTGCTGGTGACAATGGGCTTTCTATGCAATCAATAAAGAATGTGTCCGTAACTGCGGAGGCTACTGCACTGACCAAACCAGGGCTTAAAAGTAGTTATGCCAGAGATAGTCTTCACACAAATAAATATGTTTTAAATCGAGAATCTTATGATTCATATAAGCAAATAAATACATTATTTATAGCCATACGAAACAAATACTTTTTTAGTAAGAGATAAAAAGTATCACAAATTCATAAAATAATAAATGAATAATTTATTATTAAAAACTTGGGCAAGTAGATGTAAGAGATGTTTACTGAAACTGGTAGATAAAAAATACCAGACTTCGGCTGCATATTATATATACCTGCTCGGTCGGTCTTATTGTTTCACCGAAAACAAAAAAACTCGACACTTTAACCGGCATACGCCACTTCAACCTTCTGCATCACTTAAGAAAATGTAAAACAATTCTTTATTCAAAATATTATTTTTATCATTGAGAAAAATCACCAAAATGAAACATGCATCATAATCCCTTCAACAATCAGCTTTACCAGTCAACAATAACGCCAATCAATACCAAATTAGAAACTCTCTCTACAAGATTTTCCAAGTTGTTATTTAACTTCAACATACTATAAGCAAGTTTTGCATTGTACGAAATCCAGGCATACAGGCAAAATATAAATACCCAGAGAAAACCACATGAGAATACATACAAGTGTAATGAAGCATCCTAAAGTCATACCTCATTACTAAGAAGTTTCAGTGTAGTGCCGTGTGCACATTTGCCACACGACGGCGATTCATACTCGATATACTAAATTTGCACACCGCCCGACTCCGACCGTCTCAAAAAGGAGGGATAGTTTCGTGTATAAAAGCCCAGCCGCGGATCGAGAAGAGCACTGGGTACATCTCTCTGTAGACTGCCGACGGCGCGCTGAGCCGAAGACAATTTACTGATTTATGCACCAAGTGACGTGACTCTCCGGACCGAATATATCTTGACCTAGAGAAGTCTTACGGCGCGCTGAGCCGGGGACAGAACTTGTGCCAAGTGTTATTTAGTCCAGTGATGTCCCGACGAAACCGACACGGAGCAAATATAAATTAACAGAGGAGTGACCCGGCGAGTTGAGCCGATAGCTTGCTCGAGTTGATAGTTATTAGCCCGCCGCCGTTTCCGCCGTCAAAACCCCTACTCGCCGCATCACTGCATTACACTCTCGTCGTCTCTCTCACTCATACGATTTAAAAGTCACCTGATTACCAATAACCGTAAAAGATACGGACCTGAAAACCGATAACCTGTAACTATTGTATATTATGTAAACCTGCATATTTTACCTGTTGAAGATAATAAAATTGTTAATTTTGATTGGGTTGTCTTATTAAACTAATCTGGATCCTGAACTAATCTCCGACTCCAGCTACCCAGAGCAAAACACCGTTACATAATTTGGCGCCCGAGCAGATATTAAGACATTAGTTCATTCCGGATAACCCAAAAAGTGTCATTTACAAACGAGAGGTAGACAAATAGAAAGAGTGTAACATAATTTAACACCCGAAACAGATTTTAAAAGGTAAATTTACTCCAGACAGCCCAAAAGGATAAGAGAGAGATAGTAAAATATTTAGAGGGAGACACAAAATATTCCAAGCCATAGAAATGAGTTTGTCAGACACAGATGGTGCTTATGGACTAGAAGTCGCAGATACCACAGTAGGATGGATATATTAATTAAAGAAAGATGAACTACTAGTAGAATTATCCAAGTACGGCGCAATTACAACTGGAACAGTGGAAGAACTCCGAAGTAGACTAAAAAGTTATTTACGTAGCGAGGCAGCCAAGAAAGTTGATGCCACGCCCACCCAAATAAATCCTACAATACCAGACAGGTCATACATTTTACCAACACCCATGGGTGCGGTTTTAACTGATGTTCGCAAATGGAACGTTCGTTTCGACGGCAGAAAAGCCGTTTTCTCATTTCTAGAACGTGTAGAGGAGCTACAGTCTGGATACAATTTTAATGATGAACAAATGCTACGAGCCCTACCCGAACTACTACAAGGCGATGCATTATTATGGTACAGAAATAATAAAACGTCCTGGAATACGTGGGATCAATTTGTCACAAAGTTAACAGCATTTTACGCACCCTCAGATTACCATTTAAAGTTGGAAGACGAAGCAAGGCTCCGCGTACAAAAAGAAAACGAAAATATAAAAGATTATTTAGTAGCAATCCAAACTCTACTGCGGAGGCTTAAAAATATCACTCCAGAACAGAAGTTATACCGAATATACTCAAATTTAAAACCAGAATACCGAAAATATATCAAACGAACCGATTTCCAGACACTCGATCAATTAATAACCCTAGCAAATGAACACGAAACTGTTTGTAAAGAAGAAAGGACAGCCAAACAAAATTTACAAACAGGCACACCAAGATTAGGTTTTAATTACACACCAGACAGATATTATCAAGCACCGAATTATAGAAATAATTATGGAAACAACACACAAAACCACAATAGGCCGGCCACCCAGAATTATTCTAGATCACAAGATCAGGTACAGAGACGAACCGCCGCCGAGTATCCCACAACACAAAGCAATTCTAGGAATAACACACAAACAAATCCCAGGCACAGCGTAGTTAATAACTACAATAGAAATACAAACTGTTGGCGATGTGGAATCCCTGGTCACACCCGAGGTAACTGTAAAAACACACCAAAGATATTTTGCTCCCAATGTGGACAATTAGGGATATTTTCCCGTGATTGCAGCTGCAAAAATGAGGCCTCGGGAAACGGCAATATGGCTGCCCTGCCTCGCGAACAGTCCAGCCAGTAAACAACTTCCCCGCGGCCACCGTCCAAACTCCAGTTTTCAATGTCAACGACCGACTGAAGATCCCGATACAAATCGGAACCGAACACTTTACATCGCTACTCGACACGGGCTCAACCCGCTCTTACATAGGGGACGCTGTATACACGAACTGCAAAGCAAACTTACTAGAAATAAATTGTACCGGACATAATATTAAACTGGCGGATGGAACCGAAACACTAGTAAACAGAGAATTCAAATTAAATTACTACACAACAGGACTTCAATTAACCGATAATTTCTTGTACTTGCCAAATTTAACTTATGATATTATTTTGGGGATGGACTTTCTAAGGAACCATCACGTTACCATTGATTTTAAATTACTAACAGGGCAAATTATGGGAAATATGATAGACTTTAATCGGAAAATAGAAGGAACAATACCGCTCTCTCTAATTCAGCCCTCAGATAACGAAAAACAGATCCTGTCAAATTTTTTACAAGTCGAACTTCCGAAATTTGAAACAATTCAAGGTGTTACCCCACTAACTCAACACAAAATTAGACTCCTGGACGACACGCCGATTAAACAGAGATACCGCCCATTAAACCCAGCCATGCAAAAAATTGTTAATACCGAGTTAGACAAAATGTTGGATGAAGGTGTAGTAGAACCGTCTAAAAGCCCGTGGAATTCCCCAATTGTCATGGTAAAGAAAAAGGACAATAAATATAGATTTTGCATAGACTTCCGGAAAGTAAATGAAGTTTCGATGAAAGATGCTTACCCATTACCTTTTATAAACGCCATTTTAGACAAATTACGAGAAGCCCGGTTCATATCTACTTTAGATTTACGCTCCAGCTATTGGCAAATATCTTTGACAAATGAGAGTAAGCCAATAACCGCATTTACGGTACCCGGAAGAGGGTTATTTCAATTTAAAGTTTTACCTTTTGGCCTCCATTCAGCCCCTAGCACATTTCAAAGACTCCTGGACCAGATTATAACCCCTGATCTACCTTATGCATTTGCGTACCTGGACGACATCGTCGTAGTAAGCAAGACATTTAACGAACATTTACAACACTTACAAGAAATATTTCAGCGTTTAAAAGATGCAAACCTACAACTAAATCCAGATAAATGTAATTTCTGCAGAAAAGAACTAAGATATTTAGGACACCTGGTAAGTGAAGATGGCATTAAGACAGACCCCGAAAAAGTAAGTGCCATTGTGGCAATCCAGCCTCCAAAGAATGTCAAACAATTACGACGTTTTCTTGGCATGACTTCCTGGTATAGGAGATTTATAAAGTCATATTCGGACACTGCCGCACCCTTAAACAAATTACTGAGGAAACATATCCGCTGGAAATGGACAGCAGTTGAAGAAGAGGCTTTCACAAAACTCAAAAATGCATTAACAACGGCCCCTGTACTCAGCTGCCCCGATTTTACGAAAACTTTTTATCTCCAGACAGACGCATCTATACAAGGACTTGGTTCAGCACTGCTACAGAAAATTGACAATCAGGACCGTATTATAGCCTATGCAAGTCGCTCCTTGTCAGACGTAGAAAAAAAGATGTCAGCCGTGGAATTAGAATGCTCCGCCATACTCTTCGCAATCCGGAAACACATTAGTTACATACAGGGATATCATTTTGTTGTTGTAACAGATCACCAGAGTTTAAAATGGTTATATTCCACAAATCCCACCAATGGACGACTGGCTCGATGGGTAATGGAATTACAACAGTACGATTTCGAAATAAAATACAGAAAAGGAGTGTTAAACAAAGTGGCAGACGCACTTTCCCGCCAGCCAGTTATCACCGAAGAAGGAAATAACACAGAGGAAGGTATTTTCGCAATTGAAAATTCAGAAAACTGTGCTTGGTACAAAGAGACCATTAAACTAGTACAAAGTAAACCCGAAAGAAAACCGGAATACTGCATTATCGACGGAAACCTGTACCGCCATATATGGAGCAGTAACAATTTTACAGACCCCGAATTTTCCAGCCCATGGAAACTTTGTATCCCGCAACCGCAACGAAAGCAAATCCTGAAGGAAAATCACGATGCACCATGCGCAGGACACCTAGGTATAACAAAAACTATAACCCGAATTGCCGATAAATACTACTGGCCTAGGATGTACAGAGATATTGCAAATTACGTAAGACGCTGCCCGAACTGTCAAAAATATAAATCATCTCAACAACAGACCGCAGGAAAAATGCAATTCCCTAAAATAAACGGATGTTGGGATACTGTCAGCATCGACATTGTCGGACCACTTCCTAGGTCTAGCAAAGGCAACAATAATCTCATCGTGTTGCAAGATAGATTCACTAAATGGATAGAATGTCACCCTGTAAGAAAAGCAACAGCAGACGCCGTTTGCAAAGCATTAAAGGAAAAAATTATCGCCAGATTTGGATGTCCAAATTACATTATCACCGATAACGGGAAACAGTTTACCAGCAACGAATTCACTTCGCTGTTATCTGAATACGGTATTACACACCGTACAACGACGCCGTATTCACCCCAATGTAATCCAGTAGAGAGGACAAACAAAGTAATAAAGACGATGATTGCCCAATATACCGAAAACGACCACCGAAAATGGGACCAATTTTTACCAGAATTTACGTTGGCCATAAATTCGTCCAGACATGAATCCACGGGATTCACACCGGCAATGCTTAATTTCGGTAGAGAGTTAACACTACCTAGCTCTCTCAACAAAGAAAACCAGAATAATAACCCAACAAACCCAGATACCCCGAAGAAACACATTGAAAAGTTGCAGAAAATGGCCGATATATTTGAACTTGTACGAGTAAACCTAGCCAGAGCATACCAAACACAGAGTCACCACTACAACCTGCGTCGCAGGGAATGGACCCCCCTTGTGGGAGACAGGGTCATGAAAAGGGAACACCCTTTGTCCTCAGCAATCCGAAATTTTAACGCAAAACTGGCACCTAAATTCTCAGGACCATACATCGTGGTGCAAACTATATCACCAGTTATCGTCGAAATTAGATCCCCCACCGGTCGCAGGAAGCTGCGCGTACACGTAAAAGATTTGAAACCGGCGCATGTCTAAAACATATAAATTAACATGCACTCGCAGCAAATATTCAGTCGACCAGAATCATCAGACCAAGATGTGGCCACGAACTCCAAGTTTACCACCCGGGTACCCTGAGTCAGACGACCCGACGCCGTCTCCTCCACCACGCCCGATGTCACCGCCCGGACCAGGTTTGGAAAACCTGTACATATTCTTTGATCCTCCCAGGACAATCAACCCTGAGACGCCGCCACTCTCAAAAATTAGGGCAGAAACCCAGATACCAGCCCTACTATCACCCCTACCCCCGACGCCGGAAGCCAAAAGCCTCCCCAGCCAGGGAAACGCCAGAATACCATCGTCGCCGCCGAGGTTAGACATGCCGTCCCTGCTGCCGTCCCCGAGGTGTCCTTCAACCTCCAGAGCTGAGCCGTCCCCCTCACCGCCAGTTAAATATGTGCCATCCCCGATACCGTCCCCTGGGCTACAAACGATATCTCCACTGTCCAGGTCAATGGAAAGGAAATTCAGGGAGTTATTTGGCGAAAGTCCCAGTCCCCCAAAGCCGCCGACCCCAGGTAGGTCAATTCCCTGCCTTCGGGCCTTGTTTCAGATAGACGACACAAAGCCGCCTCCTGCAGTACCAAATCGGAGACGAAAGTTCAGGCACCGCAGCAGCGACGGAACGACCACCCGAATCCCAGGAATCACCGCCCTGTCCAGCATCAAGCCCTGTGCGTCAATACCCTTGCCGCAGACGTCCACTAACGCAACCCCAGGAGTGCGCGGGAACGTCTAAGTGCGCGGCAAACGAGTGCGCGGAAAACTTTATCAGGCCGAATTTGTTATTACATTTTCCGATATGTAAATTTTGTTAATTTTGCTTTAGAATCCATTTGTTTTATCTTTTATACCAATGTTTTCTTACGATTTATTTCGATTTATGCCATACCTAGTTTAGTTAATTTTTTGCATAGTACATTTTATTTTCCCTGTTATCTCTACCGTTGTTTTACTGATAGATTGCTGTTAACAAAACTTCAAATTTTATATTCACATGTTTATACAGGGTGTCTACGAAATTTTTACCATGTTTTCGTTAGTTGGATAAAAATGTATAATAGGTTAGGATTTGTTTTAAAATGTTTAAAAATTGTATATTCACATGTTTATACAGGGTGTTTACGAAATCTTACCATGTTTTCGTTAATTGGATAAAAATGTTTAATAGGTTAGAGTTGTTTTGAAATGTTTAAAATTGTTCCTGATGTCAATTTTTTTTTCACCCGACGAACGAGGGGAGTGTAATGAAGCATCCTAAAGTCATACCTCATTACTAAGAAGTTTCAGTGTAGTGCCGTGTGCACATTTGCCACACGACGGCGATTCATACTCGATATACTAAATTTGCACACCGCCCGACTCCGACCGTCTCAAAAAGGAGGGATAGTTTCGTGTATAAAAGCCCAGCCGCGGATCGAGAAGAGCACTGGGTACATCTCTCTGTAGACTGCCGACGGCGCGCTGAGCCGAAGACAATTTACTGATTTATGCACCAAGTGACGTGACTCTCCGGACCGAATATATCTTGACCTAGAGAAGTCTTACGGCGCGCTGAGCCGGGGACAGAACTTGTGCCAAGTGTTATTTAGTCCAGTGATGTCCCGACGAAACCGACACGGAGCAAATATAAATTAACAGAGGAGTGACCCGGCGAGTTGAGCCGATAGCTTGCTCGAGTTGATAGTTATTAGCCCGCCGCCGTTTCCGCCGTCAAAACCCCTACTCGCCGCATCACTGCATTACACTCTCGTCGTCTCTCTCACTCATACGATTTAAAAGTCACCTGATTACCAATAACCGTAAAAGATACGGACCTGAAAACCGATAACCTGTAACTATTGTATATTATGTAAACCTGCATATTTTACCTGTTGAAGATAATAAAATTGTTAATTTTGATTGGGTTGTCTTATTAAACTAATCTGGATCCTGAACTAATCTCCGACTCCAGCTACCCAGAGCAAAACACCGTTACACAAGAACTGATTTTTTTTGTAATGTAATATGTATTTTAACGCAATGTAATTAAGGAAAAAAAGAAAAAATATACAAAATGGGCTGAAGGACTTTGGTCACTGACCCCTTGCTCTATTTGACAATAAAGTACTTTATTATTATTATTTTTATGTGCCCATAATATTTTAAAGTCATTTTTACGTCATAACTACATCATAGCCAGGGTATGGTGATGGCATACATTGATGGACATTATTTGCCGACAGCATTTTGTGTGGCCAATTGTTGCAACCAACTGGCATATTTTTTATTTATATATACATAAATGAACATATTGTTGGTTTGTTTATTGTTATTTCTAATTAATGTAATATAATTTCCTATTTTGGTTTTTATTAATTTCTTATTCACACAAATAATAAATACAATTCTATAATAAGAATTGTATAGCGATAATCAGTCAATATGATCTATTAAATACATTTTACTTTGTTCTTTTATTGCTAATTTACTGCAGATTCACACTAGCCGAGTGTTATTTTCAAATGTTTACAAATGAGCATACAAGGGTACCTATGTTAAATATTTAAAAGTATTTATCTAAACAGGATTCTCCGATCTAATGTCAAAAATGGAATTGTGAAAATTTATCTACAAATATTAAGATAAAAGATTAATAAAATTCTCTGACAAAATTAAGAGGATTATGCAAACCGTGCTTTAAGTGTTAAAAAGAGGTATATAAATATAGATCTAACTTATGGGAAATTTGGTTAGGTTTAAACATTTCTAAACATTCTTATATCCACCCCTCTTTGAAGTATTTAAACTATAATCATGTAATTTTCATAATCTTCCTTATTGGTAAATTTTATTAATCCTCTATATTAATATTTGTAGGTAAATGATCAGTTTCCTTTTAAAAAACATTTATTTAACTTGTTTTGTTTGTCTGTCTGTCTGCGAGAAATCTTGCAATCAAAATTCTGACTGGTTTGAATTAAGCTAGAGCTTTGAAATTTTGCACACGTATCTATAGGTCTCTAGTTGCATTATCACCATATAATGTATCTAATTATCGTTCTAAATTCAATATGGCGGATTATGCATTAATAAACCTTCTCATATAGAATACATATAATGTTCTATAATATCGTTTAAAAAAACTGTCGAATATTTGAGACAGTTTATTAATATTACACTGGTTCCAATCTAAAAATGCAAATAAATACATTAAAAATGAGAATAATTTATAAAAACATAAAATTTGAAGTTATGTTAGACATATGGTGCTACTGCTCCATTGTCTATACATAATGATAACTAAACCCAAAACTATTTATTTCAATAGCTGATAGCACAGGGAAGTTAAAAATGCAAACGAAAACTGCCTATTTCTGAATACCCAAACAAACGGTAGGGAAACTCTCAACTACCAGTTTAACACGTTCAGTGCCGTAGGGAAATCACAAAAATAGCCTGTTGGGCCAATTGATTTTTTTGTTGCAGTGTACTCTACAAGGCTTGTATAGTACTATGCAATAGATTAAAATAACCAATAATATTTTTTTTCACAATTTTTCGAAGACGAAATTTCGCGATCCCTAGGGCCCACTATGGCGTGTCGGGAAAAATGTTTCTGTTGCGCTACAGCGGTCCATTTTATTATACTTGCCGAGCCAAAGCGGTCCATCTTGGGGTGCCCCACATGTGGCACCCAGCTATCACACAAATCTTGACCTGCCAATAGGCCTGAGTTTCACATCGCGATAAACAATCGACAAAATTGTACTGTATTTTACAACCACACAAGGTAAAACCAAAACTATTGCTCATACATTAAGGAAGAAGAAGGGCCCAGTACACAAAGTCCGAAAATACTCTAAGTTTTGTTACAGTAAAAAATCAAGGGCATCATAGAAAAAAATCGAAGATCATAGAAAAAAAGCGAATACCAAAAGTAGTAACATATTGTGAGGATTGCATAGATAAACCACACGTATGCTTAGGTTGCTTGCTATTTATCACAAATAAAATATACTACAATCTTATTCACTAAAAAGCATCGTTTTTTCAGGTGTTTTTTGCATTGAAATAACATTTTTCCAGAAAACATGTATTTTTGTCACCCATCCTTAGTTTTCAATAAAACCAAAAAAATCGCTGATTGACGAGATCTGCTTTATTAGCGGTCCTCTGGTATATATATCTGGTAATATAAACAACTTTGCACACTAGTAGTCCCTAGGGCCCGTCGTGGCTTAGTGGGCAATATGAGTAGTGGGGACTGCCATATATATAAACTATACTTATGCTTAGATTTCTTTGCTATTTATCACAAATAAAATATATAATCTTATTCATTACGAAACATTCCTTTCTCTGTTGCCTTTTGCATTGAAATAAAAAAATTTGCAGACTACATGTATTTTTGTCACCCATCCTTAGTTTTTAGGATAACAAAAAATTCGCTATGACTGACGAGCCTCCAGTGCCATAGCGGGCCTTCCTATATGCTAAATCTGCTTTATTAGCGGTCCTCTGGCGTATATGGTAATATAAACAACTTTGCTGACTAGCGGTCCCTAGGCCCGCAGTGGTTTAATAGGCAATTTGAGTAGTGGTGCTTAGGGCTCACTTCCCCTTATTTTTGAGCATGACCCCCACTCTTGCCATCGACACGTGGGCTACGCTCAGCACGAAATAAGTTAGTTCTCAATTATAACACGTGAATAGAACGTCAATTGTTCAAAAGTTGCAAAATGAGATTACCCGTTGTGTGTTATTTGTTTTCATATTTAAAAGTTCAAAACGATTGGAAAAATGAGTAGGTACTGCAAGTTATTTAAATTATTAAGGAATTCATATGTAACACCATTACAATATTCTTTAATGTTTCGAACTGTTTCCTAATTATGTGAATTTTGTGCTATGATTATATTACAACATAATAATAATAATAATAATAATGTATTTATTCATGTAAGCCATCTTACAGGATATGAAGTCAATTCTTAAGAAAACATTTAAAAAATATACATACAATTTCACAAACTAAAAAATACGTAAAACTACAATAAAATATTATAAATACTTCACTTTAAATAGTGAGGTTAAGTGGCTATGTCGAATTTACAGAATTCCTGTGAAAGACATTTTAAAAATACAGAATACATACACGCGTACAATTTTACAAATAAAAGATACATGCAACTACAATAAAATATTATAGACACTTCACTTTAATAGAGAAGTTAACTGGCTAAGTCGAAATTATAGAATTCCTGTAAAGAATAAAAGCAATTGTCGCAAAGAAATAGACGAAGTTTTTTTTTAGTTTTAGGACATAGGCAACAAATTTGACATTTAGTTCGGTACGCCGCGTGCCGGTGTTCGTAGCTCGATTTTAAAACTTCGCCTCTGTGCGTGTGGACTTTGCGCACTCGGTCTGGTCTAGAGCATAAAAACGAAACCAAGTCCCATTTTTCTACATAGAGTAGATAGGGAATGAGTCTACTGTATATTTCTCTACTTAGCTCAAAAATCGTCTGCCTTTTCGACATAGAAGTGACGATCATATTTTGTAATATTTAATAATTTAATACACACGTGCATAAGAGTCCAAAAATTTTTCCTTTTCCTTTACTGTAAGAGAGAATTATGAGTAAACCACATATGTGCTGTCAATCCTTTTTTTCGTTTTGCTTGATATTTACATTGATTACACTTAAACATCTCTAATTCTGCTGGATCTTTGTGCACAAGCATATGTTTCGTAAGGTTATTCTTGAACTTGGTGTGAAAAGAACATTTGAGACATTTGAATATTTGCGAGTTATCTGAGTCTCTATGATTCTTAAGATGCCTGTTAAGTAAATGATCTTGGTTTGTTTGGTAGTTACACTTCAAACATTTTAGTTTTAATGTATTTATCATCTCTTCCTTTGTATGTAAGGAATCGGTGTGAGCAAACATACTTTTTTTATCTTCACTTACACGCATGAAAGAATCCTTGTGAGCAAACAAAAGGTGTGACTGTAATCCCCTTTTTCTTTTGGATTGATAGTAACACAGGCTACATTTGAACATCTCTAATTCTGCTGGATCTCTGTGCATTATCATATGCTTTGTAAGGTTGGATTTGAACTTGGTCTTGAAAGAGCAATTATGACATTGGAACATCTGAGAGTCGGTTATCTCTTTGTGACCCATAGAATGCTTCTTAAGTAAGTGTTCCTCAGTTGTTTGGTAGTTACATTTTAGACATTCTAACTTAATCTTTTTTCTTCCCTTCTCTAGTAAGAAGGAATCCTTGTGAGCGAACATCATATGCGATTTTAATCCCACTTTCCGTTTTGATTGATATTCGCATTGGGTACATTTGAACATCTTCAGTTGTGTTGGATCCTTGTGCACTAGCAAATGTTGTATAAGGTTATGTTTGAACTTGGTCTCAAAAGGACAATGGTCGCATTTGAACATCTGCGAGTCCCTTGCATGAACCATGAGATGCCGCCCAAATGCATACCTCTCGGTTGTTTGGTAGGTACACTTCTGACATTCTAATGTAACCTTATTCTTTGTCTTTGAAAACAAGGAAGAATCCTTGTGGATCAACATGGTATGTCTAATAAGTTCATTTTTTCGTTTCGATTGATACACACATTGGCTACACTTGTACATATCTAACTCAGTCGGATCTCTATGTACAACCATATGGTGTGCAAGGTTATGTTTGAACACGGTCTGGTAAGGACAACTGTGGCACTTGTACACATCCGAATTGTGAACCATCAAGGCATGTCTGTTCAAATCCATTTTCCGTTTTGTTTGATACTCACACTGATTACATTTAAACAGCTCTAATTTTGTTGGGTCTCTATGTACTACCATGTGTCTCGCAAGGGAGGTTTTGAACTTGGACTGGTAGGAACAATTGTAACATTGAAACATCTCCACCTCGCTTGAGTCTTTATGAATTATGACATGCCTCTGATATAACTGCTTATTGGTTGTTAAATAAGTACATTCTGTACATTGGAACATAATTTCTTCCCTTACCTTTCTGGAGATTTTAACACCGTGTGTTGTCATGTGTTTTGTAAGGTTAGATTTATACTTGGTCTGGTAACTACAGTTCTGACATCTGAACGTCTTGGGATCTCTCCCAGATAATTGTCTATATTCATCAATTTTAGAAAGTTCTGTGCATTCAATTTCATTCGTCCCCTTTTGACTTTCAATTTTAAGCACTTCGTTGGTCTGTATTTCCCTAAAAAAAGAACATAAAGGTCTACACATTAGGGGCAAAATATCACTTAATTATTATAATAATTGTAAATTGGCAAGTTCCTCAAATGCTTATTTTTACAAACTTTCATTCAACTTGTTAGTCAGTTAGTGAGTTTAGTTCCAATGTTGCAAGTCAATTTAGAACCACTCCTGATTAATCTATTGCCTTGAAATTTTGCATACATATGTAGTACCGATAAAAATACAATATTTTAAGATAGAATCGATAGAAAATGGACTATATAAACCAAAAGACGAAAAAGTGTTTCTATCACGGGTGACTCCGGAAAATTTTAAAAGTCGGAATTGGGTACACTTTACATAAAGTATTAGGTTTTTACTGTGTTTTCATCTTAATCTGCCACTGTTTGTGTCTGTGAAATATGCACGCCAAATCACTGGTTCCTGTGGTTCAGTATCCCAGATAGCACAACATATGCTCGGAATATGCCTTAAGCTGCTCTAGATCTTCCCAATAGGATATTCTATCTAGAACATTCCTGTAATATAATAGTCATATGACATACATGTCAGTCATATTCTAGGCTGAATGTTGCAGAAATATACAAATAACATGTTCTAGTCATATTCTACATGGAATACTTTGTGTAGTAATAATCCAAGAATATTTTTCTATTCTTGAAATATTTTATTAAGACATTGAAAATAAGGTAAACCAAATTTACGTATTTTTACAGACCTAACTTTTTCTTAAGATGTTAAAAAATAAAATGGAAAGTACATGTAAAGTGCAGAGTATGAAAAAACTGATTTTGCCTTTCAAATAATGATGTGTACCATATTTCAAATTTACAGCGTCTTATGCACCATTTGTGGTGGTAATCGCTTGCTGCCAGCAGCCATATACCCAGGATGTCGAATTGTATTTGACATGTGACATATGTTTGCTCGTACTGTTTATGAAGTTAAACCTATATTTAAATTTAAACCTATATTCTAGAATTAATTATAAATGTAGTAATAATAATAATAGTAATAATAGGACTTTATTGTTATCATATAAAATATTTTATGTCAAAAAGGTTTTTGTTAAATATAGTTAAAATATAAACAATAAACATGTAAGACGAAATTCATAATAAATGATTGTATTATATAAGAAAACTATAAAAATATTAAAAATACGAACACTAAAATCTTTAGAAATATTATAAAAGGACAATTAAAAAAGAAAACTGGCATATTACATCACAGAATAATTTCTAAAACTATATTCAATATCTTCAAGTGTGAAGAATGCATATTTGATAAGATATTGTTTAATAGTCGATCTAAATTTAGATGGAGGCTGACTTTTCATTGTATCGGGTAGTGTATTGAATAACTTGATTCCAGAAGAGTTGATACCGGTTTGCGCTCTAGTAAGCCTGATATTATTAATTCCGAGGTCATTATTGCCTCTAGTTAGGTGATTGTAGAAATCCTTATTTCTATTATATAGCGACATGTTATTTTTGACATATGCAATGCATTCTAATGCATAAATGCATGGTAGTGTGACAATATATATTTTTGAAAAATGGGACTGGTTTCTTCTCTATAACCTACATTGCCTATTATTCTTATTGCTCTCCTCTGAAGACCAAATAGCCTATGCCTTCCTGCAGCATGCCCCCTGCTAATATAGCATAGGACAGATGAGATTGGATAAGTGCATAATATATGCTGTTTTTAATACATTTATTGAGAGATTTGTGGACATTTGTCTCAGTACATATATGTTTCTGGTTATTATATTTGCAATATAACTTGTATGTTCATCCCATTTAAGAACTGGGTCTAGGTAGACTCCCAAAAATTTTACAAACTTGGAGTTTTCCTTCAGAGTGTCATGTCTTAGTGAAGATGCCATCGTAACTGTTTTATTTTTATTTAGTGTTAGCAAATTGGTTGAGAACCATTTTTCTGCATTTAACTGTGCGTTAATATTTTCGCTTGATACGGAAAGTGTTGTATCGTCTGCATAAAACAAACAGTTGACGTTCTCTACAGCATTTAGTAGATTGTTTATGTAGATTAAAAATAACACAGGGCCCAAAATGGAGCTCTGTGGTACACCTGCTCTTACATTTAGCATGTCGGAATTTTGGTTATGGAAGCAGACTATCTACTGTCTGTTATTCAGAAAAAATTTAAATAAATGTATGGCTTCTTGACAGAAATTATATTTGATACATTTTTTTAATAATAACTCATATGAAACACAGTCAAAAGCTTTACTATGAGGTCACAAAATATCGAGGCAGAGTACAAACCCCTTTCAAAACAGTCTAGTGTATATGTAGTGTAGTTTAAAATAGCATCTATAGTTGATAATTTCATTCGGAAACCAAATTGGGTTTTGTTAAACAAATTATAGTTTTCAAAATACTTAATCAATTATTTGGTTCTTTATTACTTTTTCAAGAATCTTTGATATTATAGGTCTACAATTGCTAACATCCAATTCTCCTTTCTTGAAGATTGGCACGACAGAAGCCATTTTAAGAGCATCTGGAAATATACCAGTATTTAAACAATCATTTATTAATTTGGTGAGAGGAATTAGTATTAGATCTTTGATGGTTTTGTTGGAGTGATGTTTAAGCCATAAATGTCTTTGCTTTGACTATTTCTTAAGCAGTATATTATATCTCTTACCTCGATATATGTCACTTTATGGAACCGAAATTCTGGGATAGTTGGATTGTCAAGATATTCAAGTGGGTCATGATTTGTTTTGGGAAGGTTTCCTATGAGCTCATCGGCAACACTGGTGAAGTACTCATTAAATTCCATGAGGTCAATATTTGGTTCTTCAGATAAATTGAGTGTTTTTTGCTCACATTTTTGGGAATTTATGATTCCCCACATTGTTTTTATTGAATTACTGGATTCTTGTATTTTTTTAGCATTATATCTGATTTTGGTTTCTTTTAATGCAGATTTATATTGTCTAAAATTGTATCTTATGAGTTTATTTTGTACTGTTATTTATTTTACAAAATTCATTGAGTAATTGAAGATGTAAATCAGGCTTCCTGCGGGGAATTATATTTAAAAAACAAATTTTTCTCGGTGGAAATACATTATAGTAAGCCGTGAGTATCGTATTTAGAAAATGGTTGAATTTGCTATTAACGTCTAAGGTTACGTTGACTTGAAATTCCCAATTAGCTTCAGATATATAGTTGTAAAATAAGTTTGTTCCAGAATTTGTTATGGGTTTATATACTCTTATATCTTTTTGAATTTGAGATTCGGGGACTGAGATTTTTAATATTCGGCACATATGATTTGAGAGAAGAGCTTCCACAGAATATGAACAAAGTATCAAGAGAGAAATTTAGAAAGATGTTATCTATAGTTATTTTCCCGATGTTTTCCATTATGCACTGTATAAAGCCAAATGATTGTAATAAGTCACACAGAGAGACATTGTGAGGGTGCATTGTGTTAAATTGGACATTATAAAGTCACCACATATTATTATTCGAGAATCAGTGTTTATGAGGTGGAGAATTTCCTCAAGTTTGTTCATAAAAGTCGTAAAGTCACCGTTTGGAGATCTATAGAAATTTATTATACTTATATCAGGATTTTTTGTTCTTACAGCACATTCCTCACAGTGCTTTTCTGTGGACTGATTATTAATATACTGCAGATTGTAATATACAAATGAGAAAAAAATTAGTGTACCACCATGATTAAATTAAGATCGACAAAATTTGCTAGGGATATGAAATCTGTTGATGGAGAAGGCGTCAATTTAGTCTTCTTTTAACCAGTGTTCATTGATACATATTATTGACGTTTCTGGAAATTTATCAACAATGAAGGCTTCGAGTTCATTTGTTTTATTGCGTAAGCTCTGAATATTGATGTGCAGGACTAAGAGCTGCTTCTCTAGTTTTTTTGGCGATATATTGTGGCTATTGTGTAGCTTATGTCTGTTTTGTTTTTCTACCATTGACCTTTGTTTTTCTGCCATGGGCCATTGTTTGTGTAGTTACTTATACAAAACTACTTGGTCATTTATTTTCATTGTGTTTTTTAAAATTGAAGCGCTCAATCCCTACTCATTTTGGCCAGAAGGTTTTCCCATATACCACATCTTTTATGTCGAAAGGGGCTCCGAACATAAAGTTCTTTTTTGGGATATCCGAGTCAATTTCTTTTACCACAAATTCTGTTTTATTTACACATCATTTCTTTTAGTTCTCATAGATAGTTTTTCTTTCCGCTGTTTGCAAAATCCTATAAATAATATGTTTCATCATTTCTTACTCGTGAATTAAGTAACCACACTCTTTTTTCAATTCCTTTAAACTTGGTTTCTCCTGCAGATGTACTTTCGTCTCCATCTGCCACTATTTATTTCTATTATGCCTTTTCTCATGTCTTCTTTGACTTCTAGTATACTGAAAACTTGTTTATTTAGTTGTGTTGGTATTCTTTCTATGTTTGTATCTGTTCTGTATTTATTGTAGGATTTTTTCTTGAGGCCGCAGAAATTAAACATATCTTTTTAGTTATATGTCTAATTCCATTTTAGCAGCAATAGACAACTGCTCAATTTTTACTAAAATAGTGAGGAATGAGCGACCACCTAGTTCTACTCAATCCAACCACTACTTTAGCTGCGGAAGAGGGTGAAAAAGAATATTTTTAAAATTTTGAACAGCCTATAAAAACTGGTCACTAAAAATTATGAAGTAAAATTCCATTGTCTGGTTAGCTGAATCTTATTACCTAATATCAAATTTGAGGTCGACATAAAAATGAACAAATAACAAGATCGAACGAATTTTTAACTGGCCTCAAAATCTGTATTAGGTAATAAGGTTCAGTTAACCAAATAACAGTGAAATTTTATTTCATAAGTTTTAGTGGCGGTTTTTTAAAGGTGGCTCAAATTTTTTTCAAAATCTTTCGTTATAGATTCTGAACATATACCGGGAATATTCTATTAATATGTTAAAACATTCTTTTAAATATTACAGGAATATTGTGAAGAATATTCCCTGATCATTTAAAACTGTGTACTTTTGGAATTCCAGTAATGTTCTTGGAATATATTGAAAATTTAAATATAGTTATAGTAGTCATACTCAAATTATCCAGAAACACATTCCACTCATATGCCAGGAATATGTTTGTACTATCTGGAATGGTCTTAGTTTACGCCTTACGATTTTGTTTTTTTTTTATTTACATCATCTCAACCCTGAATCTAACACCCAAAATAAATGTTAAACAACACATTTTTTGAACTCAGTGATTTTTTAGATAATATTCCGATAGCCAATTCTAGTGGATATTATTTCATAAACGTTAGATGAATCCAATTTTTACTAGAGTCCGAAGAAATTACGGTGTATTGTCAATATTTGGCAACATTTATTTAAATGTATAACTATGTACGTACATTTCTAGATGAGTGCCATAATCTTCAGATTCGTCTTTAATGGAGATTTCTTGTTTAATCAGACAATTTTCATGGATGTTCTCATTCATCTCCATTAAAGTCTCTGTTGGTTGCGAATTGTCTTCTTCTAATTTTTCTTCTTTAACTTCAACTCCTTCAAAATATGTATCCGTATTTAACGAAAAGTCAAGAATATGTTGTATATCAACTTCACCATCGACGTCTTTACCTTGGGCTTTACAATAATTGTTAATTGTTTCTTCTACATTTGAACACATTTCGAGGAAATTATAATGGCCATATAATTTGTCCAAACACCCCTCACATATAACATCGTTTTGCATGAGGGATGGATCCTAAAATTAAGAATTCTTAGATAACAATATCTTAAAAAATTAAACCAAATGGTCCCTTATTAATAAAAAAGTTGGTACAAAAAAATTATTGGAAAACCATATCATGTTAATAGTAAGTGAGAGAGCCCTCGACCAAAATTTCCTGTCATCACGGCATGGCTGGATCCATAAAAAATGTGAAATAATCAACTTCTTTCATTAAAGCAAAATACCAAAGTGTGACGAAAGGGGTGTAATTCATTTTCCGTTTGTAAAAAAAAAACACTATCAATTAGTTACAGTACCCCGTCAGTTCTTGATATAATCTTGTTAAATAACAAAAACAGACCACGAATTTATCAAGAACTGACATTTAGGACGTTGTAGAACATTGATAACACCCTTATCAGCTGTTAAAAAATAAAGGGTTGGATAATGTTACAGTGACATGGATGAAACCTTCATCAAATGATTCCTTAGGCTCTCAAAACTCAATTAAAAATAAAAGCTCACATTTTCCATGTTTCACAGCTAGAGGAAACCGAATCGAGATGCATCGCATCTGCTCCTCATTGGCAACGCGCATCTCGTCACGCTTCTAGCTCACTTCTCCCACAACATCCAGCATCCAGTTGCAGGCTAATACAGACTGTTGCACTCAATGGTATTCCCTATGTTCACAGTTTCATTTTTTGTCGTGTGACTTGTACTTGAACTCGGTCCAGGTTGTTTTAGGGTAGTAGTCACCAAATGGAAGGTAATAGGTTGTATGACGGTTCTGCGGTTATTCACATTTTAAATATTAATGCTGCCAGAGAACAGTGGTGTGATTTACATGCAATATGAGAAGTAATTTAAAATTTAAAAAATAGCAACCGCATTTACTTAACCGATCTTAACTTTAATAAAATATGTTTGTTTATACATTTCTAACAAAGTGGTTGTTTTAATAAAGTTAAATTGAACTGTATCTAAGCACTTAAACAAAATTTTAGCCGTATATATGTCCTTACTAAACATTAGATAATAAATAATGAAAATGAAGTAATTAATTCCAAAATCTACGGTCTTATTAAATAATTTAGCACAATATATTTATATGTATTGCATAGAAGCAGAGCCATACTTATAAATCTTCAAATTATCAGAGTTCTTTTTTTAAAGAAAAACAAAATTTATCCAGTTCTAGCTAAACAGTGATAGAGTGTAGACCTATTAATTAGCTTTGATAACTACTTAGTGTGAAAAGTTGAAAATGTCCACGGATGGATCTTATAGTGAAGTGGAGATGGATGACCAAGGGGAATGGAGGAGAGTTAAGTTTAAAAGAAAAGCCAGGGATAGGCTAGAAAAAAGCACAACTAAAAAGAATAAACAATTAACTGCAGAAGAGATAAGGCAAGCTATTTTAGGACCAACTTCCAGTACTAACACACAGCCAACAAAAACTACCCAGATAAATTCATCTACAAAAACTCAAATACCAAAAAACACTCAACATAAAAACTATTCCTCAATCATGAATGAAATAACACACAAAAAATATAAACACATGTTTTACCTAACAACAGATTTACAATGTTCTAGAATATCATTTTGTGACCTTTGGGAAAAACTTTATCCGAGAACAGATGATGAAATCTTAAAAACAAAAACTGGGCTACTTCTCAAAACCAACCAAGACAAAAACGACATTGTGAATACCCTTCAAAACCTGGTTAAAGTAAAAAGAATACAAAATTTCAAAGAAACTTCCACAAATAATAAACCTACCCCATCTACCCCCACAGCAAGCTATTCTGTCATAATTGGTTTGGTTGAACAGGAAATCGAGGACAAACTAATTAGTGAGCATCTGCAATACCGTAAACTTGAACATCGTTACTGTAAAAGAATTATATCTAAGGCAACACAATCACCAACAACCCTTATTAGAATCATCAGTGGTTCCTTGCATACATTTGAAACTCTTCTTAAAGAAGGCTTATTCTATAAATATAGGCATTACCCAGTATATCCAAGCAAACCACCCAACCCTACCCCTAAACCTTGTAGCAAATGTTTATCCTTCTCACATCCAACGGAAGCATGTAATACGCAGCCAAGCTGCCCAAAATGCTATGGCACACATCCATTAAATAAATGTACTTCCACACTACCTCTGAAATGCACAGGTTGCGGCTCCGAAGATCATCAGGCATGGTCCTTCAAGTGTCCCAAAAGACCAACAGGACCAATTGCAGGTATACCAAATATTCAAATAAAGTCTTTGAATAAAAAAATCACATGACATATCACCAGAGAGAAAAAAATCAAGAATACATGAACCTGTGACAATACACGATTTGATTATTAACACTTACATTAATGGCCTCAACAATCCTAAAAATGTAAATAGGGCTGAATTATTAGAAAAACTAAGAAAAAGATTTGCAGATAATTTTAAAGTCGACACGACTGCAGTTTTTTCTGGTAGCCGGGTGTATATTCTTATCTTTGATCTTGATAATGAAGATGCTGTGTCCCCAACTGAACCTATCAACAACAGTATTAATATCCAGCATGTTCAATCGTCAAATAGTTAATTTTTTATACTGTAACATCAATAGTTACCCACAGAGAAAACTTATAACAAACAATTTTATAGAAAAACATCAAATTGACTGTACCATGTTCGTTGAATCTAAAACAAACAATAACACTAACACTTCCTATAGAGACTGGTCAGTTATACAACACAATGGTAACCAAATTCATAATAAGACAAGGGGAGGCGCCCTTGTACAAGCACACCCCCATCTGAAAATTGGAAAAGCTAATCCTCCCTCTCTGAATCACTATTTGAATGAATGTATACATTATACGGTCCCATTTACAGATAACAAACTGCATATTTTTGTAGTATATATCCACCCGAATGCAAGAATTGAGGAGAATATATTCACTAAGGCAAGTCTTTATAACTATTCGTTGATAATTGGAGATTTCAATATCAACAACAGAGGCAAAAAAAGACAATTAAATAACTTTTTACATAATAGTAATTTTAAAAAATGGGATACTGCTCCAACATTTATTATGCCACACAATAATGACACCACTCCTGATATAATCTTATACACATCCAACATAACCAACAATATTTTGAACGTAGAGGAAACTCCAGATTTAGGTTCCGATCACTTAGCATTCAAAATATCAATTGATTTACAAAATGACACCCAACATAAAGATATTCTAAGGTATAACTTCCACAAAACTAACATAACGAAAGTAAGCGAAAACATGTTAGCATATTTGCAAAGTGTTGAATCTAAAGAAATCGATAGGCAATGCATATCTGACTTTAATACCGAATTAACATCACAAATTTTAGAAAATACGCCCAAAACCAAATATCAGTATTGTACATATGAACTACCACCATTTATCATTCGACTGATTAAAAAGAAAAGGCAAATGTACCGGGAATATCGAGCTATGGAGGATCCTGCAATGAAATCCAATATCAATCAATTTAACAAAAACATTCAACAGCTAATTCAGGAATTTAAAACCCACAAATGGATACAGGTCTGTGAAAACATAAATGAAAAAAAAGGTAAAACCTACTGGCAAGAAATTAAAAAATTATCCAAATATAAAAATAAATTTGTTAATAATAAAGTTATCGAGGAAAACGGCTTAAAATATGAAACGGCTTCAGAAAAGGCAAATATTTTTGCCCAATATTATGAGAAAACTTATAAAGAAAGCAGAGATAATAATTTTGACGAAGATCATCATGAACATGTAATACAATGGTACGACACATTTTTTGAAGAAATATTACCAGATGAACAACATCACATAGAAGAAGAAGAATATTTTGAGATACTCAAACAAGGTAAAAGCACAAGTCCGGGACATGACTATATTACAAAAAATATATTGAGAAAATTAGACGTCAGAATTCATCTATATATTATTACGTTATATGAATTCTGTTTCAGAACGCACTTCATACCAATCGAATGGAAAACTGGGACAATAGTCACCATCCCTAAACCCAATTTAGACCACACTAAAACGACGAACTACAGGCCGATTACAATGCTATCAGTCCTAGGAAAAAATTTTGAAAAGATTATTAAAAACAGACTGCAGCAAACTATAGGAAACAAAATTCCTGGATATCAATTTGGTTTCAAAACTGGACATTCAACACTTCATCCACTAACAATACTTTGTAACAATATAGAAACTAGCAAACTCAATATGAGGTATTCTGCCGCCGTATTCCTCGACATTAGCAAAGCTTTCGATAGCGTATGGCACAAGGGTCTATTATTTAAACTTAATAAGCTGGGATGCCCTAAATATATTCTATTTCTCCTCAAAAACATGCTAAGCGATAGAAAGATTAAAGTTAAAATCTTAAATGCCAATTCATACGAATTCACTCCAGAACAGGGACTCCCACAAGGTTCTCCATTGTCACCCCTATTATACAATCTATATTGTGCGGACATATATAATTATCAACATGAAGATCATGAGTTTTTCTCTCACATGGGATATGTACTGCAATTTGCCGATGACACGGCCCTAATTTCACATGAGGTCACCATAAACAAGGCAATTCGAAACCTACAGAACTTAATTAACTCGACATGCACTTGGTTTAATACTTGGAGGCTTAAACCCAATCCTTTAAAATCACACTTTATTATATTCAACCATCTAATAACACCAGATTCTCCAACTATCAACATGTATCAACATACCATTACTCCTGAATCTTCTACCACCTATCTTGGCATACTCTTTGATAATAAAATTAACTTTAATGCACATACAGAACTCAAAAAAAAGAACATGATTTCAATAGCTAAACACTTTCAAAGCTTGACATACAGGAAGAATGGAATAAACATACCAACTGCAAGTAAAATATACAAGCTAATATGCCGTCCCATGATTGAATATGGTCACACCTTGTGTTTAAATTGCAAAAACCAAGCATTAAAAAAACTAAAAATAGCTGAAACATCGGCAATCAGAAAAATAACAAAGATCCGACATCCCAACAATCCTCTTCACAACCCGCCCAATCCCCTTCTTTACCAACTGACTAACGTAGTGCCTATTGAAGAGCGTCTCATTCAATTATCTACAAGGTTTGCCCAGAACCCCCAGAACACAGAAATAATAGGAAAATATTGCATAAGAAGAACTCCAGGAATTAGACCCAGGCACAGACATCCCCAGCAAACCACTCTAGAAAAACTTGAAAATTTATAAAAAAGATACTCTACTCTCTACTTAAATTAAAAATAGTTAAATCATTCACTGCATTTTTTTTATATATATGTATATAGGTACATAATATGCATAATTTTTTTTTTTTTTTTTTTTTTTTTGTATGTAAATATATATAATCACTAGAATAGAATAAAAATTATATTAATATTGTAACAATAGGCAGAAGGACCTCGGTCAATAGCCTGTTGAATCATTCTTGGTTCAATAAATTCATTTATTATTATTATTATTACAAAATTTATGCCACCTGCAATGCTGAAAATGTCAGTTATCTTTGCCACTCATTTCCGAGTATTATCAATCATCTGAAGTAAGAAACAAACGTGCTGCGATAACTCGAAAGTGCTTAAAAATTTTGCAATAAAAAAAATTCAATCTGATCGCAGGCAATGGCCAAATTGTCAGTTACTATAGTTTGTAGGATGCAGGAAATGTTAGTTATTAATTTTCCTACATTGTCTAATGATACACTTTATAGAAAAACAAGGAAACTGGCGTGCCGCGATAAAAAATATGGATAATTTATTTTTACATGTTCGATAAATGAATTCACTTCTTTAGCAATGCCAGAAATGTCAATGAAACTTATTCTTCGGGAGTGATAAACTACTGAAAAATAATCGAAACCTTCAGGCCGGGATGTGGTCTAAAATTCTGATCGACGGATCCCCTACTATAAGCACTAACTTACTAATTCTGGAATACATATTTCCATCACACCGGCTTCTAGCTTACTAAATTCTCTAAAATGATCTTTCTCGCCATATTGTGAACAAAATCTGCAGCAGTTGTCATCAATTATCCTCCCTTCCTTCACTACGTCTGTTGATAGTCTAGACTGATTCTTTTCTTCCATGCAAAATTTGTTGTCAGTTTCTAGCGTTTCTAGGCAACATAATTTAAACTTATATGACTTGTGTACTAACTCATTACATGCACCACATATTATAGGATTACTGCAGACATTTACATTCTAAAAATCACAAGAGTTTAAAATTGTGGATGCTATAATAATAATTATTTATTTATCCTTTCGATCATAATAGAATGAAATAGGACATGTTAATAAATGAAGGAAAACAAATATAAAATATAACACATTACAATAATTCCACTAACGTACATAAATAACACAAAGAAATATGTAGTCAAATAAATGGTAAAACAGTTATTTGTTTAAGTAGTTAGAGGTGTTTAATTACTATTTAAAAATTCGTCGACTGGATAATAACAGCCAATTATTAAGTGGCTTTGCAATTTCTTTTTAAAATAATATAAGGAAGCTCTTTCTTGATTTCAGAAGGTAGAAAATTGAAAAATTTTACTCTGACCAGTAGTGGAGACTTCTCATACAATGCATTTCTGCGTTTTTGTATTTTCAGTAAATTACCATGTTTAGTTGGGTAATTATACAGTTGATAATATGTTTCATACTTGCTAATATTCTCTTTTATATAATGAGACAATTATATATATATATAGAAGCAAGGAAACGTCAACATAACACGTTGCTTAAAAAATACTATAATAATAATAATAATAATAATAATAATTTTATTTGTTACGTAAGCTGATACATAGGAACAGATGTGAAAGTCAAAGAAAAAGTAAAATTACGCGTAAATACACAATTAATAGTAAAACACAAACAATAGATATATAACATCATAAACAATAGACATTTAAACAAACTCATTAATACTGTAAAGACAACTTTGAATTAGATATTGTTTTAATAACGATTTAAAAGAATTAAAATTCCTAGCATATACATGACTGAGTCATGCAAATTAATCGAATGACTCATTTTTGAACAATTAGAACCCTTTCGCGCTCAGAAGTGCCACCCCACAAAATGACAGTATACGATAGCACTGAATTAATGAGGGAATAATAAACATTTAATAATGAGTTTTTATCTAACATTTTTGAGCTGCAAGATTGCACAGCAGTCATTACTTATTTCTTAAAATACTTCGGTAATTGTGGTATTTCCAGCTCATATCACTGTCAATAAGCATACCAAGAAATTTTGTTGTTGCACTTGAGACAAGCGTGTTAATTGGTTAGATGCAACAATTATGTCAGTGTGAAATTTCTTTTACCAAAAAATCGCATTTAAATAGTTTTTTTTGTGTTAACAATGAATTTATTAATACAACAATTATTGAAAAAGTATTCAGCTTCTGCTGCAATTACTCAGAGGTGTCTACTCCTTCTGCTATGGAGACGTCTGCGAACAGCACAACGCACTTAGTACCAATATAAAGTGATGGCATTTATAAATAAAAGGAAAATAAGTGGTCCCAATAAAGAGCTTTGAGGAACTCCAAGATTAACATCATATTTCTCTGAACTAGTTTCTTCCAATTTTACAAACAATTTTCTAAATCTGAGATACAACATTATCCACGAAAGAAAGTTACCCTTAATTTCTACGGCAGAAAGTTTTTCTGCATTCTATAGTATCAAATGCCTTGGACAGGCCAAAGAAAAGAACAACAATGTACTTTCTGTTGCCTATCATTAAAATCTAAAGCCCAGGCAGGCAATATATAGTAGTTTGATGGCAAAATACTGCCACGATCTTGTTAGGATGTGCTGGTAAGACCTAATATATCAGTTATGACACTGTACCCCACACATGCAGATGTTATTAATTGTCAGTACACTGAAGGTATAATCAAGTGTATATTGTTCTAATATTCTATCAGAATGCTGAATGAATATATGATAGTACCGATGTGATGTGTACTGTTGGCATTGTGTGCCAGTGATATGCAGGCATGTTATTAACGTAGTATGGCGATACAGTGCTCCAGCAATAACCAAAATTACTATAGATAGAACATCTGTGAATGAAATTTAACGGCTCACTCTTAACACCGTATTAAACCTATCACACGCTTCTATTTGGATGATTTCATTAGAAATGTAAGAAATCAACTGGATGCTTTAGAGAGCTTGACTATTGACTATAAAGTCAAATCAGGTTTTATTGGTTTGTTGGTTTCGGTTACGGGTGAATCAAAGACCATTTCCACTGTTCCGTGATAACTCCGAGTGTGAGGCAAACGAAATAGATCAAGCGAGCGTAACTATTTTCATGATTCTTTTTATGTCATGAAATATGTTCAACGTGAGGTTCAAACTACAATGTAACTTTCATTATCCACTATACTACTCACCAGTGTTGGTAGAATACTTTGTACAATATTCGCTATGTTTTCTAAGGGCTGCATTGAATCTTTATCAGAGATTATATGTAAACAAAGTCTACATATACGTTTTTCGTGGGTCATTTTAAATACCTTATATGAAGGTTTTTGTCACAAATTGAATGATACAGCAAAGCCCTGTAAATTGCCTCACATCACATTAACCATAAATGAAACACATAAAATTGAAAGAAAAAGATAATTTGAGGTTATTTCATTTCCTTCTTCTTCTTCTAATTTTAACATAAAGGAATCATAGTGATATCTACGGGGAGCAAAAGAAAAATAGGATGTCTTACAACGTTATTTTTCTAAAATCTAGTTGTGTACATCTTACTTTAATTTTTGTGACATTCAGGTCTATTCTGTAATTTTTTGGTTAAAAATAAACGCCCTGCTAAATTTTTAATTTTAACGGAATGCTAAAAATAATAACTCATTTTTCTATTCTGTATGCGACCATTTAACGGACCTGTTAAAGTCATAAATTTTTAACGGCCGCGCTCCTATTTGAGGTTATGATTACGATTATTTGAAGGCGGAAAAATAATTACTGAATATAAATGAGGAAATGGGTCGTCAAAAGAATCTCAAACTCATTGACAAACATAAATAAAGTGCCATTTACTGAATGATATTATACAAAATGTTATGAACCAAAAATAAAATACGGTGTTTTTGCCTCTTTAACGGTACCGTTAAATTTTAGTGGCAGGTCCAAACTCGCCTCTAATTTTAAACGATGTTGGTTAAATTTAACCTTAAAAAAAGTGTACAGAATACCACTGACCGTTAACATTATTTCGCTAATTATTTTAACAGTGACCTTGCCGTTAAAGCTTAACAAAAATGTTACAGAATAGACCTGATTGTCAGTTAGTATTTACAATAGAAAAAATAGTTGTCCTTTGCCAGTCTGCCGAACGAAAGCAGCTACTGTGATTCCTTCGCGTTAAGATTATATAAGAAGAAGAAGGAAGTAACCTCAAATTTTTATTTTTCTAGTTTTATTCGGGAAAATAAAACAAATGAACCCAAGAGGGATTTACCGTCGATATACACAAATCCACCAATACGTGAAACGTGAGAGCGATTTAGATATTATGACCTTCGAGCAATGATAATTTAAGGTTATTTCATTTCCTTCTTCTTCTTCTTCTAATTTTAACATAGAGGAATCATAGTGATATCTACGGGGAGAAGATAATCATAACGAACGAACATAGTCGTGAGCAAAAAAATAGGATGTCTTATGACGTTATTTTTCTAAAATCTAGTTGTGTACATCTTACTTTAATTTTTGTGACATTGTCAGTTAATATTTATTTACAATAGAAAAAATAGTTGTCCTCTGTCAGTCTGCGGAACAAAAGCAGCCACTGTGATTCCTCCGCGTTAAGTTATATAAGAAGAAGAAAGAACTAACCTCAAATTTTCATTTTTGTTTTATTCGGGAAAATAAAACAAATGAACTCAAGAGGGATTTACCGTCGATATACACAAATTCACCAATACGTGAGGCGATTTAGATATTATGACCTTCGAGCTCGAAGATTATGACCTTTCCGTTGTTACTATACAAACTTTTCCTTATAGCTGAATTCCTTTGTATCGAAGGTAAATCGTAAATGCCCATTGAGTTCATTTGTGATATTTTCGCGAATTTCTTTCATGAATATTGTGATGTGAAACCACAATTTGTAATTTACAAGACTTCGCCGTATCATGAAATTTGTGACAAAAACCTTTGTATGAGATATTTAAAATGACCGACGAAAAACGTATAATATGTAGACATTGTTTACATATAATCTCTGATGAAGATTCAGTGCAGCCCTTAGAAAACATAGCGAATATTGTACAAAGTATTCTACCCACACTGGTGAGTAGTATACTTAATGAGAATTACATTAAGTTGAACTTCGCATTAAACTTATTTCATGAGATATAAAAAGAATCATGAAAATAGTTAAGTATGATCATAGTGTGAAATTGACGGATTTCATCTACCTCATGGTACAAATATATCATTGAATGAATACATTTTTAAAGACAAGGTAGGTAATAAATCAGGCCTTTGTTCTCATTTTTAACTGAATTTACATATCGTAGGGGATCATGTAGATACTAGTTTAACCTGCCTAGCCGTAGGGGACTATGTTGGATGCTAGTGTAAAAATGAGAATGGCAAATAAGAATTTTTACTTGTTAGCATAACCAGAAGTTAGGTTATCGAGAGAATGCAAAGATCTCATTAATATTTTTACATATACTTAGTTTTTCTTTTAGTTATCATAGATAGTTTTTCTTTCCGCTGTTTGCAATATCCTATAAAGAATATGTTTCATTACTATAAGCAAACAAATAATAAATAATTCACTTTTAAACATTATTATCCATATTACAACAATTATTATATTATTGTTAAAAAAAAGGCTGAAGGACTTCTATCAATGACCATTTGGGTTTTTACTTAATAATTATTATTATCTTACATACCGAGGAGATTAGATAGATAGATAGATAGATGTTTATTTGACCACATTATATACAGATCATACATTTGTAGCAAGTCAACAATACTGATATTACAGTTGGATATGCTTAAAAACATAATTTACATAGTTTACAAAGACAAACACTTTAAATATAGACACACACTAACACAAAGAATAGAAAAAAATAGATTAATTTGAAACCAAATTAACGAATACCAAAAATTTACAGTCAATATAACAATTTGATAATATTGAATTATTAAGATGAGGTTATTAAAAAACACTAACAATACTTGACACTATACACTATTTCATAATCATATAAAAAACTTGTGAACGATTGAAGAAATTAAAAAGATTAGAAAGATTATAATTTAAAAATCTGTGATTATCCCCCATATTAACACCCAGTATGTAAGTTGATATTAAGTTCAGTGCACAAAAATTCATCAACAGTATGTAAGAATTTGTATCCTAATAATTTTTTTGAATTTATTTATGTTTAAGTTTTTTATCTGTTCGGGCAATCTATTATACAGATTTAAGTTAAGGGAGTTTTTGACCGATTTAGAAAGACGATATCTAGGAGGTTTTAATAAGTTTGCTGACCTTGTGTCATGATTATGATAATCAACCGGACTATTATAGAGATTAGCGTTTTTGTGTATTTCTAGCAATGAGAAATAACTATAACGAAGGAATGGGGCATAGTACCATATTTTATAAATATAATAGTCAATAATTCTAATAGCTTGTTTTTGTTGTCTAAAAATTCTGAGCTCATTTGTTGAGTTTCCCCATAGTACGACCCCATAACTTATATGAGAGTGAATACATTATTATTTACCACATATTTAAGACGTCTCACTAGAACAATATAACTAGCCAATTTACTACTGAGTTGCTCAATATGGCATGACCAAGTTAAAGTATCGTCGAGGAACACGCCTAAGAGTTTGACACTGTCCCCTTTCATATTAAGGTTGAGGAGTGGAAAAAATCAGTTTTTGTGTTTTATCACGATTTAATTTTAGCATATTATACCATAGTTCGGCACGACTTTCAGTTTCAGATATTGTTTCATGTAGATTTGCAAGACATTTATCTGATTCGCGTAGGGTAGCGTCATTAGCAAACATAATGATTCGGCTAGGAAATAAGTAATAAAATAAATCGTTAACTTAAATAATGAATAACAGTGGCGCCAGTACAGAATCCTGAGGCACACCATGCGCTACCGTTCTAAAATTTGATTTTTTATTACTTATTGAAACGCATTGCTGCCTATTTTGCAGATAAGACTCAAGGAGAGATAATGGTGTTCCCTTTATTCCATAAAAACTAAGTTTTTCCACTAAAAGACTATGTTGAACACAGTCGAAGGCCTTGCTGAGGTCACACAGCGCGATCGCTGTCTGTTTGTCCTACTCAAAGCCCTGAACTATGTCACTCACGATCTTGCAGACTGCATCTATTGTCGAGCAGTTAGTTCGAAAACCAAATTGGAATTTATGTAGTAATGAATACTTCTCAAAATATTTGATTAGACAGTTCTTTAGAATAATTTCTATTATCTTGGCAAAAATCGGGATGACTGATATGGGACGGTAATTGTCGCGACTACATTTTTCGCCTTTTTTAAAGATTGGTATAACTCTAGCAATCTTGAAAACTTCTGGAAAGTATCCTTCACTAAAACATTTATTTATAATAATAGTTAGTGGATAAACCAAAAAATCTATTATTCCTTTAATTATATCTTGCTATTAAGATCATAAATGTCACTGCTATATGAGTTTTTAAGGGCTTTGATTGCATCACTAACATTTAATGTTGTGACCGACTCTAAAAAAAATAGTATTTGGTGCTGGTGTATGCTCCAAAAATTGAATCGCGTTTCCGTTTGTTTCCGGTAAGTTATTTATTAAGTAATCAGCTACTGTGGCGAAAAAATTTATAAAGGTATCAGGGTCGATATCAATTTCCTCATTATTAGTTTTACTACGATTGCTTTCAAAATTAATCAATTTCCAACTGTCCCTAGATTTATTTTCAGAATTTTCTATAAAAGTATCGTACGCAGATCTTTTTGCCTTCATTATTTGCATTTTATAATTTTTGTGGTATGTATTGTAAGCTGATTTATCAGTAGGATCTTTTGTTGTTACATATATTTGTTTTATACCACTTAGCGTGTCTCTCATATTACAAATTTCATCGTTGAACCAGTTGACAGGAGATTTGTTGCCAGAAAAGCATTTTTTTAGAGGAAAGTGTTTTAGAACTAGTGATTGGTATGTGTTTATTAGAAAAATTGCTAAATCATTAGAATTATAACAGGGATTTACAAGTAAACATTGACTGTAAGCCATGGTCCTAGATATGGTAGTTTTTTTTTTAAATATATATTTATTTTCTTATATGACAGTTATTTTTAACAATTTGGTATAACCCACATTCTGTATACAATGAATAACATTTTTTAAAATTTCCTTCTATTTTTATGCTTTTTGAGTTTGGTCAGGTATTTAGTTAACTTCCGTTTCGGGGTTAGACGATCCTTAGACGGAGATGTTGACCCTTCCTCATCAGAATCTTCATAAGCAATATAGTAATCTAAAGGTTTCAACACACCAATACTCTGTTTCTGAACTACAATGCATCCTCTTGACTGTAATGACGTGGAATTTTCACCTATCGGAAAAAAGCTTAGTTTAAATTGGTAAATTGGTTGACAATGCATCAAATAATTATAAATTAATAGGATGTCGATTAATACTAGTTCTTCGGTTCTAGCAGTGCCACATGTAATTAAATTAAAAAACTCCTTTAGTCTAACTTAATCAATAAAGACGTAAAACACAGAAACACTAGACTAAATTTTAATATACAGGGTGGGGCAATAGTACGTCAGACTTTGACATCTCAGGTTCTGCTAGCTAGAAATTAAACAAATATATACAAGTGTTATACATTACACCCCCGAGGTCTGGCAAGTGATACGCCCATGATACTATAATAGCTGAAATTAAGTAGAAATGGTTATGCAACCAGTAATACACGCCATCTCTTCTGGAAGGCTGTAGATGGCTCTAGAGTTATATTGTTCTGGAATTGGAAATCTGTAGATGGATCTAGAGACAATTTTGGGATATATACAGACTGTCTATTTTACGAGGGCCACACCAAATATCTCGCTTAATATCTATTGTAGAAGAATAAAGTTTTAGAAACAGTTATCCCATTTTTTGTGAGCTATATTTCAGTAAAAAGAAATTTGAAATCCATAGCCTACTTTATGAGATATATTACAAAAACCTGAAAAATAGGAAAACCACAAACGGTTATAGCTTCCTTATTTGAGGAGATACGAAAAAAGTTAAAGGAATGAAAGTTGACGGCAAAGACAATAAGAATAATAACGTGTAACAAAAAAATCGAAAAATGCAGTTGGCTTTGACATACGCTATTGTGCAAAAATGAAAAATACATATCTCAAAGTAGGCCATGACGCCATTAATTCCGTTATTTTTTTCTCATTCCAACGATATAAAACATGTCACAGAAATTTTAACCGATAGTGTCAATATTTAATATTTTACGAATACCACAATTCATATAATTGAATCGTAACAATCAGCTGTGCCATAATAGTAAAAATTCACTTTATAATAATTATAATTCCGTAATTATTTATTACAATTTAATACAAACCAATAAATATCTCATAAATAAAAATACAAGTACAAAACGAACATCCAAAGAAAAAAACGAAAAACTATGTATAACAGTACTACCTACTACTATATTGAAAAGAAATTGTGTGTATTTATTTTTCTAACTACAAATGCTCACCATGCATTCTGACACATAAACGTGCTCTACGAGACACGTCACGCATTACATTTTGGAGCATTTCAGGAGTAATTGCCTCACATGCGTTTCGAATTCTGGTTTTGTTGTCCTCAATATTTTCAGGGGCAGTTTGAAATACCTTGTCTTTAATGTAACCCCAGACGAAAAAATCCAAGGGAGTAATATCTGGTGATCGAGCTGGCCATAGAATGGGTCCATAGGTGCCTATCCAGCTATCTGGCATAACTTGATTTAAATAATTTGTACATATTACAGCAGTGTGAGGTGGAGCCCCATCTTGTTGAAAATATGAATAATTTAATCTTTCTGCCACTGTTAATTTATAAAGAAAATCTTGAAATTCGTTTTGCAGGAAATTAAGGTATCTACGAGCGGTTGATTTGCCATCATAAAAATAAGGTCCAATTACTTTAGTCCCTAAAAGACCCAACCAAACATTCGTAGAAAATCTTTCTTGGAAAGCAGTCTCTCTGCACCAATGTGTATTTTCTCGTGTCCACTTATAATGCATATTTCTATTAAAAAATCCATTATTAGAAAAATTTGATTCGTCCGACCAAAGAATTTTGCTACATATTAGCGCGTCATTCCTTTTCTTATTTAATAACCATCTACAAAATCTTACTCTCCTTGGCTTATCTCCCTCATTTAAATGTTGAACTTTCCTCATTTTGTAGCATCGAAATCCGTTTTTTTTCAATATTTTTCTTGCACTGTCCTTTTTTATGCGAGTTTCTCTAAATTTGTCTCAAAGAGGTTTCCTCATTTTGGTTAACATAATTCATTACTCTATTCACTTTTCTTACATTATCCGCAATATGCGCTCGCCTTACAACTTTTTTTGAAAATGAACCGTGCGTTTTTAGATTTTGAACTAACTTCCTAAACATAGTTTGATTTGGCTGCGGAGCATCTGGAAATCTATCTCCGTAAACCGTGACTGCCATCTCAGCGTCAAAATTGCACTGACAATAAATGCTAATCATATCGAATTTGTTATTATTGGTGTACACCATAATTACTGATATAAAATTTGTCTTAGAACTCGACAACGCAACATACAACAGTGACAATCTGTCAAATTTATTAATAACTGTATACATTGTTTTTCACTAATTATGGCACAGCTGATTGTTACGATTCAATTATATGAATTGTGGTATTCGTAAAATATTAAATATTGACACTATCGGTTAAAATTTCTGTGACATGTTTTATATCGTTGAAATGAGAAAAAAATAACGGAATTAATGGCGTCATGGCCTACTTTGAGATATGTATTTTTCATTTTTGCACAATAGCGTATGTCAAAGCCAACTGCATTTTTCGATTTTTTTGTTACACGTTATTATTCCTATTGTCTTTGCCGTCAACTTTCATTCCTTTAACTTTTTTCGTATCTCCTCAAATAAGGAAGCTATAACCGTTTGTGGTTTTCCTATTTTTCAGGTTTTTGTAATATATCTCATAAAGTAGGCTATGGATTTCAAATTTCTTTTTACTGAAATATAGCTCACAAAAATGGGATAACTGTTTCTAAAACTTTATTCTTCTACAATAGATATTAAGCGAGATATTTGGTGTGGCCCTCGTAAAATAGACAGTCTGTATAAGGCAAAATCGACGGCGGAGAAGGAAGTTTAGAAAAGTGAAGTTTGGTAGCGAAAAAGTAAGGATAAATATCATGTAAACAAAGTGTAATGGTTATTTTGGTTAATTAAGAAGTATTGTGTAATCAGTAAATTATTAAATAAAGTGTTAGTGGTTACTCCTTGTTAAAATTATTTAGAACCCACGGATCATACAGGGTGTTTCCTAGAGGCGGAAACACGCAACACAAGTAAACTTTGACTCTTATACCCCGGCGCAAAAGTAGTTATGCCAGAGACAGTCTTCACACACAGATAAATATTATGTTTTGAATCGAGAATATTATGATTCACATAAGCAAATAAATACCTTATTTATAGGAAACAAATACTTTTGCGGTAAGAAATAAAAAGTATGGCATAAAACTCATAAAATAGTAAATAAAGAATTTATTATTAAAAATTTGTAGAAATTATTTGTGGTATAGTTGAACAGGTAGAGGTAAGAGATGTTTACTGAAACTGGTGGATAAAAAACACCAGACTACGGCCGCACATTATAGCCTGCAGCGTCGGTCTGATTGTCTAACAGAAAAACAAAAACCTCGACACTTTAACCGGTATACGCCACTTCAAGTTTTTGTATTAATTAAGGAAATGTGAACATCTCCTATGTTTCTTCTCAACTATATTAAACAATTCTTAATTTAAAATATTATTTTTATCTGTACACATATTTAAAAAAATATATGGCAAATTTTCGACACCACAAGACACTGCCACTCTTATCTCTCTTTCAGCTTTTGATAGAAGTAAATATGTCGTGAATTATTATGGCATCGAGTGGCTTTCCATTAAGTGAAACAGTATTTTTGTAGATTCAAAATTTCCTGGAACTGCAGTTTAACAGTGTAGAACTTTTTTGTACCAGCTGTGAGAAAACACTTAGCCAAAAATTATTTTTCAATTTAGAACTTTTTGAACACACATTTTTATGTGCTTTTCAAATGAGGCCATTTAGTGGGACCGTTTGGCCTAATACATTGATTTATTTAGCTGGTACCTCACTGTAACGGGTTTTTATAAATTTTGTTGTTGTTTTTGGTATTCGACAAGCAATAAAAACTTAAGTTTGGTATAAATTGTTTTGCACAAACGAACATTTATTGCACTTATCAGTCGTCAGCTCTTATTTGCGATAATTTAAAAATATATGAAGTTTTACAAAATTAATTTTAACAAAGCTGAACTTTCTAGGGAAGTTGATAAGTAGCCCAGATGGTCTATAAACGTTTTTCTTTGATGGTATATGGGTTGGAACTATTTATCTCATTCTCTGGAGAACCATATGCCAAAAATATTGGTGGTTCTTCCTGAAAAGATTCAAAATAGGATGTGCTTTCAGCAAGATGGTGCTCCACCACATAAATAATATCTACCTATTTCAATGGATTGGATGAAATGGTCCCACGTCCCACTAAAGGGCCTGATAGATGTCCATATCTTCCAAAAATGGGTTTCTCCTTATGGGGATTCGTGAAGGAAATTATATACACATACACACAGTCCAAAATACGAAGGAAAGGATAACTACTTTTAGACCGGTCACACCGACAATTTTAGGAAAATTAGAAACCTCATTTCAAAAGTGCATAGAGATGAGTGATTATCAAAATGACCAACATGTAGAGTACTTATTATAGTTTATTCTGTTGAATCATTCGAATGAACACAAGATTATTTCTAGAATTATTATAAGACAAAATTATTTATAACAGAAATCCTATGTCCGAACTATGTAACTAGTTATCATATTATTGATGTATCATCCTTCCACTATTATTGTGGGTATGTATTGTATGTACAGGTGAATATAAATTGCTATATGTATATGCGCATGTACATATTGGATTCCGATTCCCACATTGATGTTTAGGAATAAGAATCATGAATATTGTTGTACTTACCGTATTGTAATATTCTTTATGATGCAAATAAATAATTTTAAAAAATCTCTATTTTTCTAGTGTATTCTTAAATTTTGTACTTATTGCTCAATAAATAGAACATGGTTACAAATAGCCATAGGGATGTTTTGTGAGAAAAAAAAAATTGGACAAGTATTATAACGTATTTTTTCTAAAATCTAGTTGGGTACATCTAACTTTAATTTTTGTGACATTGTCAGTTAGTTGTCAAAATTCATTGCAAGTGTGCCAAAACTAATATGCCCCATATAAGCGATTTAGTTAAAGCTGGAGTTATTGGTAAATCAGAAAATGGATGGTCAATGAGACATATTGCACTGACTTGTATACTAAAAGAGATACTAAATCGTAAAATTCATTCATAACTAAATAAGTACATCGGCTCGAAGCTTGTACGATGTCTAAAAGAAAAACTATATATAATAAAAATATTAAAGACAAGGTACATAAATTAATTAATTTCAGGCCTTTGTTCTCATTTTTAACTGAATTTACATATCGTAGGGGATCATGTAGATACTAGTTTAGCCTGCCTAGCCGTAGGGGACTATGTTGGATGCTAGTGTTAAAATGAGAATGGCAAATAAGAATTTTTACTTGTTAGCATAACCAGAAGTCAGGTTATCGAAAGAATGCAAAGATTTCATATTTTTATATATAGTTTTTCCTTTAGTTCTCATAGATAGTTTTTCTTTCCTCTGTTTGCAAAATCCTATAAAGAATATGTTTCATTAATGGAATCTTTGCATTCTTTCGATAACCTGGCTTCTGGTTATGCTAGCAAGTTAAAATTCTGAAATAAATTTCTCCATTTTCTTATTTGACATTCTCATTATAACACTAGCATCCAACATAGTCCCCTACGGCTAAGCAAATTAAACTAGTATCTACATGACACCCTATGGTATGTGAATTCAGTTAAAAATGAGAACAGAGGCCTGAAATTAATTTATTTACCTACCTTGTCTTTAAAATGTTTTTAATTCTAATGGATCCCAAGTAGCACAATATATTGGCTGATCATTGTTTCTATATTGGCACAATATCAATTCAGGGGTAGTGTTCCTTGATTTAAAGCGGGCCTTTGAGACTGTAGATCGTGATCGTTTGCTAACAAAATTACAGAAATATGGATTGTCGGGCAAGGTATTACAGTGGTTCTATGACTATTTAAGGGATAGATATCAATACGTGTCATATGAAAATAGTGTGTCTAGTAATCTAAAAAATGACTATGGGGTCCCGCAGGGTTCTGTGTTGGGACCACTTCTGTTTATTCTTTTTATAAATGACCTACATCAAATAACACATAAATGTAAAATAAAAATGTTTGCTGATGATACGATAATAATATACTGGCATGATAATGATACAAAGAAATTGGTGGGAGTGCTAAATGAAGGACTTAAATTGGTGCATGACTGGTTAAATGAAAATGGACTGAAGCTGAATATAAAAAAAACAAAATCAATGTTAATTAGTAGTACATTTAACGAGGTTAATAAAAAGGAATTTAAAATAAAGATTGATAATGAGAATATTGAGTGTGTTAAAATGCATAAATATCTGGGAATTATTTTAGATGAACACATGAATTTTAAAGATCACGTGAAATATGTAGTGCGGAAAATTAATAAAAAAGTTAATTATTTGGGTAGAATTGGACAGGATTTAACTAAATGGTGTAGGAGAACTATTTATAAAACTATTATTGAACCTCACCTCACCTATCGTTCATCATTACTACTGACCTTAAATGAAAGTGATATACAGAATCTGCAAGTGGTACAAAACCGAGCGTTAAGAATTATTTTAAGCACCAACAAATATGCTAGTGTAAGAAAAATGTTAAATCAGTTGAATATTTTTTCTGTTAAACAAATAATAATGTATAATGTTCTTATATTAATTCACAGAATGAGTTTAAGATTAGTTCCTCCGTACTTAACCGATAAATTAACTAAAGTAAAAGAAACCCATAAACATTATACTCGATCTGGAGAAAACTATGTATTGGAATATAAAAGGACATCGGCAGGGCAAAATACAATTTTCTATAAGGGTCTGAATTGGTATAACCAATTAAATATTGACACAAAAAATTTAAATCTAAAAAAGTTTAAAAAAGAAATGAAAAAAGTTGTTATAAATCCTCCATTTTAAAGTTTAAAGTTAAAATGACTATGTATATTATGTTAATTGTTTGTAATTTATATGTTATATTTCATATCTCATTTAGTGTATTGCATTTTATTGTAAGATATAGCATTCCTTTCTTGCTAATAAAGATTACTTACTTACTTACTTCATTTCTATTGATAAATCAACATTGTGCCAATATTAGTTCAATATTGTTATTTGTTCTATAAATGTAATGTTGGTAACAAATATTATCGCAATATTGGTTGTCTAGTTTTAGCCATTATTGGAATTTATCACTGTTGGCCCATTATTGCTATTTACAATATTTTATTACAACATTGGCCCTATATGATATTTATATTTGCTTAACTATTGGCATTTACATATATTTTCAATATTTTTTATTCCCTATATAGGGCCCATACTTCTAACAAATATTAGGTTAATTTGGGAATGCATCTCTATTAAAATAAAACAGCTTTTAATAATTATAATTTATGTAAGTAATATACACCTATTAAATATATCCCTTGAATTTTTTTATTATACTCTTCGCCAATACGATGGATAATTTTGGTATCACTCTATTAGTTATCGAATTTTGAACAACTTTCGAAACATCCATCCGTCACGTTTCTCGTAAGAACAATAACTCTGTGGGAAGTTAGTGCGTTAACTCAAGAAAAAACGCTATTATTTAAAAATAAAAATTAATCAGTAAATGTAATAGTTATTATACATTTTAAGTAAAAAAATTGGATGTGAAGAGTGTTGCAACTTTTTATAGATTCCACAGTCAAAAATATTGTATTATATATTACGAGTCTTTCACCCACCAAGCTGGTACCATCAGGAAAAGATTAACAATAGAAATGTGAATTATATTTATTTTCAATAAATTGTGAAGAGTATCTTATAAAATGTGTAAGAATTATATAGAAACTTCCAAAAACTGACAAGATATTCTTTTACATCTAGTTTATTTCATATTTAGATAAGTTCAAGCAATTTTCTTCAATTTCTGAAGCAGTATGTCTTTACATTAATATGAATGCAATGAAATTTGAAAATATTCCAATAAAGGTACAATTAAAGTGGCACCTCTCTGCAGCAGTGCGGTCGCTTGCGCGAACTGTCAGATATTATCAACGCATTGCCGTTGCCAACTCGTATAGGTACGCGAAATATCTTTACTTGAGATTTGTAATACACAAGTATTTTAATATAGTATTGTCAACCTCATATATTTTGTTTTATTTATTGTACAGTAATATTATGATGTTAAAATTGTGAGGAAGGTAAACAGTGGCGGCCCGTGAAATTTTGGTAAGCTATAACTTACTAGTGGAGCATGGGACCCATGCCAAACTTTAATGGATCACTACCACGGCCAAACGGAGACGTTTTGTGAAAAAAATATTTGGTTGGAATTTGCGAAATTTTTTTTCAAAAACTGCAGTGCCTCTCCATGGAATCTGGAAAAGTGCTTGTAAAATATCTATAGCGTATTTTTTTCTCGAACAAGGAAGAAAATATAAGGACATGTTTTTAATTTTATCAAAAAGTCTTAATTTTTTTAAAAGTTACATCATTTTGAAATTTCATAAATTAAATATCAGTGTAAAATAAAATTTCAAACTGATGTAACTTTATAAAAAATGAAGATTTTTTGATAAAATTAAAAACCTATCCTTATATTTTCTTCCCTGTTCGAGAAAAAAATTCACTATAGATATTTGACAAGTACTTTTCCATATTCCAGGGGAGGCACTGCACTTTTTGAAAAAAAAATCGCAAATTCCAATCAAATATTTTTTTTTCCACAAAACGTCTCCCTTTTGGCCGTGGTAGTGATCCATTAAAGTTTGGTATGGGTCCCATGCTCCATTAGTAAGTTATAGCTTACCAAAATTTCATGGGCCGCCACTGAAGGTAAACAGTGAATCTTTAAAGTAAGCAACACTTTTTTATCTTTATTTGAATGGCTTGAGGTACTTATTAATTTTTAAAGTTCAGGGTAATCAATTTGTTACTAACATAATTTCAAGCATCATTAAAAAGCAGATCGGGTTGGGGCTGTCTGTCTTGGGCTTGTAAAATTAAGATACGATTCCAAAATTATCTCAGATATTAGAATAGGGGCAACGGAAGAGTTGAATTTCAAATACTGGTACAATAACGACTGACAATATTGGCCAAATATGCTATTTTTAGTTGGGACAATATTTTGATACCTTGTTGGTCCAACATTTGAAAACAATCTTGAACCGATATTCCAAAAAGTCCACATTTTTTTATTGGCCCAATATGTAGAAACTAGTTTGGCCCAATATATCTACCATATTGGATCAATATTGGAACAATATGACATATCTGCCTAAAATATTATTAAAATTCTATGACCAGTTATTTCCACATACTAGAGTGAAAATATAGTCAAGATGTTTTACTTTAAAGAGACTTGGATGGAAAATTTGGATGTGGATATTAGGCAGCGGTTTTTTATACTTTGTTGCCATTAAGTCATGGGAGTCCGAAAAATATATAGCAAACATTGAAATTTTCCATTTTATATAAATCAAAATGAAATTAGTTACCAACAAATAAATATCTTGTCATAACTAACGTAATGTTTGTTTCAAATTACATATGTTTGTTTTCCACTGCTAATTTGGTAAGTTACCAATTTATAATAAATTAGACCAAAATTTCTTAAGATAAATATTGTTTTATACATCATTAAAAGGCTTCTTTTATGGCCTCTCAAATGGTGTAAAAATAGACAGGGTATCCCATTTAAAAAGAAAAAAGTAGTCATATCTCCGAAATGCGACTTTCAGTTGTTTTTCTGAAATGATTTTTGGAAAACATGTTATTTTCTATAATTTCTATATCACATACTTTTTTACGTAACTCCAAAACTAACGAGGTTAAAAGAGGTTCTATCATTCTCGCGACCACCCTATGCTTGTATGACTATAATAAATAATTTAAAAGTCTGCAAACTAGATTTCTCCTTAGTATCCTTCCCCTTCTTCTTCTCTCAATATTTACTACTAAACTGAGCACCACACATGAAATTGAAAAGATGCCAGCACTGGTTGTTATCAAGAAAATTTAGAATATTTGCACAATAATTAAAGTGAGGCTGTAATATTGTTTTAAAAACTTGTTGCTATTGTTAAATATTTAGAAATTCTGGATAAGAAATAAAATTTTTTCAATATTTTCTTTTGTACATGCACAAAATATGTTTTTAAACTTAAATCGTTACTGATCATGAAGCCTAAATATTTTATTTCTGTTACCAATTACAATTTGTTGTTACCAAACACTATATTAACATTATTTATATTTCGTGCAAAACTGTCAAAAACTCGTAAAATATGTACGTTACAATAAAATTACAAGAGACTACAATTTTAAAGAATATATGAACCCATATGTCTGAATTTTTCCAGATATTTTAAACTTCATAGTTTACGAGGCTTTCCATATTCCGATAAGGGCCTTTTTCCATGTGTTTCCGGAAAAGCTTGGACAGAGTGCACTTTAGAAAAAAGTCATAGAGAAGAAAAGTCTTGCATTTTAATAATACATTCACCTCATATTTTCTGGATTTTCTCTCATCATTTTTTATTCCCCCTCCCCCTTTTTGGAAAAATTCGAACCGTCATATTTCGAAAATTTTATAAGAGTAAAAAGTTGTTATTTTTCGTCAAGCTATCTAAAAATACATATTGTTTTTTAAATGTACCTCAATTTTAAAACAATTGCGAAGCAATAGCGGCAACTTTTTTCCCTGGAGATGGATCTAGACATCAATGCAATCAGAATCCACGTTTCGTGAAAATCCATTCATTCGGTAAGCTTTTTCAAGTTTAGGTCAATTTTCATCTAATCTGCTAACACTAAAGAGGGAAATATCATTAAAGTTACTTACCTGCATATTCACCAACAACATATGAAAGAATCAAGAGAACTGCTGAAATTCCACAATGCATTTTCAACAACTATCACTAAATATTTGAAATATATAAATGCTTTTATATACAGAACAATCGATATTGACCTACATTACAGCCTGCATGACAATAAGAAAAAATGTAAAAAATGTTCACCTTGAAAATGAAATTACTTTGAAATTTTGCATAATATATTTAAAGTCAATCAATAAAATGATGAACAATATAAAATTATACATGATTTGAACACAATTAAAAACTACACTATATCACTTTCTTGTATAATACTTCGCAAAATATGGCAGTATACAGTCTCTGACGTCCTGGTCGGGTTGATGCAAGTGCTCACTAATGTAGATAGTGTTTAATAAATAAATGCCCTGCTGCGCAAGTGGGATGTAATCTGCATAATCACGTACACTTCTTTGTTCCAGAAAGCAGTGGGTTGCATGTACCGCGTCATCAAATGGGGGGCTGTAAGAAATAACCAAATAAAACAATGAAAGCGTTTGGTTTATGGTTAAGTTATACAAGGTGTTAAAGGCATGATGGTCACAATTTTAACTGCTGCATTATTATAGCAGGTGGTGTGGGCGCAAGAGTTTCAAATATAATTCAAACGCAGTTTTTTTTTTTTTGTGGAGTTTGTTCAGGAGACGCTACCAGTTATGAATATCTATGTACCCTGGTCTGATATTGTTTAAAACAATTTTGTTTACAACAACAGAAAATATTCCATTTTTTTAAATCAAACTATTTTTTTAACGATTTTCAACAGGAAATGTTCGATAACTTTTTTCGTAAAGTTGAAATGTTCAATTTTATTAATTTTAAATACAGAAATCACTAATTTCTCGTTTCTTGTTGCCCTAAAAGTATAACACAACAATGACTTTTTACAATAAATAATTTTGATATCTTTAGACCTTGCATATGAATGTTTAAAAATGAATTATTATTTGTTTGCATACATAATTGTATTGAAACATATATTTATAGGGTTTTGCAAACAGCAGAAAAAATAACTATCTATAACTAAAGGAAAAACTTTGTGTAAAAATATTAATGAAATTTTTGCATTCTTTCGATAACCTGAATTCTGGTTATGCTAGCAAATTAAAATTATAAAATGAATTTGTCTAATTTCTTATTTGACAATTCTCATTCTAATACTAGCATCACACAGTCCCCTACGGCCATGCAGATTAAACTAGTGTCTACATAACCCCCTACGATCATGAAGATTCAGTTAAAAATGAGAACAAAGGTTTAAAATGAAAACACGGTAGATAACCTTGTCTTAAAAAAAAAATTCATTTTAATGGATTACATTTTCATGAAATCTATAATTCTGTTTCTTGGAAATGCTTAGCCTTTGAAACATTTTTCGTCCTTATTCTGGAGCACATCAGAAAGACATAAAGCCACTCGTAAAGATTCATAGAAATTGTCTTGGTTTTGCATGAAACATGTTTATGAGTGGCTTTATGTCTTTCTGATGAGCTCCAGAATAAGGGCAAAAAGCGTTTCAAAGGCTAAGCATTTCCAAGAAACAGAATGATAGATTTCATAAAAATGCAATCCATTAAAATGAAAATTTTTTTAAGACAAGGTAGATAAGTAAATTCATTAGGTACTCTGATTTGTAAGATAAATGTGCGCTAACAACTGATGAGCCATTGTCCCCATGGATGATCTTAACTATCCTAAGAAATTGACAAAAAAAGATTCAGACGAATTTTATAACAATGTTTTTTTTTTAACTGAGAGTTGATGGGGTCTAATAAAAATTAAAAACAAGACTTTGTGCTGTACCCCAAATACTTTATATGCCCGGGCCCCCTCTAGGGTCCTAGCATGTGCCTGGTAGCTACATTGTCATAACAACGACACCTTATATGTTGTATTGTTATACTACAATGGAATATATAAGTAACAAGTAATCACATAAATGAGATACATTAGTTTAAGGCTTGAACTGTAACATATTAACAAGAATAAAACAAATTAAATAGTAAAATGGTAGCTACAGACACGTATTTCGGAATTATTGCTCCTCATCAGTGTTCAACATTATGCTCTGCTATGCTGTTGACGAGTAATAACTCTGAAACATGTGTCCATAGATGCAGTCCCGTTTCTTATTGGGGGTATATCACGAAGTTTTTAATAAATTATAAAGTGAATAACGGAAAAAATTGGCATATTCAGTTTAAAAAATTCTTACCTTACGTCTATTACAACTCCTCCGCCTGCCTCAATTACTCTTATTATTGGATCCCTTTTTTGGGCAACTACTATGGCCCTCATATCATTGAAGGCACCATAACCTCTCCTAGCCACTTCTTTACGCCACCAATACATACTGTTCATCCTAGTCTCTGTATCTTTCTCGAACTGTACCCCAAATTTGCCTACCGCTTTAGGATTTCCAAATTCATATTCTTCCTCCTGAAAAACGCATAAGATGAGTATACGAATTTAATTCGGCTTACTGAACCACACAGACATTTTTATAGTCCATGAAAAAGTTGCAAAAACATCAAAACTTCTGTGACAAGACCTGAATAGTTATCTAATCTATAGAACATCAATTCCAATTTACAAAGCCATTTTTAAAATTTAAAAATCCTTGGTATTGTAAAGCAAGTTGATTGCCGAGACATGCAGTCATCCCTGGGTTAAAAACTACCCTTTCCCCTAATACTAAAATCTTCCCAAAAGTTCAGACTTTGTGAAAATTGTTTATCCCCGTTTCTGAGGGTGCTAAACACCATGGCAACATAATTCCCCCCCTCACCCTTCACTCAACCACCCTGAAATCCCCAAAAACAACCCCCTCATAATATTTCTTACTACTGGGCATGTGGGGTTGATTGCATGTCTCGGCACTCGCTTTACAATACCGAAATCTTGTCGAAACCCATGTAGCAACATATACTGGCAGTTCATTGGTAAAATATTGGTGTAATATTTGTCTATTGGGTCAATATTAGCAATTTTAAGCCAATATTGAAGTAGTATTTATTTTTGGTGTATAATAAATATTGAATTCATTATATTGCTCTAATATTAGAGAAATATTGATGATCATTTACTATTTTTTTAATATATTGATGCAATATTGGAAACAACATTAATTAATATTACTGCACAATATTCCATGTAAGCAGATGATAGGCATATATATAATGATAATAACTTAATCGTTGGTGCAATTTGGCTAAATTAATTTCGTCTGTTAATTGTTCCAATTTAACAGTTTTTAATTTAATTAATATTGAAGGAATATTTATTTTTGGTATATAATAAATATTGAATTCATTGTATTGCTCTAATATTAGAGAAATATTGATGATCATTTACTATTTTCTGAACATATGAATGCAATATTGGAAACAACATTAATTAATATTACTGCACAATATTCTATATGTAAACACATTAATAATTTTAAACCAGTAATAAACAATAATTATTTTGCCACATGATAACAAATACTGAATTCAATATATTACTCCAACATTGGAAAAATATTGGTGATCATACAACATACATTTTTTATATTACTTTGCGATATTTTTCAAAGACAAAAAGACATGATCTCTGTAATCTATTGAGCAAAGTTGTTTTGTAATTTATTAATTAATTTGGCTTGTTTAGCCCTTTTTATTTTATTTGTATTATTTATTATATAATATAATAGGTGATTCTTTTTATCTGATTTATGAAATAATGTTGGATTTCTGATTTTAAAACAAAGACTTTTTATTCTATTATTGCTTATTTAATTTCAAGGTGTTGTTCATTATATTTAAAGAATATATTCATTTATATAGTTTATTTTTATTTAGTTTTACTTTAACATCTTTAGTAAAATAATTACTTACATTCTTAAACAAAACTTATTCTTCATACTAGGAATTTAGATAGTGATATCACTCCCGCGCAGATATTTTATTGGCTCCGAGTTACCAGCAACGGTTTGGCATGACGCGTGCGCTTACTCTCCACATACCGGAGACGGAGACGCCATTATGGTAAATTTACAAGTACCTAGCTGGATCATAGAAGAACAGAAATTGGGCTGTGTTCGATTATTAGCAACAATTATTGTGACCTGTGTGTGTGTTACCTTGTGCACAATGTAAGTACATAATACTATATTATACTTTTTATCTGTTGATTGTTTGACAGTGTTCTGTAAATGTGAATTTGCTGCCATGCACATTTTCTATCTGTAAAAGTATGATAATAATGTATTGTGAAACAATAAAATTATTCATTCACATTGTGTAAGTACGTGAGCTGTGCCCAGATAACACCTTGACTAGGTACCCGTCGTTATCTTTATTTGGTATCTTTATTGAAAATATAGGTACTACATACTGGTACCTACCAATAACCAACCAATACTGAACCAATATTGCAATATTATAGTTATAGATATAATTTAATTATTACCATTATTTAACTTTTGTTTTATACTGCTACATACTTATTTTATTGCCTCAAGCAAGAAGTATTGAAATGTGCAAAAATAGACTTTCCGAAATAATAAATAACAATTTTGAAAAATATTCAAGTTTACATGTTGTAGAATGTTTGTAATATGCAGGGTGTACAGAATCGCATGCTAATACTTATGGGCCGTAATTCTTAGGTAATTTTAAGAAAAAAGTTTATACGTATCAACACAAGCTCGCAACTGTTTTATTTTTGAGATACAGAGGGTGTTAAAATTTTTTTTTAAATGTTTAAAAGAAAAACTTCTACCAGTATGCGCGTAGGTTTTGCACTTGACCGCTTTTTATTTCTAGTTTTTATATACCTAGCTCCTTTTTGTGAATCTAATGGTATGTAATTTGGTATACCTACATTTAACTTCCTGTTTAACTGGAAATTGGTTTTATTAAAGTTTTTCATTTAATTAGATATATGTTTTAACGTATACACATGATAAAGAGTACCGAGTACCATTAATTAATGAAAACCAAACTTTCAGATTACTTCAGAATGAGTTCATCAGTACTGTCTAAAAAATTCATGTTTATAAAAAGGCAGCTGAACAAGGATTCAAGCGATGAAAATAACTGCAATTATTTTCAGGGTGGTAACCACGAATTCAATTTAAGTTTGTCTTCCGACGAAGATAATGATGGAATAAATGAGTGCCAAGATGTGTCAATGGGGTGTCAAGAAATTTGCTAGAGAACCATTATGATGTGACATCCAGTTTACTTATGAAGTTCGTGGTTTGCAATTAAATTCAAGTACATTTATTTTACGACTCATCTTTTTGATAACTTTGGTATTTAGAAAGCATATTGTAAGTTACCCTTTTGCTTAAAATTATATTAATATTTATTATATAGTATACTTGTTATTTTATCTTGTTTGATTTATATTATTTTTGACTGACTCATTATTTGTAAATTTAAAATTGTTACAAATTTTAAATGTATTGTTAATGCTATAAATAAATATTTTATTTTTGCAACATATTTATAATTTATTGTAATATACATGGTGTTCGGCGCATGGACAATCAAATTTTTTTTGTGGATCGGCGGAGTCATTTGGAAGTTTTAACATAAATGTCCCAGGTCCTAACTGTTGTAGTTATTGAGATTTTTTTTCATTTTTACATTTTACTCAAAATTTCCCACTAAAACTCCTACAACTTTTCATTGTTTCATACCGTCAGAAAGGGCATCAACGGTAGAACTTTGAAATTGAATTGAAGAAAATGCTCTCGGTTGCTGTTAGTTTTTTTTAACGATTTTAGAAGTTCAGAATTTCTATTTCTTTCATTTACATTTAGGAATTTGGAGCCTTGTAACTAACTTTCGTATTAAAAATGATTTATATATAACAAGAATACATTACAGAATAAAATTTAAAAAAACACCTACGAATACTAAAGTTTAAGTGGGGAATTTTGGGAAATTTTGAGTGAAATCTAAAAAAAATATATTTCTTAGTACTACAACAGTTAGAACCTGAGTCATTTGGTATTAAAACCTCCAAATGACCCCACCAATCCATAAAAATATTTTGACGGTCCATGCGCCGAAGACCCTGTATTTTATATTGATTTCTAATATTGACTATCAATCCAAAGGAAATATTGTACCAATTTAAATACAATATTAGATAAATATTATCCTAGTTGTCAAAATAAATATTGGAAATAGATATTGGAGCAATAATGTAGAACAATATTTAGTCAAGATTGATTACAATATTTTGCCAATAAATAAAAATGTTCACATTTTGATATTGGGCAAATATTGCATTTCAACATTTAGCCATTATTTCTACCATAAATACCCAATATTGTACTAATATTGCCTGCTACATGGGAAACCTCAATCCAACGATTCCCCACATGCCCAATAGCCAGAAATATAAAAAGGAAGTGGTTTTGGGAAGGTTGTCGGTGGATAGGGGAGAAATGTATGTTGCTATCGTGTTGAGCACCCTTGAAAACGAATAGAATTTTTTTTTTATATATATTTATATACTTTTTATTTTTATTTTGATAATACATTGGATTAACATTATTAATAATAATTAAAAAAAAAGGGGATAAGGGCACAGGTAGAGAAGTATTACTATGAGAAGATGCTTGCAAAAAAAATGTGCAGAAACAAGTTTGTGTCCATATATTATTCTAAGCCAATGAGAACGAATTGTTTTATCTTTGACATCAAATCTAATGGTGCCGTCAACCTGCAGTCACAGGGTCTGTGCTGCAGTATAGTTGTGTTCGCTTTTTGTTATTGAATTAAGTGATATAACCTTACCTTCGGTGAAAAATGTCTTCATCATAACGGGCAGCTGTGTAACCATGTAAACAGCAGAGTTTGACGAGTTTTAATCTACTGCATTACACAGCCCCTCGACCTCGAAAATTTGATTACAATAATTATATATCCCAGATAACTATCAGTGGCAAACATACCTGATTAATGTTTCATTCGAAAACGGAGTATTTCCAGACCAATTAAAAACTGCCCTAGTAATACCTGTTTACAAAAATAAAGATCCAAATAATATAAATAACTATAGGCCAATAGCCCTTTTGTCAGTTTTCTCTAAAATATTTGAAAAGGCGTTTCAAATTAGATTAACGTGTTTTCTTGATAAGTATGGGCTTTTAACAAAAAGGCAGTATGGCTTTTGTAAGAACCGGTCAACCCAGGATGCTATTCTCTCCTTCTATGAAAATATACTTAACAACTTTAATAGTAATTTAAAATCAGTCGGTATATATTTTGATCTCTCAAAAGCCTTTGATTGTATAAATCACAAACTATTATTGAAGAAACTTGAACTATATGGTATTCGTGATTTGGCACTGAACTGGATTAATTCCTACTTAGAGGAGAGAAAGCAAACTGTAAAAATTGTACAAAATGGTGTAATATGCTTTTCAGAAAATGTAAATGTACTGACTGGAGTACCGCAAGGAAGTGTACTAGGTCCTCTACTATTCATACTATTTATTAATGATATCGTTGATAATATAGATAATAGTAGTTTTATAACTCTTTTTGCCGATGACACCTCTGCTGTCATTTCTGCCAAAACTATTGATGCCCTCAGCAGAAATGCCACGAAATGTGTGGAAGAAATATCTAATTGGTGTAATAGGAATGGACTGGTACTAAACCAACAAAAAACTGATCTCCTATTCTTCACACCACTTGGTGTAAAAACAGACTTAAGCATACTAGTCAAATCCACTGGCAATTCTATTTGCCAAAATGATTGTGTAAAGTTTTTAGGCATCCAGATGGAAAAAAATCTTTCTTGGCAAAAACATACGGAATGTATAATAAAAAATTTAGCTAGTAAAAATTTCGCAATTTTACAAATTAGAGATTCAGTTAACATAAACACACTGAAAACATATTATTATGGTTGTATAAATTCGGTACTTTCTTATGGACTACTCTGCTGGGGTAATTGTTCAGGAATGCAAAAAGTCTTTACTATGCAGAAGAGAATTATTCGATGTATGTTTAAGCTTGATTACACTACATCATGTAGATCTTATTTTAGGCAGCATGGTATACTCACCATTTTCAGTATGTATATTTTACAGTCGGTGTACTTTGTCAGGAAAAATATAAATAAATTGCCAAAATGTAATGAAGTCAACAAGTATACCACTCGAAGTGCAAATAATCTTTATGTCCCAGCACATAGATTAACACAAGTAAATAAAGGACCCTTTATCACATCAGTTAAATTATACAATTGCTTGCCTCAGAAATTTAAAGATATAAATAGCTTAGATTCTTTTAAATGCTCTGTTAGACAATTCCTTATAAACCAATGTTTTTACTCACAAAATGAATTTTACAACTTCTGTGATAATGTTTAGAATTGAACAGTGGATTGTTATGTGTATATTTTAACTGTTATGTGTATATTTTAATTGTTATAAGAGTTTATTTGACATATATTATATTATATAACTGACTTGACTATGTAAATATTCTTACATTTATGTATTATCATAACCACTAGGTATTATTATTCAGACATAAATAGTAGGTATCCACCTACTATTTTACATCCTTACTTAAATTTAATAATAGACACCATTTGACTTGTCCAATACTTGTACTAAGCAGGTCTAAAGGAAATAAAGTTATATTATTATTATTATTATTATTATTATATTTGCACATGTTAGCTCCACCCCATGCATCTGCTCATAATAACACTACTCTAACACAGGTAATTTAGGGTATGTAAGCTATTTTAAAATTTCTGACAAATTAGTTAGATAGTATCCATGTAAATATTAGAAAAACAGCTTTACTTACATCTAAGAAGTGACCAGCCTCCACAGATTTCTCTAAGTAGGAAGTATGTAAACACCACTTTCCGGCCGCCATGCAAGAAAGCGTTTTTTCGTTCCTTAGCGGCTTGGGACACAGCAGGTGCGTTCCAGATGGATCATAGTTGTATAAATCAGATACAGCCGCCCCTAAATTTTCTATCTGGTCTACCATAGTGGCTCGGGCGCTCTCTCCAATCCCTGATAAAATAAATATTCTCATTTTCGGAGGCGTCTGAAAACAGATAAAACACTAAAATAATTTCAGTAAAAATTCAATTAAGTAAATAAGTAAATGAGACCTAGAACGACTTTGGGCACAGTTTTTGGAAAATAATTTTCAAAGAGAATGAAGGAATTTCAAAAGTACCTTAAAATTTTAACATTAAAATATAACTTTCGAAAGTACACTAAAGTCTGTTCAACAGAGCGGAAATCTGTGTGTGGTGAGTAGCTATTTCAAAAGGTAAAATTTAAGCAAAAATCAATTTTCCAATAAACACCGTAAAATCAGATTTTCTTATTCTGAAAGTGGTGGAAAATATTCCAAGTTCGAACCACAAGAACGTCCAGAAAAAAATGTCTAAATTCAAAGTCGATGAACCGATTCAGACAGATCCAAAGTACTTCATAAAAAGGCTAGGCAGGCATCGCCATAGGGGTCGCTCGACGCCAAAACGGTATCTTTGGGTTCAGTGCTGTTAGCGTTTTTTCAAGCTGGAAAATCATTGAACTTATATACATTGCTTCTCGAAGCATCCTGACGAATGATTCCATTCATCAAAACAGATTACAAGCAAATGAGAAAGAATGAGAGAATTTCTAGGGAAAAAACTTTTAATAATGGCGTATAAGTCACTGGTGGAATCGTTAATTAGATATGGCATTATTGCTTGGGGAGGGCTTTACAACAATACACTAAAACAGCTAAATCTAATACAAAACTCCATCCTAAAAATAAGTTTCAAAAAGTCTAGCCTTTATCCTACAAATTTACTATATAGAGAAGAGATTCTTAATGTCCGTTCTCTATACATTTTATCTTGTTGCTCATATTTACAAAAGAATAAGCATTTAAAAAATTTCATATCCCATCAGCATGAAACTAGGAGTAAAGTTCATAATAGCCTACAAATATATTTTTCTTTATTGATATTTTGGACATTTGTAGTTATTAACGTCATAAGGCCGATATGTAGCAAATAACAAATAACAGACAAGATTGAAGTTTCTAAAGTCGAGGCGTAGCCTGCTTTATTTTCTTTATACATATATAGAATAAATGTTTTGTTTTACTTCCCTCGCATACCGAAGGGAAGTATTGTATTCGAGAAAAAATCACCCTCCGAGATTTTTTCGGATTCTGACGTTTCAGAACACGGAGATTACGAAAATATACGTTTTTCAATTCCGTCAGTCTGTCTGTCTGTTGGTGCATTTACTAAAAAGCTACTTGATGGAGAGCAGTCAAATTTGGCAGGTAGTTGACCCTACTCTCAATGGAGAACTGGTAGAATTTTCACTGGAAAATATACAGGGTGAATCGTCTAAAGGGAATAAATAATGAAAAAAATTTTTTTTTGTTCAAATTTAAAATTTCCACGTTTCATGACACGCTAAACCTAGTTCGAAAAAAATTTTACCACGAAAAAATTTTTTGTCTTTGTTCAAATTTAAAATTTCCACGTTTCATGGCATTCTAAACCTATTTAAAAAAAAATTTAGATTTTTTTTTCCAATTTTTGAAAAAATTTTGCCACTATACAGGCTAAATTTTTTTTCCTTTGTTCAAATTTAAAATTTTCACGTTTTCATGGCATTCTAAACCTATTCAAACAAATTTAAAAATTATTGCGAATTTTTTTGAAAAAAAACTTTTGAAAATAATTTTTTTGCCAAAAATTTTAATCTATTTATCACTGGGTAGAATAGATGAAAAAAAAAAAAAGGTTTGGCCCAAATTTAAAATTTACAAGTTTCATGACATTCCAAACCTATTTCGAAAAAATAAATTTGCAACATTTTTTTTACCATTTTGGAAAAAAATTTACCACTAGAATATATTGAAATTTTTTGTTTCCTCAAATTTAAAATTTTCACGTTTGACATGACTGACATTCTAAACCTATTTGCGAAAAACAAAATAGAAAATTTTTTTCACCATTTTTTGAAAAAAATTTTACCACTAAAATAGAAGGAATTTTTTTTTTTTGCTCAAATTTAAAATTTTTACGTTTCATGGCATTCTAAACCAACAAAAAAAAACACTGTAGAATAGATGGAAACTTTCCTTTTTGCTCAAATTTAAAATTTCCACATGTCATGACATTCTAAACCTATTTCAGAAGAAAAAAATTTTGAAAATTTTTTTAAAAACATTTTAGAAAAATTGAAAGAAAGACATTTTTTAACCACCGCTATACTTCCAATCCACTACGTGTATATGGAATTGAAAATGTGACAGATGGCAATAATATTAGGCATATGCACCTATTATACTATTATTGAAAAATGTACAGGGTGGTCATCCTAAGAAATAATTCAATCATGGTGGGCATTTATAAAGGTATTTGCCCAAGCCTTCCATATTTAGCACCTGTTATTTAGTATTGAACGTTTGCTGTTGGATGAGGACTTATCAGGTGTTCTTTGTAATAATATTCCGATTATTATTTTCAATGTCACTTCGTAATTATTAATTTTTTAGAGTGACCGCCATGCACAAATAAAGAGGGAAGTTCTGTGTAAATACCTTTACCGATTTTTTTTTAATAGCTTATTTTACCTTATACTGTATTGCAAACGTTTCTTTTATTAATAATATTTTTGAAAAACGTATTTATTTCAAAATAATGTGTGATATATTGATTCCTACAAAAATATTGTGGGATCCCATGGGATACCGCGGGATTAAAAGCAATCCCACATTATTCCCGCGGGGCTGCAATTGGTGCGGAATCGCAAGCACTAGACTAAGATCACTTCAATACTTTGCCTCTAAATTTCATAACCTATTACCAATTAAAATCAAGCAATTGATTACTCTTAAAAGGTTTAATAAAGAATGTAGACATTTTATAAGTACTAAATTCGATTCATTCAGAATATTTTTTTAGAAAAAACATTTTCTTTTGTATTTCTTTGATAAATAAAATACAATTCGTACTATTCTCTGAGTACTTCATAAGTTTTGGTTCCTAGTTTTAGTTTATCTTTAATCTTATATTATTATCTAGTGTAAGATGTATTCAAATTCAAAAATCAAGGCACATGCAAATGTTAAGCCATTTATGTGCCTTATCTCTAATTTAAAAAAATCTATAAATATATTGTTCATTACCATTGTATTAAATATGGTGTATATACTAATTTGAATTTGAAAAATTAGGTAGAACATTATAGAATCTTACAGAGTAGTAATTTGTTCCGTTTCTTGTTTCGGTGAGCCAAAAAAATGTATATGTATTTTATCAGTTTCTAGTATTATATGTTCATGTAGGTGACTGTATGTAACATATAGGTGTTCCTGTTATTTAAGGTATAAGAGACACCCTACGATATAGACACAGGGGAAAGTCAGAGTCTTGAGTTCTATACAATCTCTATACTTCAAATGCGAGAGTATTCGAATGCATCTGAATTGCAAACCAAATATTGTTACATCACTACTTGACCCTAGAAAAATTAACAATGATATCACCGGTTAAGGTGATAACCAAAGGCAATTCAACCAACACACAAGTAGTGACGGTGAACGGCTAGCTGATCTGGTGCGTGGCTGGGATTTCGTGGGTTCAATTAATATATTTTTTTTTAAATCAGCCAGAGGTTGAACCAATATTTTTGTGATATTTTACTAAGCTAGTTTGTTCCAACAGTCAGAGGTAGTTTAAAATGATGTAAATATTATGAGCGCCATCCACAGAAAAATTTAAGAGTTACTGCTACCCCTGTGATGGTGAAACCAACCGCCATGGAAAGATTTGATCTTATGGCGGACAAACAAAAAAAAAAAGAAAAATTGAATTTAATGATAAAAGAGACATATTTATTAATACCTTTAGAAAAATCATCAGTATATGAAAATGTCAACGAATTCAATCAATATAAAAAAAAAATAAGACAATGTTATCAAATCACTTATTAAATAAAAATATTAAGTAAAATTACCACAATTTTCAAAAGAAAATATTTATAGCTTAATTAACTTATAATTAATAGAAGAGAAATACTTTATGCAATAAAAGTTATACAATAAATATTACACAAAAAAAAATCAATGAAATTCTCAGAATCTCACCAATCCTCCTGACGATGGACAGATAGTGGATGAGGGCTCCTGGTGAGTTCTGGTAGCTTTTCCTAACAGCCTCTCCGAACACAGATGGCTCCTCGACGTGGTTTGACATCTTGCTAACCTGTACAACGCTAGAGTTTTGCTGTTGGTTTAGATTGACTAGACTAAACGGGACTTGACTAAACGGAATTTCACTAGACTATGCTGAACTTGACTAAACTATGTTTGACTGGACTATCTGTCTTATGAAATCTAGCAGGCATTTAACCATCAAACGAAAGAAGTGATTTTTCTTGTGTAAATTATGTATATTATTTCGGTAAACAATTTGTATTTGGTAAATTTATATAGGTAAATTATTTGGTAAATTATTTAGGTAATTTATGTAGATAAATTATTTGGTAAATTATTTAGGTAATTTATGTGAATAAATTATTTGGCAGCAAAACTCTACGTTTGGGAAGAAGAAAAAATATTATCAGCACGTGTTTCAGAATTACGGTTATGTTTAGTTAGCAGAAATGAAAAATATGGCTGAAGGCGGTTAAATACTAACGAGAGGAATCAATTAAATAAATGTAATTACCTTTTATTAGATAGATCACTAAGAGAAAGTTTGATAATAGCAGAAGTGACACACCTCGCGACTGAATGATTATCAAAAACTTTAAGTCCAAGTATATGCTGCTACAGAATTTGCTACAGAAATGGCCAATTCTGCTATCAGCCAGCTAATAAGTGATATCCCCTCGCAAGTCTCAATTAACATATTACCATACTATAAACTAAAAATTACTAAGAATTTGGGTCCGCGTTGTTCTATGCAACCCACAATACTTCCTGCAGTATATTTGGTTTAACCAATAATTAAGAAATAGGTGCTGTGAAATACTGATATATCTACTATTCGATGGAAGCCTCTGTGTTCTACGAGAGCTGTTAGCAAAAACTGAAATACAAAAAGAGTTAAATGGATGAAACATGAAAATATAATAAATGTGTACATTCCTAAATTTAAACAGATTACCTAAGATAATTTAATGTCTGGCGTTTTAGTTACTAGGGTATGGTAAATACCTATACATATTTCTCAAAAATTCATTTTGTTTACTAGAATTTAATAAAATTACTCAAAGTTGCCAGATGTACGCAACACTATTTTAGTGGTATGATTTATTCGTAACTAACTTTTATGAGCTGACTCTGCTTAGCAAAAAAAAGTACAAGGTTTTTGTGACAAAAAACTATCAAATTCAGGACGCAGAGTGTTTTCAACCTTCTTGGCCATACAGTCCACGAAAACGGCCACAACAAATGATTTACTTGAAAATTGTGGTACCTATAAAAAAAATATTGTAACGCACTGGCACCCCCTAGGGGCGGGAGGCTGATACGCTCATGAGAAATAGCCAAAGCTAAGTTGCAATGGTTAGGCAACTGTAAAGCCTATAATGCACGCCATCTCTGAGACACTGATAGTAGAAGTACGTTTCTAAAAGCGTATAGAAAATGATCACAATTTCTACCTTATTCTGGAAAAATAAAAGTTTGCTGGAATGCTTCTAGATATCCTTACTTGGATATATAAGGCAGGAGAGGTGAAGTTTTTGAATCAGTTGAAGGTTAGAAAGTCCGAAGTAAATACAAAGTGAAAGTATCAAGTAGCAAACATTGTTAGGTTATTTTAGTCAGTAAAAGTGTATTTTAGTTAAAGAAAGTATTGTTAAGTTCCAGTAAGTTATTAAAAATAAAGTGTGTTAGTGTTTATCTCTTGTTATAATTATTTTGAAACCACCGATTTTATGAAGGAAGGTTTCCAAAGGGGGTGAAAACATGCGACAATATGCTTAAAACATATTTTTTGTAAAATTTCATACTGGTCGAAAGCAAAAAGGTATTTTGATTAGCTGATTAATTCGGATTTTGATGAATTTTATTATCTGGAAAATGCACTATACTAGTGCTTCCAGTTCCGGGATCCCGGGAATCCCAGGATTTTACTAGAGTATTTTTGGTCCCGGGACTATTGCTGAGGTCCCGGGACCGACGAAGTCCCGAAATTCTCAAAATTGCGTGCGCCGCATGTATGATGGCTTGGCAATCACAGCAGCAGAGCTCGCAATGCGCATAACAATTCCTCTAGACTCTAGTCCTCTACCTACACATATCGAAATCGAATCAATTACTCTGTGAACCCCACAAAACAGCCGTGCCGCGCCGCGTGGGATTAAACTGTGTATTATTGCTCAATCCTAACCTAACCACTTTTTAAAGTGAACTGTAGTACTAGCTACTGAAAACTGACACAGCCAATAAGCCAATAAATAAGCTTGTAGAAATTAATTTTTGTTCACTGCTTTCTCCGTTGTTATAAATAGTGCAACTGTGAATTACGTGAAAAATTCATCAATTGTGTGGTGTAGTGCCGAAATGTCTGCGCAGCAATCGCAGCCGCAGCAAAGCTCATCCTCATACGTTCATCATCCCACTAAAGGTACCTCAATTTGGTGACAAAGTGCAAAATGCAAATATTGTGCCAAAATTATTATGACTAAAGGTGAATCCACTCGAGGTTTGCACAAGCACTATGATGTCCACAAAAATCAAGTTGACAAAGACAAGCAGCCCAACTTGCCCAGCCAAAAGAGTGATCGAGCCCCAATAATTATTGACGAAGAGGACAATGATAAACTTTCCACATCAACACAACGGAAAATAAGCGACTTTTTTGTGGTAGATCACGAAATTGAAGATAATTCTTTGGAAGCTGTGATCGCACGAATGGCTGCTGTTGATGGGTTGCCGTTCAGAACTTTTATAATTTCCATTGATTTAAGGAAAGGATTAAAAGCCAGGGGGTACCAAAATTTACCCCTGTCACTGTCTACTGTAAAGAATAAGGTTATTTCTTAGTGCAATAAAGTATGCGGAAACTTTGGGCAAAATTTAAAAAAAAAAACGGCAGCATGACAGGCGTTTTAGCCTTACCTTTGATGAGTGGAGGTCAAACCGTAATAAACGGTATATCAATATTAACAGCCATGGGTTTCTGGAGGAGTGTTATGAATTAAAAATTTGGAACATTGGTTTGATACCAATAGCTGGATCTATCCTAGCAGAAACTTGCATCAATTTGGTGAGAACAAAATGGCCCTATTTGAAAATGGTGGTAATCGTGGCCATTTTTGAAATTAGCCTGCGAATACTTGTTGACGATTCCTCCAACTAGCATGGAGTCAGAAAGGGCCTTCTTCGTGGCAGGCTCTTTCGCTACGAAAATACGGTCATCATTGGGGAATGACTTTTTAAATGCCCTAGTTGCCCTAAAATTTGTCTTCGTCATCACAATAATTGTTTTGTTTTATTATTAATATACAGGGTGTTTCACTTAAAAGTCCCCAGGCCATTATCTCTAAAACTAATAAAGATATTTTATTTTTGTAAATGGCAGATGATTGGTACCAAAGAAAGGTTTAAATAACGGTGATTAGAATTTTTCGTCAACAGCACACAGAGATGGCGCTGCGATGCAAAACTATTTTTTGATGGCTGGAACCTTGAAACATAAGTCATGTGATTAAACAATAATTTGTGAATAATTTTGATGGTATAAAGAATTTACAAAAAACAAGCCGTTTTGGAGGTACATGAGTTTCTTTCATTAATGCCAGTACACGTGAATTTTGATAAATCCCTATAATTTATTTATTATTTATTATAGAATATTGGTTACCAAACACTTTTTTTCAAGATAAGGAAAGTGATATAATACACTATCATAAAATTATGTTTACCACTTCCGGCCAAACCGGAACTAACATGATGAACCAATATCCATATGTTCCTACATATTACATTTTTTTTTTCTAATAACGCTTCTAATAAAACGGCTCCCAAAACTTAAAGTAAGTAAGACAACAAAGAAAATACACACTAATTTAGAATGGGCTAAATTTATATTAACAATTCAGTAAAGAACGTAAACAAAAGTTTTATAAACAAACATTTAAAAACTATCGAAATATTATTAAAAATTAAATTAAACTAATTTCTTTCTTATTAGTAGGTACTTATTATATTAAATGTTCAAAATTTCTCCCTTCTTCATGAATACACATATTGTACCGTTTCAGTAACTCTTCATTGCAAACTTTTTGTAACGTATGTCTATTTATAGCAGCAACACTTGCATATATTTTATTATACAAATCGGCCATATCCTCAATGGGTTCAATGTACACTACACTTTTTAAATACCCCCAAAGGTAAAAATCTAATGGAGTCAAGTCAGGTGATCGTGCTGGCCATCTGACTACTCCATTAGTACCAATCCATCTCTGAGGGTACATTTCATTAAGACAATCTTTGACTAGTACTGAATTATGGGGTGGTGCACCATCTTGGTGAAACCAAATATTCTCCTGGTTATGAGGGATAGTCTCTAATAATCCTGGCAATACATTTCTCAAAAATATCTCATATTTTCTTCCATTTAAAGTCCCATGGAATAGATATGGTCCTATAATATATGAATTTAATATTCCACACCACACATTAACTCCAAAAGTTACCTGATTTCGGGTCATTCTCATCCATCTAGGATTATTTTGTGACCAGTGTCGGCAGTTATGCTTACTCACAACTCCGTTGTTGTGAAAACGGCTTTCATCGCTCCAGAGCACATTTTTTAAAAAATTTGGGCATTCTTCAGAAAGAACTGAAAATTCAGCTAGAAAATGTAATCTTCGTTCATAATCACCAGGCCTTAAATGATGGATCAATTTTAATTTGTATGGATGGTATTTATTTGATTTTAATATTCTATGGCACGAAGATATCGACAGATTAGTTTCCGATGCCAATTTCCGGAGAGAACATTGAGGATTGTTGACAACACTATTTAACACCAAGGCTGTATTTTCATCGTTTCTAACTGGCCTATTTCTGTTACGAATAGTTTTCTTAAAACTACCCCAGTTTCTTAAATTTTTAAACAGCATGATAAATGTTTTTTTATCGGGTGTAGGTCTATTTGGAAATCATAAACAAAACAATCGTTTTGCTTGTCGGGAATTTCTTTTGCATTCACCGTATATTAAAATCATATTTAACTTATCTTCATCGGTGTATCTAACCATTTCTTTAATTTATTTTTTTTTATTGCCTTATTTGGATTAATTTGCTTTGAATTGTTTCTAAGTACACATTTCTGTTTGAAACTATGATTGAAATGCACCAACTACAAACTTTGTTTAATAACTGTCAAACTTAAAATTAAATCAAAGCCTACTAATATCTCTTAAGTAGATTTTTCATTACCATTCTAAATTAGTGTGTATTTTCTTTGTTGTCTTATACTTACTTTAAGTTTTGGGAGCCGTTTTATTAGAAGTGTTATTAGAAAAAAAAAATGTAATATGTAGGAACATATGGATATTGGTTCATCATGTTAGTTCCGGTTTGGCCGGAAGTGGTAAACATAATTTTATGATAGTGTATTATATCACTTTCCTTATCTTGAAAAAAAGTGTTTGGTAACCAATATTCTATAATAAATAATAAATAAATTATAGGGATTTATCAAAATTCACGTGTACTGGCATTAATGAAAGAAACTCATGTAACTCCAAAACGACTTGTTTTTTGTAAATTCTCTATACCATCAAAATTATTCACAAATTATTGTTTAATCACATGACTTATGTTTCAAGGTTCCAGCCATCAAAAAATAGTTTTGCATCGCAGCGCCATCTCTGTGTGCTGTTGAGGAAAAATACTAATCACCGTTATTTAAACCTTTCTTTGGTATCAATCATCTGCCATTTACAAAAATAAAATATCTTTATTAATTTTAGAGATAATGGCCTGGGGACTTTTAACTGAAACACCCTGTATAATAAATATGTATTATTATTAATTATTCATTACATGACTCAATAAATAAATACAGTACATTCCATGTTACGTTATATGGCCGAATTGACCGATGTTTGTTGTTTTATTTTATAATTATATTACTTTGATATAATAAAATTTAAGTTCCTTACATACTTCAATTTTTTTTCATTCACCTCTCATGCAAAAATTCTTCAAATTGAAATAATTCGTCATTTTAAGTATTTGCGGGACCTCGGGACTAGTCCCGGGACTTTGCAGTCCTGGTCCCGAGGTCCCGAACGTCCCTTTGGTCCCGGGACTTGGAAGCGCTACTAGAAATGCTATAAATGCCATGTTGTATGATTTAGTAAAAAATGACACTTACCTTCTCTTCTGTGAAATCCCATCCTACAGTGCCAGCCTGGGAATCCTTATAATTAGTAGTTCCTTCTGGAAGGAAATGATTCAAGAGTTAATAACAAAAAACATAATTTGTTTTTGACAGTTTGTGAAATATCCAAGTTGAAAAAAGTATTCACTGCTGATATCAGCGTGTAGATAGTTGATTGCTGAACCATTTTAGGTAAAAACATACAGGGAGAACATGTAATAGGGCCACATTTCTTTGATGACAAATTGATTGGAGCTATTTGTAATTATTACTCAATAAAACGAAAGTGGCTGCAATTAGCCATAGGGAATAAGTGCTTACAAAAAATGTTCGCTTTTCATTTCCACATCACATCGTTGAAAAATATACAGGGTGTTCCATTTGAAGAAATTGAGAAAATTCAATTTAAAAAGTTCTTAATTGAAAAATAATTTTTGGCCACCATGTACAGATTTAGGAAATGAAATGATTCAAAAACATTAATTAGATGTCTCGTAACTGGTATTCACATAAGTTTTTCTTAAAACCCATAGTTGTGACTGTGGTGATTTTTTTATAATAATAATAATAATAATAATAATAATATATTTATTTTCATAGGACCCTATTAAGGGTATAGAAATATAGTCATAGAATCGTAAAACATTGTAAAATATACAGTAAAACACATAACTCAAGACGAAACCATAGTGTAGTAAACAGAATACAGAACAATAAATAAGGACGAGGATTGCTAATTTTACTAAGTACGCTCCTGAAAGTACAACTTAAATATTCTTTTATGGAATAAAAGCTGTGACTGATTAAAGTGGCTCGAACTGTGCTTTTAAAGAGATGAATGCTATTTATACTTTTTATGGTTTTAGGGAGTTTATTGTATAGCTTGATGGACATGACATTGGGACCATTTGCTACTATTGACAGTTTGTGTTGGGGAATTGTCAGATTTTGACTGATTCTTAAATCATGCTCAGTAAAGGTATCCCTGGGAATATAGTTGTCATAATGAGACTTTACATAGGACACACATTTAAGTATGTAAAAGGATGGTATTGTTAAAATATCAAGTTCTTTGAATAGAGTTCTGCAGGAATGATGTATATTTTTAAAGGTCTTAGTACGTAAAATCTTTTTCTGCAATATAAGGATTTCATTTATGCGACTGCAGTTACCCCAGCAGATAACACAATAATTAAGCATTGACTGTACATTAGGGTGGAACTTAAAAATTGAAATTTATTTTTTTAATTCTAATAGCGTGAAAAAGTTGCCTTATAATGTCCTCATTAAAAAATGTTAATATCTTTTTAACGCAAAATATTATCTTCAGCTGCCCCAGTGGCCTCAAAGTTTTTGTCTTATGTTATTTTTACTATACAAATATCATGTGTTTATAATTCGCTTTCATATAACAATATGACACATTTATAGTGTCCTGCTAATACAGTTTAATCGAAAATGTATGAGCGTGACTGTACTTGATATTTATTAGGTTCTAACAAGTCTAGAAGTGGCATTTAAATAGTATCCGCGTTACGCGTTGTCACTAGTTTTACTAATCCTTGTACTGTGTTGAACATATATTTGTGCTGTTTTGTTTTATTGTATTTTATTAAATTTTTTTCACTAAGTTAGGCCATATTACACTTTTACTGTTGTAAGAAACATGGAAGCTCAAAAATCTGCTTTAGCAAAAACAAGAAGTAAAATACAGTGTGTTGTGTTCGGTGCTCCCAAAGATTTAAGTGAGTTAGTTTTACCTACTTATGAAGAGGTTATGAAATGTTATTTATATATAAAAAATGTCCTAAAATCTCAAAACAATAATAAGGACCCTTCTATTATTGAAGTGTCGGAAATTGTCGCAAATAAACTGAAAGCTTGTGGTTACAAGCTACTATTCCAGTAGTGTCGAGAACGAGAGTATTGCAAATGATTCACACATATCACGATAAATATAGGAATATGTTAAAACCATTTAAAGGTAGGAAAATCTCAAACAACTATCAAATAAAACTTAAAAAATTTCGTGAAGATGCCAGCAAAAAATTATTTGATATCTCATCATGTAAATGTACAGAATATTCGTTATGTAGTTGTCAAAAAGGTCGTAAAATACCAGAGAGGGAGAGAGTATTTCTACTAGATCAAAGAACCGAAAGGAAAATGATCATTGGAGCAATTGACGTTTGTACTTCTCTAAAACTTAAACAAAAATTCGAGAGACAAGAAAAAGAAGCTTCACGAATTGTAAGACAAAGGGAACTTCAACCTGAAATATTGTCCACACCAAAACAGAAATCTGATAAGGATGTCTCTGATTCTGGCGTTATGGAGGAAAACATTTTAGTAGATATACCATCTACTTCAATGGGTATGGGTAGTCTACGAATAAGACAAAAACTTCCTTGCTTACCGATGGCTTGTGATAGAACAGGCGTTTCAGACAGGTCTGCGGCGTTAATTGCAAGTGCTACTTTAGAGGATTTTGGACTAATCTCAAAACAAAATGCTGCTCAAGTTATCGATAGAATGAAAATTAAACGTCAAAGGGAAAAGCAGCGCAAGAAGTCACAAGTTGATTTATTAAAGGAGTATGTACCTATACGCGGACTCTATTTTGATGGACGCAAAGATAAAACGGTCGTTCAAGAAATTAAAGGAGAAAAGCGATACCGAAAAACTATTACTGAGGAACACATATCTTTAGTTCAGGAGCCTGGATTCAATTACATCGGCCATATTACACCTGCTTCCGGAAGTGCCACTGCTGTGAAAGACAGCATATTAAATTTTTTTTACAGAAAATCTCGTAGATGGTTCACATCTTGTAGCTGTCGGATGTGATGGTACTGTCAATACAGGTACAAAAGGAGGTGTTAAAAGACGTCTAGAACAACATTTTGGAAAACCCTTGCAATGGTTAGTGTGCCTCTTACATTTGAATGAACTTCCATTACGGCATTTGTTACATCATTTAGACGGAAATACAACTGGACCTGCAGGATTGTCGGGACCAATTGGTAAACAACTGCAAAATTGTGAGAACCTTCCGGTAGTTAGATTTAACAAAATTGACTGCAAATTGACTAATATTGATAAAAAAGATTTAAGTACTGATCAAAGGTATTTATTGAGTATGTGCCAAGGTATATCTAATGGAAATTGCTCGTTAGATTTGTCGAGGAAGAATCCTGGAAAGTTATCACATGCAAGATGGCCAACCGTATCTTACGATTATATGTTAGTATTAAAAGTCCATCAACCAATCTTCGAGTACTGACAGAATACATAATTAAAGTATATGGTCCAATATGGTTTAGAATTAAATCAAAACACTCGTGCACAGATGGCGCTAAACACTTATTTTCCATAATTAAGCTTTCTCGGTATTTAACAGAGGAATTAAAGGCAACCATTGACCCTGTTATTAAGAGGAATGGTTATTTTGGCCATCCTGAGAATATTCTTCTAAGTATGATAACGGACGAAAGAAGGGGAATAAGGGAACTTGGTATAAGGAGAATTATTAAAGCAAGAAAAGTTCAAAAAGAAATTCGTGTTTTTTATGTGTCACCCCTAAATTTCAGTGCTTCAGACTACATTGATATAATCTATTGGGCTGAATGTGAAGTAACCGAACCACCAATAATACGAAACATAAGTAATCAAGACTTGAAAATATTACTGAGTGATATAACAACTCCCAAGTTACAATTTCCTAGCTTTCCATGCCACACTCAAGCTGTGGAAAGGTGCGTGAAATTGGTAACAGAAGCCTCGACTTCTGTATGTGGTGCTGCAGCTAGAGACGGATTTATAAGTGTAAGGATTGAAATCGCGCAATTTAATGCCTAGCTTTCATACAAAGGCTGAATATAAAGCAGGAACATCCAAAGACGATTAAAAACAATAATTATTAAGGATTTGTAGGTAATGTGGTTGGGAAGGGCAGGGATGGAAATCAATTAGCAGACACCTCCACATGGTGAGTTCTATTTTGTTTTGATATAAAATAAGCAAAAGTACTACAATATAATGTCAAATATAATTCTTTTTTTTTTTTTATTTCAAACCGATTGGGGCAGCTGAAGATATATTTTTTTTAAATCGAAAATTTTTGTGTGTGTTCAAGAGGGTAAAATGCAACTTTCACCCGCTATTAGAATATAGAATTAAAATAAAAATTTTTTTGGCCAGTTTAAGTTCCACCCTACTGTACATATGCATAATAATACATCTTTAATATATCTATATTGACAAATTTTCTCATCTGCCATATAAGAAAGCAATGTGTAGATAATTTGGATAGTAACGAGTCAACGTGATCATTCCATGTTAAAAGAGAGTCAATATGTACACCAAGGTACTTTATAGTTTCATTTTGTATGATGGTTTTATTATTAGCTCTTACTAATAAGTTGATGTCAAGCTGCTTTGTAGAGAATACTATTAGGTTGGTTTTTAAATTATTTAAAGCTAAGCCGTTAGTCGAGCAATAATTCTCCATCAGGGAAACTGTGGTATTTGTTTTTGTAGATAATAGATTGATATTACTCTCACTGTCAGCGGTAACTGCGTCATCTGCGAATAGGGAAATAAATGTGTCATGCAAAGAGGGGACAACGTCATTGAAAAATACAATAAATAATAAGGGGCCCAACACACTCCCTTGGGGAACTCCCGTAGCCACCTGTCTGGGTCTAGAAACGTAGTTTTTACCATTTTGGCTCAAAATGACTTTTTGTTGCCGATCTACCAAATAAGTTTTTAACCCATCTGCAGATTGCATTATTTCAACAAAAAAATTCATTACATCCAAGTGGTTGGGAGATATTCAATGCTAATATAGGAATGAATAGAGCCTAGAAAGAGGCTTCAAAAAATGTACTGATATACATAGCATATCATTTAAAAAAAAGGCACTTGGTCCTGTAATTTCGTCTTGGCTCGCCCTGTATGTTCGAAAATAATTTCCAGTTATAGACTTTTTTATCTAGTTTACTTGCAATTTTTTAAATATTTTCTAGCTATCGCAGAACTCGAGATATCGAGGTCCGACGCACTATTGCTCCTCCTTATATATAAAAAATTGTTGGGTGTTTCATAAAAAATAAAACAAGTATTATTTGTAAAGACGTTTCATATCCAATGTATTTTGGCAATTGAAATAAAACATAATAAATAAATAAATAAATACATAATTTGCCAACACTATGTAAAACGCCATGTAGAGTTAAAAATATGCCACCCTCGATCTCATCTAATTTTTATCTTTTAGACATTATTTCAAGTTTCAAACTGTTGAGGAAATCTTCCGTTTAAGCACCGCAGTCACTCACCCTGTACGTATCACAGTAAAGAAAAATAGATTTTACATAAGTGTTCATCGCACTTTTAAACTGGATTATATGGTTTTATAATTTATGTAATGACTAGTAGGTCATTGAACATTTTTAGACCATCAAAGTACAAATAAGTATGCGAGTCGTCTGTTTGTCTGTTTAAACTTGTACGAAAATCTTTTTTTATAAGTTGCTACCTGGAATTGGTATTGTCGACTGGAAATTTCTGCTCTGTCTCCTCCGTCCACCACTTGCGGTCAACATATCTTCCAGTTGTTGGAGTCTAGTGTTTATCAGTTGATTCTGTGTATTTTCTTCAGGAGAACTCTGAAAGTATACAAAAAAGATATTGTTGCTATTTATTTTTATTATTACAGATGCGAGTGGATTTTTGTCCGCAGCACTTAGGCCTGTCGTCCCATTGTACATTCCTGATGTGTAAGATCTGTTAGAAAAGACCAATGCTCTTCACAAAGGATAGCAGTCCATTTTAGGGTAGAAAAAATCCGGCTGAAAAAATTGCCTTTGGAAATACCTATATTTTGATGCATCATTTACCGTTACCATTTAACTAAATAGAATAGGTTTGTTGAATGATAAATATTACAGCAGGTAGTAAACATAATATAAAGTAGAGTAAATAGAATATATTGTTATGTATTACACCTCCTTGGAACTGGAGATTGATACGCCTATGCCTAATAGTGACTGGAAACTTGTAGAAAGAAATAGTTTTTTAGAGTGTGATGGGAGCAGATTCTGGATGGATCTTGAGACAATTTCAGAGTATATAAGGCGCGATTACCGGCGCAGGGGAGGAAGTTTTATAAAAGTGAAGAAGTTGAAAAGGGACGTTCGGTAACAAAAGTGAGGTTAAATATCAAGTAAACAAAGTGTAAAGGTTATTTTGAAGTATTGTATAGTCAGTAAATTATTAAATAAAGTGTTAGTGGTTTACCCCTTGTTAAAATTATTTAGAACCCACAGATTCATACAGGGTGTTTCCAAAAAAGACGGAAACACGTAACACTGGTGTCAGATGCGGAATTTTAACAAGAGGATTTTTCGGAAGTGTTGAGAAGACTGGGACAGCATTCTCGGAGTTAGTGCTAACACAGGAAGGATAATTTACTGGACATTGTTCGATGATTATTTTCGAACAGAGAAATAGTGTTAAGTGCATTTTTGTGAACTTTTTTAGAACTTTTCTATTTGGACATTAGTGGTTAAGTGACAAAGACTCTAGATAAGACTTTTTTTCATGCTGTTTCGAGATTTTTGGACAGTTACATTACCGATATTGACGTGATTGTTAGATTTTGTTGATTTTATCATAATTATATGCCGGTAATGACCAGAAGCATGGCATCCGAAAAACAAATACAGGACTTATTCGCCCAAATGCAAAATATGATGATGGACCAAGAAAAAAAACGCCAGAAAGAGAAAGAAGAACAGGAAAGAAAGCGCCAGGAAGAGAAAGAAGTACAGGAAAGAAAGCGCCAGGAAGAGAAAGAAGAACGGGAAACAAAACGACAAGAAAAAGAACAAAAATGTCAACAGGAAAAAGAAGAACAAGAACTAAAACGTCAAGAGGAATTAATAAAAATTCTTGAGGAGCAAGAACAAAGACGTCAAGAAGAGAAACAAGAAGAGAAACGACGTCAATGGGAAAAACAAGAGGAGAAACGCCGTCAAAAGGAAAATGATGACTTAAGGAAAGCTATGTAGAGACGCAACAGAATGCCTTGTTTACAGTCGTTGAAGAAATAAAAAATGAGATTAAGGAAGATATGGGTAGCGTAAAGACGAAAGTTAATGAGTTCGAAGTAAAAGTAGGCAAGGTTGAAGAAGTTGGTGAAGTCAAAGTGAAAGTAAACAAGTTCGAAGAAGTCAAAGGAGAAATAGACCAGCTTAAACGACAGTTGAGGGATAGAGGAAGCCAGCAGATAGTGTCTTCAGACCAGCAATTAAAACTTCCCTCCTTTACCGGTCAAAGTTCCTGGATGACTTACAAGACACAGTTTGAGGCAGCAGCGAGCGCAAACAACTGGAATTACGAAGAGAAGGCTAAGGCATTAATCGTGGCTTTAAGAGGCCAAGCACTGGACTTGCTCCAGACAATTCCGGTAGACCAACAACGGAACTTTAGAGTTTTAGAAGCTGCCTTAGATCTACGATATGGCGATCAACACCTTGGTCAAGTATACTAGACCCAGCTGAAATTGCGTGTTCAGAAAGCTGGAGAGTCTGCAAGAATTTGAAGCTTAAAAATGAATTATTATTTGTTTGCTTATAATTGTATTGAAACATTCTTTATAGGATTTTGCAAACAGCAGAAAAGATAACTATCTATAAAAGAAAAACTTTGTGTAGAAATATTAATGAAATCTTTGCATTCTTTCGATAGGTTATCGAAAGAATGCAAAGATTTCATTAATATTTCTACACAAAGTTTTTCTTTTATAGATAGTTATCTTTTCTGCTGTTTGCAAAATCCTATAAAGAATGTTTCAATACAATTTGAAGCTGCGGTGGAAAGACTGGCACACTTAGCATATCCTAATGCGCCAAAAGAATTTAAAGAGCAATTGACAGTGGGGGCATTCCTAGATGGGATAAGGGACGAGGAGATCAGGTGAGTCCTCAGGCTATCCCGACATAACAGTAGCAGCGAAGCCTTGGTATGTGCACAAGAAGTAGAAGTCGTCTATAGGGATACTCCAAAGTCAAGAGTGCGAGCTGCGACGCTTGAAGAATCTGAGCCAGAAAAGGAGAACCAAAGCCCTACGTTGACCAAGATAAAGAAAATGATTACTCAACTACTGGCTAAATTGGATACTGCAGGAAGACAAGGAAAGCCAAGCGGGGGTATTAAATGCTACAACTGCGGCAGAAAGGGACATATGAAACGAGACTGTCGACAGCAGAACTCGGAAAGACGAGTAAATGCTGTAAATGTAGAAGAGCAGCAGGAAAACTAAAGATAGCCAGCACCGAGGGGGCTGTGCTGGCTAGGAAACACGGTGCCCCCAGAGAAATAAAGATTTCCCAGCTGCGAAGAATTCCAAGTAGTCTGCTGTTGCAAGGATATGTGAATGGAAGAAAGTGTGTGTTTACTATTGACACAGGTGCTACGTCATCAATAGTGCGGCCAGGGTTTATATCAGGCTTGCAGATTAAGAAGCAAAATAAAGTAATTATTCGGACAGCCACGGGAGACAGGGCTGCGGTCCATGGAGAGGTCAATTTGGAACTGCAGGTTGGACGGTTGAGATTCAATTACAAGGTCATTGTGGCTGACATTACAGATGATTTCATTTTGGGACTGGACATCATGGAGGAGAAGAGGTTTATTGTTGACGTAGGGGAGTAATAAATAAATAATAAATAAGTTCTTTATTGGATAACTCCAAATGGCCATCGACCGAGGTCCTTCAGCCAGTTTACAATAATGTTATTTTCATTAACAATATTTAAATAAAAAGGAAAATTGCATATACTACATAAAAAAAAAAAAAAACAGAGTTATTGGTAAAAATAATTAAAACATTTAGAGAAAAAAAAAACTGATTGTATTAAAGTTTCATGGCTCTATCTCTTGAAATTGATTTACTAGCTCCCATAATGTGTCGCTCGGATTTCTAGCTCTTCTCTGGGTTCTACGATCTCTAGATATACAGTATGGATTCAATTTCTCGATGTTGTTCAAATTGGCAAATTTTTTGTGGAGTTTTGGAAGCCTGAGATTGATCGGTTCTACTTTGACTTTCTGATAGAGAAGATTGTTGGGGGGATTATATAGTGGATTTTGTGGATGTCGGATTTTGGTAATGGTGCGGATTGCTTTTCTTTCTCCAACTTCGATATTCTTCTTTGCTGTTGGTCCACAGTTGGAAAATAGTAGGTGTCCGTATTCCAGAATTGGTCGGCATATTGTTTTATAAATTTTTGTAGCAGATGATATGTTAATTCCTTGATTTTTGTAGGTTAAAGTTCTGAAATGTTTGGCTCTAGTTGTTATTTTTTTCTTAATGTTGTTTGAATGATTATTGAAATTTAATTTGTGGTCTAGATGTATTCCTAAATATGTCGCAGATGTCTTCGGATGGACTATTTGATTTGCCATGTTAATTGTTGGTGATGCTTGGGAAGGATGGTGGTTAAATATGACCAGCTGAGATTTTGTTGGATTAGCTTGCAATCTCCACAAGTTAAACCATCTGTTTGTTTTGTCCATTAGATTTTGTAGTTCTTCTGATGTTTTCTTTAATGTAGTGTTATGTGATACTAGGGCTGTGTCATCTGCAAACTGTAATATATAAGACTGGTGGTTAAATTCCGGAGTGTGGCTGTAGATATCATAACAATAAATATTATAGAGTATCGGGGACAGAGGCGAGCCCTGTGGAACCCCCTGCTCAGGTGTAAATTTGTCAGAAAGGAAGTTGTCGATTTTTATTTGTAGGACTCGATGTTCTAATAAATCTTTTATTAAGTGTATTAAATAATCTGGACACTCCAGTCTCTTTAACTTATATAAAAGGCCCATGTGCCACACGCTATCGAATGCTTTATTTATATCTAGAAATAGAGCTGCTGATTTTTGTCCCTTTAATTTTGTTGCTTGTACATTCGACACAAGTATAGCAAGCGGGTGCAATGTTGATGTTTTTTCCTTAAATCCAAACTGATACCCTGGAATTTTGTTTCCTATTGATTCTTGAATTTTTTCTTTTATTATTTTTTCAAAAATTTTTCCTAGTACTGGTAACAGAGTGATTGGTCGATAGTTAGCAGGTTTCTTATGGTTCGTATTTGGTTTTGGTATTGTTATTATCGTGCCTTGTTTCCATTCCTGAGGATAATACATATGTTGCAAGCAGAAGTTGTAGATCTTTATAATATATTCATGTATCTCATATCTTAGTTGTTTTATAACATTGTAGGTGATGTGGTCTATACCCGGTGAAGTATTTTTTGTTTTTTGTAAAATATTAAAGTAGGCTTCCTCATTTATTTCATGTACATCATTTGGCTGTATTATATTAAAATAGGTCTGATACCAGTTATTTACCATATCATAGTTGTCTTGGTCAAATTCAATGTTTGGTTGTTCACTGTATGAGTTTTGGAAATGCTCTTTAAATATCCTCGTCTTTTCTTTGCTCTCTGTATATTCAACTCCATTTTTCTCAATAGGCGGTATTTTAGTTTTTCTTTTATATCTTGATAATTTATTCACTTCCTGATAGAAATTTTTACCTTGCTTTTCATTGATTTTGTCACACGCTTCCATCCATTTGTGTGATTTGTACTGCTGAATCATTTTATGTATGTGTTTATTGAATGCGTTGATATCACTTTTTATGTTGGGATCTTGATTAGCTTGGTATTCACGGTACATTTTTCTTTTGGTTTTGATTAATTTAATTATAAATGGTGGCAGTTCGTGTGAATAGTGGTTTATTTTTGCTTTTGGTGAATTTCTTATAATAGCATCGGACAAAGTATTGTTGAACTTGGATATATTTTCTTTTGTTAGTGCCACTTCTTTATTTAAATCGATGTATGATATAATTTCCTCATTGACTTTATCGATGTTACATTTGTTAAAGTTGTATTTTGTAATTTCTTCGTCAATGATATTTTGTGTTAGATCAAATTGAATTTTAAATCCGAGATGATCCGAGCCTAAATCTGGTACCAGTTCTACCTGCTTGATATTATTTGTTATGTTTTTGGTATGTAAAATAAGATCGGGTGTTGTGTCCCTGTTGTTTGGCATTATAAAAGTTGGTGCTGTGGAATATTTTTTGAAGTCTGAATTCTGTAGGAAGTTGTTTAGTTGCTTTTGTTTGCCTCGGTTTATATTAAAGTCTCCTATGATTATAGCATATTTGTAAAGGGATGCTTTTATGAAAATATTCTCTTCGATTTTTGAGTTCGGGTGTATATAGACCAAAAACAAGTGTAGTCTGTCTTCTAGGAAAGGTATAGAGAAGTGTATTGTTTCATTTAACCAATTATTGATGCTGGGTGAATTTTCTTTTCGTATTTTTAATCTTGGATGTGATTGGACCATACTACCTCCTCTAGGGAGGTTAGTAATTTTGTTTCCGTTTAATTGAATAGTATTCCAATCTCGATATGTTGTGTTGCTCTCTGTTTTGGTTTTGGTCTCAACAAGCAGAACGCAGCTGACATCATTATTTTCGACAAAATGGTTAATCAAATCTTTTTTCCTGTGGTAACTGTTAATGTTGTTATAAAGAATGTTGAACTGAGACATTGTATTGTCTATTATTTTCTCCTGTTGTTGGTTGTGTTGGGGAGTCTGAATTGGGTTGATCTAAATCAAACATTAGTATATACATCCTGTTACCCGAAAATGCTGCGGTTGTATCAATATTATAAAGTTGTATAAACCTTTTTCTTAATTTAGTTAACAGTTCATCTCTATTTGTATTTTTTGGTTTGTTGATTTTTGTTACATAAGTATTGATGATTAGATCGTGTATTGTGATGTTGGAGTGAATTTTTGTGTTGTTTGTAATTTGTTGGTTTATGTCTTTGCTTCTTTTGTTTAATGGTTTGATCGTTGTATTAGGAATTCCTTCGATTGGTGCTGTCGGCCTTCTGGGACATTTGATAGACCAAGCCTTGTGGTCTTCTGAACCGCATGCCACACATTTGGGAGCTTCATTGGAGGTACATTTGTTTGGGTGGTGATTGCCTGCGCATTTGTCACATTTAATAGGATTAGTACAATTTTCTATGGTATGTCCAAATTCAGAGCATTTTTTGCAGGGTTGAGGAATTGGTTGGGGAGGGTTACTTGCATAGACAGGATAATGTCGATTTTTATAGAATACTCCATTATTTAGTAGATGTTGATATGAAGTAGAACATCCTGTTATTATCCTTATTAATGTTGTTTCTATACCTGTAGCTCTTGATATGATTCTCTTGCAGTATCTATGTGATATGTTCTGTTGTAATAGATATTCACTGATATGTTTATCTTCTATGTATGTCTCTACATTTGATATAATTGCAGAAAAGGAGAGTTGGGTAGCGATTTGTTTATTAGGTGTAGCTGAAGCTGAGGTTTCTTTGTAGCCAGTAATTTTTTTCGTTGCCGTTAGTTTTGCCAAGACAGCCAGTAGTTTGTATTTATCAGTGTCGGACTTAATTAGAAAACCTTTTTGAGTTTTTAAAATAATGTCATTAGTGGTTGAAGGGAATTCTTGATTCCAAAGGTCGGCCATCTCCACTCTGCTCATTTCATCATTGGTGTTGACATAGTATAGGAATTTATATTGTTTATTAGTTATTTCTCTCATTTTGGCTGAGTAGTTTACTCTTGTTGTTTTTTGGACATTTCTTTGTATTTGATAGCTGTTATCTGTGGTTGTTTTTTGTTGAGGATTTCTTTCACTTGAATTTTTGTTTTGAGATTGTGATTGTGAATTTGTACCTATTATGTCTGCTATTTGTTCATTAGTTATTAATGATGATTTCTTGCGTTTTCTCTTTTTGTATTCTTGAATTAACCATTCCATATCCTCGGTCTCATTCTCTTCACTTGGATCACTCATTATTTAAAAATAACTTCTATTTATTCTAATAAAAAGAATTAATAATTCAGAGCAAAACAACATACACCCACTCACTATGGAAGTTGAATGTCGACTGGTCGAAGTAAAAGTAGGCAAGGTCGAAGAAGTTGGTGAAGTCAAAGTGAAAGTAAACAAGTTCGAAGAAGTCAAAGGAGAAATAGACCAGCTTAAACGACAGTTGAGGAAGAGGATAGAGGAAGCCAGCAGATAGTGTCTTCAGGCCAGCAATTAAAACTTCCCTCCTTTGATGGTCAAAGTTCCTGGATGACTTACAAGACACAGTTTGAGGCAGCAGCGAGCGCAAACAACTGGAATTACGAAGAGAAGGCTAAGGCATTAATCGTGGCTTTAAGAGGCCAAGCATTGGACTTGCTCCAGACATTTCCGGTAGACCAACAACGGAACTTTAGAGTTTTAGAAGCTGCCTTAGATCTACGATATGGTGATCAACACCTTGCTCAAGTATACCAGACCCAGCTGAAATTGCGCGATCAGAAAGCTGGAGAGAGTCTGCAATAATTTGAAGCTGCGGTAGAAACACTGGCACACTTGGCATATCCTAATGCACCAAGAGGGGGTATTAAATGCTACAACTGCGGCAAGATATATGACATATGAAACGAGACTGTCGACGGCAGAACTCGGAGAGACGAGTAAATGCAGTAAATGCAGAAGAGCAGCAAGAAAACTAAAGATAGCCAGCACCGAGGGGGCTGTGCTGGCTAGGAAATACGGTGCCCCCAGAGAAATAAAGATTTCCCAGCTGCGAAGAATTCCAAGTAGTCTGCTGTTGCAAGGATACGTGAATGGAAGAAAGTGTGTGTTTACTATTGACACAGGTGCTACGTCATCAATAGTGCGGCCAGGGTTTATATCAGGCTTGCAGATTAAGAAGAAGCAAAATGAAGTAATTATTCGGACAGCCACGGGAGACAGGGCTGCGGTCCATGGAGAGATCAATTTGGAACTGCAGGTTGGACGGTTGAGATTCAATTACAAGATCATTGTGGCTGACATTACAGATGATTTAATTTTGGGACTGGACATCATGGAGGAGAAGAGGTTTATTGTTGACGTAGGGGAGTGAGTCTTGAAAATTGGAAATGAGGAATTTATCCTGGCAACCGCAGACGACCAATTCCATAAAGCAAGGCTATTGACAACACAGACAATTAAGATTCCTGCTCATTCGGAACAGATAATCGATGCTGCCTTGGAAGGAAATCCTGGAGGTTACCGTGTTGGCCTGGTTGAAGGTGATGAGTCGAATTAAGTCCCTAACCAATATTATTGTGGCAAGAACTTTAACCCAGACTAAAGACAAAATCCCAATTAGAGTCGTTAATTTAAATTCCCACGCAGCGACAATCAAAGAAGGCAAACCGATTGGCTCCTATGAACCAGTCACATGGGTAGCAAGGTGCGAGGAACAAACGGAGGGAAATTCATCTATGAATATAGACCAGGAAGTTTTGACCTTGCTGAGTTCCCAGTTGGAGCATTTATCTAAGGATGAACGGGGGGAGGCAATCAAGTTCCTGGAAAAGGAAAGTTCAGTGTTTGCCAAGAATACAGAGGCCCTTACAAAAACAGACATAGTCCAGCATCGGATAAATACTGGTGACTCACCCGCTATTCGACAACAACCTAGGAGGCTTCCGCTAACAAAACAAGAAGAAGCCTCGGCAATGATAGATAAGATACTACAAGATGGGGTCATTGAGGAGTCAACGAGTCCCTGGTCATCGCCAGTAGTTTTGGTTGCCAAAAAGGACGGAACGTTAAGATTTTGTGTCGATTACCGAAAATTGAGCGATGTGACGAAGAAAGACAGTTACCCATTACCCCGGATTGATGACACGTTAAGTACATTGGCAGGCTTACGATGGTTTTCTACGTTAGAGCTTAGGAGCGGTTACTGGCAAGTGGGGCTTCATCCCGATGATAAGGAAAAGACAGCGTTTTCAGCAAGCAGTGGTCTTTATCAATTTACTGTGATGCCTTTTGGACTTTGCGATGCCCCAGCCACTTTTGAAAGACTGATAGAATTCGTACTACGAGGGTTAACCTGGAGGACGTGCCTGGTTTACCTTGACGATGTGCTGGTTATGGGACGAGACTTTACAGAACATTTGAAAAATCTTCAAGAAGTATTTGGACGTGTAAGGAACGCACACCTTAAGTTGAACCCTAAGAAGTGTTTACTATTTCAGAAAGAAGTCAAATTCCTTGGTCATGTGTCTTCGGAGGGTATACAAACAGACCCCGACAAAATTTCTGCCGTACGAGATTGGTCAAGGCCATCTAACGTTCATGAAGTACGAAGCTTCCTTGGCCTGTGCACTTATTATAGACGCTTTGTGGAAGGGTTTGCAGACTTTGCGAAACCATTACACCGGCTAACAGAGGAGAAAGTTGGATAGAACGGCTGCAACATTACGACTTTAAATTCAAGCATCGACCAGGAAGATCTCATAAGAACGCAGATGCTTTATCTAGAAGACCGTGCAAGGACAACTGCAAGCACTGCCGCCATGTGGAGAAACAGCAGGGCACAGGAGTAGTCAACACTATTAAAATAGATGTTCCGGATGATTGGACAACTGAAGCCCTGAGACGAGAACAACTGAACGATGCAGAGATTGGGACTATACTGAGAGCAAAGGAAAAAGGAATTCGACCAGAGTGGAAGGATGATTTCAAAAGCTGACGTTTTTCACGCTTTACTTACGAGGTTATGTTCAAAATCTAAAATTTATATACGCCATACTCTATCGTGTTAAGGATAGGTTAAGCGGATGATGCTAAAGAACCAAATTTCAATAATGATTATTTCCCATTCTGAACGCTTAAAAAATCTGAAATATCACACCAGTCATAGGAATATAAGAATTACCTACATAAAATTTTATGATTTCCAAAGAAACTCGTCTAATAAGGGCCCTACTTTATAGGCTTAGAGTGTAAATCTGCTAGTTATTTTATTCTACATCTACATTTTCACCCAACTCAAACATGGTACACTTATATAAGAGAGACAACATACATTTACACCTTGTTAGAAAAAAAAAAATTACTTACAGGTTCATTATCATTAGCTGCTAGCTCCGCAACTCCCATTTCTTCATCTTCGATTCGATCTTCTACAGCCTCTACATTGGGTACTTGTTGGGGTGAGTCTTCATTTCCCTTGTTAAGTATCTTACTCCATAGCTGTCTCTTTATTTCTGAAAGGGGCTTAAGACAAAATAAATAAATAAATTAAGCCTATTCTAGCTCTCCTAGAAATGGGGTCACCGAGGCAACTCCTTGAAAATTAGGGATGATTTGATGTTAGGTAAAGAAAAACAAGGCTCTACAGTTTATACTGGGTCCAAACCAATTTATGGGGATGATTTTGTAATTCAAATAATTTCACAGCGAGCAGGGTTGAACCCGCATCACTAAGTATGCCAGTCTGCAAGATAAAGGCGCCATCCCACCGAACTACCACCCATCCGCATTATACAGGATGCCCCAGAGTTAAACCGCTAAACGTTCAGGATTGATTATTGAAGTTAAGTTCCAATTAGATGGATGTCCAGTCCATTACACGACTAGCGCTCCAATGGTTGCAATACTCTGGAATATCATCTTTGTGATACATTTATTTTAAAAAATATAACACTTTAAGAAAATAACCTGCGCACTATGAAAGGTAAATCGAACCCCTATGAATGTACCCACGAGCTGGATTTTGTCAAGATGGTGATCTCAATGTTTATATTAGTTCGAATGTTTATAAAACGGCAATATTCCCTACTAACAGGCGCTCGTCGCCTCCATGGGCGTCGTGTGTCCCCAACATTCAGCCATCCTGACTTTGACCGTCCTGGACTCCCACTCGTACAGGCGGAAGTCATATACCTGAAATCAAATTATTGGGCACAGTATCCATTATTTTAACATCAACTTAATGAATAGAACTTGTCAAGATAATATTCATGAAATGTACAAACAGGTTTAATAAGTAGAGGTACTTCGAAACGCAAAAGCACCATCAGATGGACTCAACAAACTGTTTTCTCCGAGTGCCCACACACACCATGGGGACTCCACAAGAAGATTACTTGAAGTGGATCATGGTCGAGACTGCCCTCACCTTTGGCCTGCACGCTCACTGGACATGACTCCAATGACCTTTTTTGTATGGGATACGATGATGAGCAAGGTTTATGCGGAGCCCATAAACAACGAAGCTGCCCTCCAGGAAAGGGTAGTAGCTTGGAAGATCACACCATTAGGTGGTGCATTTCGAGCAGTTTTTGTGACTTTTCAAAACTTCACCGTTTTGTAATAAATGTCATGAAACGAAACTCATTTTCCTCTCTTTCCTTTTTGCTTTAGCTCGGAGAGGGTGCACACTTTATAAACAAAACCAGTCTTATTTTAACCTGGAAAATTGATTCTGTGAACGTTTGGCGATTTAACTCTGGGTCACCCTGTATAATCAATTATGGATCATTTTAAATGAGAGTAGTGCTGGCTAAAGTTAACGATGAGGTCAATGCTGTATATATGATTTTTTCAAATTTCTATGCCAACCAGCAAGGTATAGTTCGTTAGTATACAGACTATTCGTATTATCAGGGCCACAATCAAATCATAGCTGAAATGATATAAATACCAAAAACACTTACCGTACTTAGGCGCCTGGGAGCTGGTGGTACAAAATCAGGAAACTGCCTCAGCCACAGTTCACATTCCTTTCTCAACTGGGGCGATGGGTTTGCACAGATACAGGCACCCAGAGGCGTGTCAGGTGTTTTTATTCCCATCCAACGGAACTTTTCTGGACTATCTTGACCAGGAGTACCGTCCAGATTGCTCTCCCGGTACTGTTGTACTATTTTGTTCACTGGGGTTGCTTGCGTGAAGGGTTTATCTTTGAAAAAAAAAGTTTCAAGGAATGTAAACAAGCTAAGAGTTTAACTAGTTATTTTATTCACATTAGAATAAGATGGATCCCTATAACACTGTAGAATGCCTCAAATAATGCACATTGTGTAATTTTTTTAAGACATTCAAGAATAATTAGCAGAACGACATACTAATGTTTGAAAAAATTAAAAAAGCTTCCTTTACAGAAAACATACTAATCCTGGGTGATTTTAATCTACCACATATTAACTGGTCAATCACAAGAAATGATTATAGGAATGCCGCTAATGATTTATTTATAGAAATGTACCTGAAAAGCAACCTAACGCAATTTGTAGAAAAGCCCACAAGATATCGAGCTTCGAACAATCCATCTTTACTGAGCAAAGACGAAAATTTAGTAAGCGAAATCAAGTATAATCAACCTATTGGTAAAAGTGACCACTTGACATTACAAATTAACTTACAACTCTACGTGCACTCTGAGCAGAAACACTATCAACCTAGAAGAAATTTTTGGAAAGCTAACTATAATGAAATTATAAGATATATTGAAAACTTGGACCTGACGGAATTATCACAGGAATTCACTATAGAAGAAAAATGGACCATATTCAAAAATATGCTAGACACCGTCATTGAAAAGTATGTTCCACTGACAAAAAATAAGAGTAAAAAGCAAATTAGGAAACCATGGATAACAAATGAAATCATAGCCCTCATTAAAAATAAACGTAAACTTTGGGACAACTATAGAAGGAATCAAGCTGAGGAAACTTACTCACAATATCGCACTGCAAATAATTTAATAACAGAAAAAACTCGATATGCTAGACAACAATATGAAACTAACATTGCCAATGGAAGTAACAAAGCATTCTATAGTCATATTCAAAAACAAATATGCTCAAAATCATCAGTACCAAGTTCCATAGATAATGGTGGCTTATTAATACAGAACACAACTGAAATAGCCAATATCTTTGCCAGGCAATTCACTCAACAGTACATTATTGAACCTGATAAAGATATACCAGAAATACAAGGTTTACAAAGAGTGCAAAATTCGTTCACAACCATAAATATCACAAAAGAAAAAGTGCAAAAAGTGCTTATGAACCTAAAAAATGATTCGGCTCCAGGACCAGACCAAATAAATTCTTCCTTCCTAAAAAACACTGCCAGCGTCTTGTCCCAAAATTTGGCAGAAATAATGCAAACGTCGCTAGAGTCAGGTACACTTCCAAAGGATTGGAAATCAGCTTCTGTTACACCAATCTATAAAATAGGCGATAAAAGGTTGGCTGCCAATTACCGCGCAATTAGCCTCACATCTATCCCTTGCAAATGTATGGAACGAATTATCACCAATGAACTGTTGGACTTTCTCACAGCAGAAAACGCACTACCAGAAGAACAACACGGTTTCATACCAGGAAGATCAGTTGTAACCAATATCCTAATTAACCTGCACACTTGGACTAATGAATTTGACTTACAAAACCCTATTGATATTCTCTATCTAGATTTTGAAAAGGCATTTGACCGAGTACCTTTTCATCGTTTAGCTGCTAAATTGGAACACATTGGTATTCGAGGGAAAGTTCTAGCATGGATCACGTTCTTTCTGAATGGTAGGGAATTTCAAGTGAGGATTGGAGACAACAATTCTGAGTCTAACATTGTCATGAGCGGTGTGCCCCAGGGCTCTGTCTTGGGACCGGTCTTATTTGCTCTATTTACTGCTGATTTGCCCTCATCAATTACATCCTGTATAAGTTTATATGCAGATGACACAAAAATATTTGGTAACCCCCTTGAAGCAAGTGAAGAAATACAAAACGACCTTAATAAAATATACAACTGGATAAAAAAATGGTTAATAAACTTGAACATTAATAAATGCTCTGTGCTACATATTGGTAAACGCAATCCTCAATTAGAGTATCAACTCAATAACAGCTCCATAACATCCACAGAATCCCAAATTGATCTTGGAATCACAATAAAACATAATCTCAAATGGAATAGCCACATCATCAACATCACCAAAAAAGCGAACTCCATGATATATCTAGTCAGGAAATCTTTTCACCACATATCACCAGAACTATTTATAAAGATCTACAAGTCATTCATTCGCCCTATTCTTGAGTTTGGTTTCCAAATATGGTCACCTTATTTTCAAAAAGATATTGATCTCCTTGAGCAAACACAACGCAGAGCAACCAAAATCCTCCCCCACAAATTTTATAACATATCATATGAAGAACGACTGAGAAAATTGAAATTACCAACACTGCATCAACGAAGAATACGAGATGACCTTATAGAGACATACAAAATATTAAACAACATATATAGCTGCCCATGTATAAACAGTATATTTGCTTTAAGTGCGAATACACATCTTCGGGGACATCAAATGAAACTTACTAAAAGCCATTTCTCAACCAACCCTTGGAAACATTTCATCAGCAATCGTGTCGTGGATCACTGGAATAGACTACCCAATGTTGTAATCGAATCAACTAGTTTGAACCAATTTAAAAATAGACTTGACCTGTACCTGAACACTAATAGTGTGCGACAATAGAACTATTTACTGAGATTCGTTTTCACATATACATGCATGTACACTTTATTTAGCCTTTCGTTTAATATTTATCTATATTTATATTTAATTGTCTATGTTAGTAGTTTTAGTTTTATACACATGTACGTGTTCTTTAGGTATAAACAGCCCTAGGCTGCCTGCCTTGTATGTATGTAACAATGTAACAATTAAAAATTGTGAAGTTCTGTGATGTTAGATCGCTCTTATTTACAGTTTAAACAATCAAAAGGTATTGAAGATACCGGGCCAAAAAAAAATATGGTGTATTTTTTGGTGTAAAGGCATGTTTTTTGAAAAAAACAGTATCCTGACCTCATTAATTTCGGAGTATCAATCAATTTGTTAATTAAGAAATTTATTTTGGATATAACAAATGAACGGATTGACAAAATGAGTTGTGCCTGGCGCCAAACAACGCGCATTGACATGAATGTTGTCATTCACGTCATCGATTTATGTACTCATACGAAGACATGAGATTTTTCTATCAGCTTAAATATTAGCGCATTACAATGTGAATAACAGAAAATCATGTCTGATATGGCTACAACACAAGTTCCAAGTGTAACAATGCGTTTTAGAGATGCGATGACAACTGCTTTTGGCTCCCCCGCAACCAAAGTTCAGCATTCTGTCGTTCAGTAGCGTGCAGTTGGCATGTTTGTCAAATTTCACGATTCTCGCCCATGCGTGACATTCTATGTGACCTTGAGTCGATTTGAATCGAAAATTACAAGATGATGACGTGAACGACAACATTCGTGATTTGAACTGTATGGTTATTTTGAATGGAAATGATCTCCCCTCCCACATCTTCATCTGTCCACTTATGGGACACCCTTTATTGGTATAGTAGCCTTACCTGTGCTATCATTAAAACTAAATTTTCTGGGTAACATTTGATTGATAGGTGTTAACACTCTACTAGAACTTGTGTTCATTGTATTATTTGTTACAGCACTGTCCTCAGGAGTATGAATTTGAGAAACGTTTATATTTTCCAGAATGTGGTTGGTTCCTGGTCCCGTTGAAGGAGTCTTTCGCGCACTTAATGCACCTGGTGCTTCTTTTTGAGGACTGATTAAGTTTGCAGTATCATCTTTAGAAGTACCAGCCATTGGAGAGGACTTTGAAATAGATACGTTTAAGTTACGTGAAATTTTAGCGGTAGATAATGTAGTTATCTTGTTTGTGTCACTAAGGCTGCGTGATGGTGTATTCTCAGCGGACCCACCTGGAAAAATACCAAAGTGCCAAAGATAGATAGAAGATATTTATTAGTTCTTAAAAAATACTCTTGGGTGTAGAGCATGTCAACAATGAATTAAATAATAAAATGTAGTTAAATATATGAGCTACTGCATGTTATATGTAATAGTTGTAGTTGTAGTTTTTTATTTTGCATGCGACAATACAGTATTGTTTACACTCCTCAGATACAAAGATAATATATAGACACTTAAATAGATAAAAATAAAAACAATATCATAAGAACATCAATATACAAGTATTACAATTATAAACTGTAATATAATGATTTTAGAATAAAACACGTAAGATCAACAGTAAATTTAAGAATAATTAAAATATGCGAAAAATTCGTTGATCTCATAAGACATTTTGTTTCAGAAATTGTTTTACTTTCTTGGCAAATACAAACATATTTTACTGAAAGTATTGTCGAGATTAGTGTTGGGCGATATCGTGATTTTTCAATCACAACGTGAATCGTGACTGTGAATTTCTAATATCAGTGAATTTAAACCGTGATGTGATCACGACTTTTCATAATACGGCGAATAGGAAAAATTGTTAATTTTGGTGAATTGGTGAATTCGCTACTTTGGTAATCTGTGCAGCCGTAGATATATAATACGTTTGATATTTACATAAACATGCATATTCCCAATGAACAATTTTGCTCACTTAAAGTAACTGTTCTTTTTATAAGTGATTTATTAAAATTGTGAGTTTATAAAAGTGGTTTATAAGATTACTAAAGAGTTGCGAAGTTGCATAGTAGGTATGTAAAATTACTAAAAGTTTTAAAACTTTAGGTTTTATAAAATGGCAACGGAAACATTTCCATCACAGACTTATAAAACTTTTAGTAACGGTTACTATAATTTATATAAAGAGTTTTTATAGAAGTTGCAGTCACAAATTTATAAAACTAATAGTTTTCAATTCCTCTATAGGGGTTGGCTCTGATGAATATAAAACTTCCTCGTCTCACAATAACAACAATAATTGTTAACATAACCGCAAATTCTACATTTTTGTAAGTTTATTCTCCTTTTGAATGTTTTTATTTGCATTTCTAAACTAGAATCAGTGTGACATTCATAAACTCTCATACACATTTTTTAATATTGTTGATTTTTACAGGTTGGAAATTCAACTTATAATTAGCATTCAGAGTCTGAATTTTCATGGTCATTGCAGGGCCGGATTTCGTTCTACTGCTATTTAATTATATTTAATTTAAGTTACTTTTACCCCAAAGTAATGATCGAGATAAGTATAACGATGAAATAATTCATAAAACTTAATAACAATAAATATCGAAAATAACCAGGTACTGAAGCAATCTAAAAGCTACACTTTAGAACTACACCTAACCACTGTCTTTACTATACGTAAATACCTAGAAGTAGGTAAACCTGATGGACATCAGTCTATAAATGAATACACACTTTCATAGCATTTGAAATTGCAGCATATCTGCCTTTCTGTTTGTGAACGTCCAGAAAAGGGTCGACGATTTTTCTGCCATTTTAATGAGTATTACCAATCCATAAAGTTATATTTGTAGCAGAACCACTGACGTTACATATTTTTGTGGAAACGCTTTAATAAATTAATTGAACTTTGATACATTTTATTAGATATTGATAAATTTATTCAAGTCCACCCCTGAAATGTGCAAGGAAAAATCCAACCACACATTCTTGGTTATATAGAGGCACAGAAGTTCTATAAGAATCCCAGAAGTTTCTTTTCAGATTTATAGTGTCCTTTTGGTATTTTCAATATGGATGCCTTATTTTTGATCCTGTCAGTGGACGCCATATTGATAGTTTTAAGAAAACTGTTGAAAAACAGGTTGAATATTTAATATACCCAGCTGATGCTACATTTTATGTAAATATAAATATGTACCATAAGTTAAAAAGTGCAGTTTTTTATGAAGAATCGAATGTTTTAAGAAATCTAAAAAAAAATTTTTTAGTTGAAATTTTTTAATATGTATAATTTCGGTGGCGCCTTTATTTTTTCGAGGTACAAATGTCAATTTTACAGTAAAGATGCATTTGCATGAAAATTTCAGATGCATATTTGCAATAAAAGTCATGTATAATATACTTCTAATTGACGTACGTATATTTCATATACAGAGTCAAAGTATCCATATTGTTAGAAAGAAAGATGTAATAATTTCATCATCATCAACTAAAGAGAAAGAGGTTTCTGGTGAAACAAAGAGCGAGAAGGAGAGGTTCTGTATTTAAAGTTTATAAGAAAGTTTATAAGAGTAACAGTTACATTTCTATTACTTCTTACTATAAAACTTGGAGATAGGTAATGGGAACCCTTATAGAGCGCGCCATTTAAGCTCTTTAAGTGGTATAAAGTGGTAATTGTAAAGTTTTCATGGAAAATATTCATTACTAAAGTTTTTATAATTCGGTGATGGTGATATTCAGAGTACCATTACAAAACAAAAATTGTTCATTGGGATTGATATTGATATTATGATTTGATTATCCAACATTTTAATAGAATAGAATAGAATAGAATAGAATTTTTATTGGTGCATTTGAATAAACATAATTCATTTCACAAGTCAAACAAAACAAAACACATACAAGGACTAGTGTTATACAATATAAAAATTTAAAAGTCTAAAAATAATTTAAATAACATGTAAATAAAATAAATAATCACAAAACTACGTGACCCAGTTTTATTCGATAGAGAAAAATTCTTCAACCTTAATGTCACAGTCCATAAACTCCTTTATGCTATAGAATGCCTTCGATACAAGAAATCTTTTTATTTTATTTTTATATACATTATAAGCTAGGTTTCTTACTGAGAATGGTAGTTTGTTAAAAAACTTTGGTCCATGGAAATCCACTCCATTGTAATATTTGTATATTCTCGTTTCTCATTATTTTTTTGGATGAATAATTTTCCTGTTTTTCTTAATGACTGTATTTTTAAAAACAATGCTTAGGGATATTTACAGTTGTCGTTAACAATGTTAGCCATAATATTTTACTAAATAAACGAAGTTTGGATGGAATTAGAGGCAACTGTTTATAGCTATTTAGATCTTGTCTAAATAATAGAACGCAGTTAGTGGATTGGAGTAGACAAAGAAGCGAACTGCTGCAGATTAAAATAGAAGTTCCCCAAGGCTCGGTTCTAGGACCCATACTATTTCTTGTCTACATTAATGATCTTCCACAAAGCATACAGATTTTCAACACTACAGCTGTTATGTATGCAGATGACACCAGCTTTATTACAAGTGTAGACAAGGAAAGTGATAGTCAAGTCATACTACACAACATTGTGCAACATGCTTAAGCTTGGTTTGCACACAATCATTTAGTGCAAGTCTACCGCTAAGCTAGAACAGAATCATGAAACCAATGTCAAGTTTTTAGGGGTACATATTTACATCACATTAACATGCAATGTGGGAAACTGTCTAACAATGTATTTGCTATTCAGAAAATAAAAAGAACAAAAAGAACGTTTAATCAACATGCTGCAGTCACTACTTATTTCTCTTCGTTTCACTTGCAACTACTAGATGTGTACTGTTATGGGGGTATGCAGCACACACTCATTTACAAAGAGTATTTATCATCCAGAAGTCTGCAATAAGTATAGTCAGTGCAAAATGGGATGACAGTTGCAGATCACTATTTATATCGCTAAGGAAAATGTCTCCGTTTTCCATTATAGTGTATCAGAATATTATAAACATCAAACAAAATATAAATAAGTATACTACCTATGAAGAGATACGTCAACATGACACTAGAAATAAACATAACCTGATAAAACCCTAGCATAGACTCCAAAAAAATAATTCCCTAGGTATTAGTTTATCCGTCATTTTTGAAATCTTCCAGTAAGTCAGTTTAAAAGTAAACTTAAGAGAATTTGAAAAGACAATTAGTCTGCCTCCCGTCAAACAGTGCACTTTTGCTGGAGAATTCAGTTGGTACTTGTCCGACCGTGAGGATAGACATGTGTAAGGAGTATTCAGTAGAGGAACTTGTAGGTAAAACTGCTTATATTTTCTAAGTCCCAGAACTGGTGCGCATTCCAACTACACCGTTCCCCACTCTAGCAGCTCAGTAGTCTATTCCAGTTTCTGCAAGCCAGCATTCAGTTCACACCAACCGTCCGCCGTAAGCAGTCCGCAACTATCAGCAGCATCGTGCCCACAAGCAACAGGAAGAAGTGCGTAAAGTTTGTAAGTATCAACTTGGTAACTGCCTACTAACTCCTGGTATCTGTGTACTGTCTGTACTACAGCCCATCTTTACCACTTTTGGCCGTCGGTACCACTCACAAACCGTTTACCATATCACAGTCTCATTAACCAACCGTCATCGCCTTTCTCACCTTGGCTTCTGTTACCACAGCCTCACTTTAGTTTAAGCTCTTGATTGTCTGTTTGGTTTTGTAAAGACAGAGTAGCTTTAAGTAGTGTTGTAAATAGTAGGTTTTAGATAATAAATATTTTTGTTGTATATAATGTGAACCGTGCTTTTTACTGTAGTGTGTGTGAAGTCTAACTTATCCCTAGACCCACTGGACATTACCATTTCTTCACTGTAACTACTCAAGCCTTTCTTAACCGGCTTTAGGGTAATTGGTTGTTCCACAACAAATGGAACTGAAGCCCGAGCTTACCATTAACTGACTGCCAAAGTTCGAATGCCAAAGTGATGCTTTATCACCAATTGTCAGATGAATAAAATTTCACAATAATATACAGGATATTTACCAACTGACTGCTCAAAATGGAAACATTTTCTAGCTAGCAATTCTATGTAAGTTTGTCATTTTGTGTGTCCTTTATTACTGTGTACTATATTTTACTTCACCATTTTAATGTATATATAACTTAAATATTTCTATTCTTTGACCTGTCTATAAAATGAATCTGATGACTAATAAAATTATTATTATTCAAAATAAATGGTATTTTCTACATTGTTGACATGTCCTTTGTCCTATTTGGGTATGCTACTGTTATATTTGAAAAAAATGATTAAAGATTATTATTAAAGAAAAATTGCTTCTTTGAATCGCCTATATCGATTTTTGCGAAAAAAATTTAATAAATTTAATTAGCCACATTTGACATTTATTTATAGGAGTAGAAAAACTACATACCTGTACCTTCCTTTACTAAAAAACTTGATTCTGGCACACGTTGTCCTGTTTCAGCACATGTCAACAACCAGTCTTTATTCACCACAGGCCGACCCCACTTTAAGGCGGCCAAATACTTCTTTCCATCAGGCCTGTCGCTCACTAAATGAGTGGAAGCAACAACTCCTCTTGCTTGGGACGTCATCCTGGCAAACTGATCCTGATTCTGCCCACCCAAGGCCACAATAAGTCGCATGAGAAAACTTCTTTCGTAACTGCTGTAACCGCTGATTGTAATAACGCAATTTTCAAGCAGTGTCGCATCAGGTACATCAAACGGACGATGGTAATACAGAATTTCACTCAGCGAGCCAAACTCCTGGGCGCATTGACTGATGTACAATTCATTAACAACCTCACCGGCAGTGTGTCTTAGTTCTAAGTTGTTGAATACGGGGACCACAATATAATCAGGTATTCCCTTGTAGCTCTTTGGTACCAGTTCCCCAGAGAAACCTTAAGAAAAAAAAATATTAGATATTTGGATATACAGACAGACTTATTGATGTTATAATACAAACTACTTACACAAGTGAACAACAGTAATTTAACAATTGATACATGAAATTATTTGCAAAAAGTAACAGAGTATCGAATAATGTTAAATACTTAAGTTAGTGATAAAACAATGTATATATGATTGTATAATATATGAGTTATATAAAACTTCAATTACTACTGAAAAACTCTATTATAAAACTATACTGCTACAAAATACTGTATACAGAAGGTATTTTTTATTCTAAATTTTTTAATTTTGAGGCAATATGATAAATTATTTAATGCAGTAATAACCTGTTTCATCTCTGGTTTTATTAAATCTTAAATAATTTATATTTAAGTTATTTACATTTATCGTGTATTTGACCTCACTTTGGATTTAACAGTTCATTGGCTTTAGCGTATAAAAATTTTACTTTCCGTTTTCTTCAATCGTTCATTTAGTATTTGAAATATAAGTGCTGTTTACATTATTTAACGCCGCTGAAAAGTACATAAAAAAGCTACAATCTGAAAAAAATAGTTTGTTATACGACTTGATGCCCAAAAACGGCCAACTGTTCAATTTTCGATTTTGTTATTGCTTTTGAGCCATTGTTATTAACATTTCCACTTGAAATTTAGTGGCATATTCTTCTAAAGTTTGTTTAACTTTAATGCATTGTCAGTTATTACCAATTGTTTAAAAATGATTTTCAATTTAACCAATTGACCAAGAGAGTTCGGATGCATCTAGTTTGATTCGCAATTGTATCATGAATCTTTTGTTTAAACAAGAGCTTTCCACCACACAGATTTAATCCAAAACTTTTTCCTAAACTTTTTGTAATGTCTACAACAAATTCCAGTAATAAAATTGCCATAGTATGACAGTCACTTATTAGGTGATTTATACTCTTAGTTTTACTCCACTATACCTTCTATAATTTCTTTTATATGATCAAAATGGGTATCATCAAAGCCCATCACAAAAAATTTCAGTCCATTAAGGAACATTTCCGATCCCATTTGACTGCTTGCGTCCTGAGTAACTGCCGTTGAGCTTTGCTGCGTCGAGGTTTCGGAGGGTTTAAACTGAGGCGTTCCATTTGGCAGTTCTTGAATTTCGGAAAAATTCGTATTGCCGGCATCTTTTAATAATTGGGCCAAGGTATCGTCCTCTTGAACTGAAAACGTCAAATAACATTTTTGGATAAGTTCTGTATTACATTTCTGTAATACACAGGCAGGTTAAGATTTTAATTTTAATTAATAGTTACTCAATAATTTCAAAAAGTATTTAAGTTGTAAATTAAATTTTCACTTCTGTAAGTACCAAACCAACATACCAAGAAAAAATCAGTGCAAGACATTGCCTCTATTCATTAGAATGGCCGATTATATAATCAGATCTAACATCACCTGAAAGTTTTATGAAATTATATGGAATGTATATTGTACAGTTCAGTTTGTAAAATAAGCCCAAAGGAATTGGAAACTAGAATATCTTGAAGGGAACAAAACAAAACTGGCCAAACATAAATTAAACTACTTCTTAACCAAATAAAATCTCATCCTATTAAAGTCCATATGAAGAACAGGTTGATTTTTGAATATACAGTGTGTTCCAGGATAGATGTAACAAGAAGTGTAATGGACCAAAAATTTTGGAATTTTTGAATGGAGATTGAGTCCTGCTTGTTGTAAAACTAAAGTGTATCAAAAATGACTTGATTTGGTGTTCCACTGGGTGTTTTACAAGCAAAGTTGTAAAAATCACCACTAATAAAGTACCTTTATTTTTCAAAATATGAAAAAATTCCACTAAGAAAAGTTATTTAGAATGCAATTTTATACCTGTGTCAAATTTCAGGAACATAAAATTATTTTTTTGAAACTTCCCATATTTTCAATAAATTAGTATTTTATTTTGAACCATCCAATTAAAACTGCATAGAAACGATTTTTTGTGACTTAATATTTAAAGTTATGTAGAAGCTAAAAGTAGGCTATGAGAAAAGCAGTGGATACACATTTACCATTTATTATTGACATATCTGTCAAACGTAGTCAATATTATCCTTAATTTCTGTTTCAAATTAACGAACCAAGCACAAAAAATTAAGTGAAAATGGTAGTTACAGTGCGTGAAATAATTTATATTGTGCAATGCTACGGAATTGGCGGTGAAAACCCGCTAAGAGAAGTGGTAAGCCAATTTAATTGAAATTTCCAAACACTGCTTTGTCATGTACTCAGGCTATGAGAATAATTAAAAAGTTTCTGGCTACTGGTAGTGTTCTTAACATGAAAAGAAAAATAAAAGCATATGATGAAGACAATGTTGGTGCTATTATAGCTCATGCCTCTGTTATAGAAAATCCTAGGATGACACTAAGAGAGAGGTCAGCTCTTATTAATATTAGCAACTCTGAACTCCAAAGAATTTACAAGGCAAAGAAAATTAGGGCTTATAAAACAAATTATAGACATACGCTGAGAGGGAGATGACGGCCATACGTTGGATTTTTGTTTGACCATTAGAGAAAAATCATGGAAGAAATTTTTTCATCATTTCATAATTTTCTCAGATAATAATAATAATAATAATAACAATCTTTATTTAGCACAAACAGCTATTAAACACAGATGTAGTATACTTACTTAAAAATACATTTACAGTTATTACGTATTACAAAAAAGAAATACATTTCATTATTTAGTTTAAGATATAATATTTGTGGATTAATTATAATTAACTTAATATTTAACAATCAGCCTAATGCATAAAGTAAACTAGAATTATTTATTCATGAATTTATACAAATGTTTTTTAAACAGAAAGACATTCTTTGCTTGTTTTATAAATTCAGGTAATTTATTAAATTCTGCCGCTCCGGTGTCGTATATGGAGGATTTTGTTTTCATTAAGTTTGAAAAATTAATGTTTATATGATTTCTTTGCCTTGTGTTATAATTATGAATATCCCCACGATGTTGAATATTTGATGACAAATATGTTGGTAGTAAATTATTGTGCAGTTTATATAAGAATATCAGTGTCTTGTACTTTATATTATCTTTTACCGAGAACCAGTTTAGTGTACATTGCATTGTTTTTATATTAGTATATATATTACATTTTAAAATAAATCGCATACACCTATTTTGAAGTAGCTGCAGTTTAGATATATGGGTATCATTACACATATACAATATACTGGAACAATACTCAAAATGTGGCTTTATTATTGTGTTATAAATTGTTTTCTTGGTAGATGAAGTTAAATGTTTACTTACACGATAGGCGAAGTTTTTTTGATATTTTTTTGCTTGTGTAATTTATATGGTCGTTAAATGTTAATTTACAGTTTATGATAATCCCCAGATATTTCATAGTTATTACCTTTTCAAGGTGTTCTCCGTTGTATTTAACACAAGTATCATCGACGTTCTGATTTAGATATTTATTAGATCCTAATATCATATATTTTGACTTGTTAGCATTTACCACTAGCCCGTTCGTTGTAAACCATTCGTTAATTATTTCCAATGCATTGTTAATTTTTTGAATAACTTGCTTTAGATCAGATCCAGATAAATATATGATAGTATCATCTGCAAAGAGATGTATTTTGCATTTTTGCGAATCGATTAAAAGTATATCGTTAATAAATAGCGTGAAAAGCATAGGCCCTAGTACGCTGCCTTGTGGTACTCCGTTATTATTTAAAAGTTTTTCAGACTTAGTATTATTTATTTTGGTTTGTTGGCTCCGTCCATGCAAATAGGACCTAAACCATCGATGCGCCGTGTCAACAATCCCAAAATACTGGTAAAGTTTATTAAGTAAAAGTTCTCTATTGACAACTTCAAAAGCCCGTTTTAAATCGAGAAAGACAGTTACTACAGCTTCACCTTTGTCTATGGAATATTTAAAATCATTAATTATTTTTTGTAAAGCCGTCTCACATGAATGATTTTCTCTAAATCCGGATTGGTTATCGTGCAGCAATTTATTACTGTTTATAAATTCAGTAAGTTGGTCATGAACTACTACTTCTAAAATTTTTTCCAGAGACGGTAATGTGTTTATAGGTCTATGCTCTTCCGCTAATTTCGTTCCTGAAACTTTCGGTACAGGAATTATTAGTGATGTTTTCAACATTTCTGGGAATTCTCCACTATTCAACGATGTGTTAATAAAATGTAATAATGGATACCCGATGACTTCAAATGTATTTTTTATTAATTTAAAGTCAATTTCATCCTCAGAATATTTATTTTGTTGTTGAAAAATAATTTTACGTAATTTGGAGAGATTTATGACATTAAATTCTTTAAAAAATATATTTGGCTGTAAAGCTCTGTTCTCAAAGAAAGCATTTCTATTAAGGTAGTGGGCGTTATTTTTTAACCCATCTATAATTATATTAACACTAGAAATAAAATATTTATTAAGTTCTTCTTCCAAGTACATACTTTTTTCCACTCCTCCTATCTTAAGAGAGGATATGTTATGACTGTCTTTTGATTTTATTATATTTTTTAATGTTCGCCACATTAATTTTGGATTATTCTTTAGATTATCTATTTTATTTTCATAGTATTTTTGTTTTTCATTTCTTAAGATTCTTACGGCCTCGTTGCGATTATTAGTATAGGTTCGCCAGTTTTCCCTATTTCCGTTTATTTTATACTGCTTATATGCTAGGTCTCTATTTTTTAATGCTTCTTTAATGATATCATTAAACCATTCATTATATTTTGTTGCTCGTTTTTTTATGGTCGGACACTCGTTATCCAGTGCAGTTTTTATATTACTTACGAATGATTGAAATACATTATTAGTAGAAGTACAGTCATACATCCAATCAGCATCGATTAAGTTTAATGAAATTTTATTATAATCTAGTATTCTGTAATTTATTTCCTGGTACGTGGTCGCTTTATGACAGTTTAAATTTATACCTATAATTTCATGGTCAGTGATTTTGGGTGTAATTTGCATATTTACCTGGACCTCATAGCAATTTGAGAACACCAGGTCAATTATTGACGAGCTCTTGTCAGTTATTCTTGTAGGCTGAGAAAAAAATTGTTTTAAGCCAAAAAGTGTTGATACATTATGCAGTCTTTTACTGTATGTGTCATCAGTAATATCCCATCTAATATTAAAATCTCCTATAAAAATATGTAATTTGCTAAAATCCAGTTTTTCTATTAAATTTTCAAAAAAATTGCAAAACTCTAAATGACTAGCATTCGGAGAATGGTATATACAGCCAATAATTAATGTTTCCTGATAAAATTTTATTTTTATTTGTATTTGTAAGAACCAATAGTTTGTTTCAAATATTACGTTTTCAATTGGGATACTGTCTACTGTGTTAACTACATAAATTATTACACCCCCTGTATGCCGACTAACGGAATTGCATCTATACAAATTGTAATTCTCTATATCTATTTCACAATCTAGAATGTCTTCTGTTATTCTAGTTTCACTTAAACAGAGAACAATGGGTTTTAATTTTAAAACTAGTTGTCTAATTTCATCAATATGAGCAGTCAAACTTTCTGCATTTAAGTATAATGCATTATTTACAAATACCTGTTTCACTCCGACACTGGTTATATTTGTTTTATTGTCGATTACTTGGGATGCTCCTGGAGTGAGGGCCTCTGTAGTAAAAAACGCTTCTGGTATCGGTCAATTTCCACATATTCTGGCCAGATGTTAGGGTTTTTAAATGCTTCGATATGGTTTGCAGGTACTGAAACTTTAAACGATGTATACAGTTCGGGATTTCTAGATTTCATCGTCTCGCACTTGACATCTGGAATATTTTTCGATTCAAGATATGTAATAATGTCAGTGGTAGATAAGTCTAGTGGGCATCTAAACACATGATAGTTTACATATCTCACAACTCCCTTGAATGCACTGTCACCACTTCCTCGACCATATATTATATTATTTCGCCTCCTATATTTCTGTTTTGGAGACTCCCATATTTCTTCATTTTCGTTCTTCTGTTCATCCGGTTCTGTATTATTATTAGTGTTTATATTGTTATTATTACTGTGACTATTTATTAGATTATCACTCGGGCTGGGTTGATTATTTACTTGACGTCTCAGTGTTCTTTTTTCTACCTTTTTTTCTTCTACCTTATTTGAATGTCGATTTTGGTTAACTGGTAATTTATTTTCGGTCACTGCCTCTTTGAATGTTTTTTTAGCACCATTCGCGACGCCGCTTTTTTGAGCTTCTCCTGGATTTGATTTGCCCATATTCTTATATTCACTTGAAGTTAGCAGACCAATTAACTCGATGTTACTCTCCCTTAATTGTGTTACTTCATTTTCCAATTTTGTAATTTTCTGCTGTAATTTTTCAGTTTCATTTTTGATGCACTTGTTGATAATTTCTTTGAATTCACTACTTTTTATAAATGTAATTATAGTTTCTTCTTGTTTAGATCTTAAGTCCGGCATTTTAAAACCACTGTAAGCACTAGGAACGAGAGCCAGAGCTCAACAAAAACACGTGCGTACCCTACGGCGGTCGGGACTATTATGAATCCACATTCACAACCAATGGTGTTGTTTCATCTCAGAATTGTCGGTTTTGGGCTTCTGAAAATTCAAATTTTAGAATTCATTGTAGAAGACAATATTATAAAAAAGTGAACATGTGGTGTGCCGTTTCTTATCACGTTGGAGTTATTGGACCTTATTTCATTGAGGGAAGGTTAAACTAGCACACTTATTTACAGCTTCTTGAAAGATTTTCTGAAGAACATTTAAATATTTTAAGAGATATGCCTTTAGTTCATTTTCAACATGATGTTTGCCTGGCCACTCCACAGAAATGGTTAATCGATGGTTGAATTTAAATTTTGGAGAAAAAATTGGATTGCCAGGAATGGTCCGATCAAGTGGCCGGCGAGATCCCCAGACCTGTCAATATTGGATTTCTTTTTATGGGGTCGCCTCAACCACTTCCTAACAATGTAGCAGTATTGAAGCAGAGAATTACAAATGCCGTAAACTCCATACCGTTAGATCATATTCGAAACAGTTTCAAAGGCCTCAGGCAAAGGATCGAAATGGGTGTGGATGTGAGTGGTAGCTATGTCGAATAATAAAAAAATTGTTAACACTGTTTTGTACTGGTCAAAAATTAATTTGTTTGTGAATCTGCTGTTTTTGGCATTTATTGTTATAATTTTTAAACCTCATTAATCTCCTGTTAGTAATATATAGCAATTTCCTGTTTAACAATTAGTTCGATTAACATTATACCTTCTTACATCTCGCATATTCAATTTTTTATTTACCAGTAGCCTACTTTTCGAGATATTTAACATTTGCTCCTACACAACTTTAAATATGAATTCAACTCTTAATTCGCGAAAAATGGGAAGTTTCAAAAAAATAAAGTTATATCCTGGAATTTGGTAGAGAGGTATAAAATTGCATTCTAAATAACTTTTCTTAGTGGATTCTTTTATATTTTGAAAAATAAAGATACTTTATTAATGATGATTTTTACAATTTTGCTTATAAAACACCCTGTAGAACACCCAATCAAGTCATTTTTGGCACACTTTAGGTTTACAACAAGCAGGACTCAATCCCCAAATATCATTCCAAAATTTTTGGTCAATTACACCTCTTGTTACATCTATCCTGGGACACACTGTATATTGAGAGCTGGCGATTTTTTATTTCTCATGTTCTACTAGATTTGATCAACAATGAGCAACATGCATGAATTTTAGAAATGCAAAAATTTATTATTTTTTCGTTATACATGTTATATAAGTTGAGAAAGTAATAAAGAAAAGGTATGAAAAAAATATGTAGCCTAATTAAACGACTTTGAAATTCAAAATTTTATGGGAACATATCCACGTGACTGAAAACACCACGCTATTGGTCTGACGTCATTCGGCATAATGTCTAATGGTCGTCTATCTGCCAAGGGGTTAAATCGTAAATTGTTTTGTGTTTTCTAAATGTGTATTGATATTTTCATAAAAGAAATCATTCATTTATTTATTTATTTTAATTATTAAGTGGTAAAAATGACGGACAGTGGGTTTTTACGGGACCAGAGTGACAATTTGCCGTTGTTGATGTGTTTATGATGACAAACTTTTTTGCTACTAATACTGATTTTATTAGTGCAGAAATTGGAGGTACTAAAGCAATAAGGTATGTGTCATTCATTATTCTAAACATTAATTCAATTGTGCCTATTTTTATCCTTTTACTGTAGTTAAATATAACAAATTATTTATGTACCTAACCTCAAAATAGGTAAACAGGGCAATGTTTTAATGTTATATTAATATTTTTCATCTTAGAATGCTTTACTTTTTTATATAATAAATACCTCCCGTCACTTACTAAGTACGTACTTTTAGGTAGGTAGGTACATTAATAGTAAAAATAACTGTTGACATACATAGGTATAATATATAAATATATAACTGGATAATATGTAGAACGTCGAGAAGTTACATTATTCCCACCATTCTTATACATTTATACATTTTAATTCAAGGTTCCTATTAACAGAAGTTAGTAAACTTTTGTATTCCTATAAATAGGAAAGTGACCAAATTCACCATGATATGTAAACAAATTATCACAATAATATTAGGGTTAGGTACATATTTTCATAATATTATTATAAAATAATTTGTTTTAATGTGTAAATTTACATCAAAATGATCCTAGCAATATAATCTTGAGGATGACGATAATTCTGCATTTCGGTCGTCTCGTCTCATAGGTCTGCACCATTTCTTCCTAACTTTATCGCGTCTAGGCACATTAAAAAATAACTTTTCTGGAGTTTTTATTGTAGTATTTGTACATTTGGGCACAATACAATATTTATAGCTACTTTTCTTTGTATTTTCCATAACACAACATAAATAATGTGTACACATTCGCAATCACAATACGTTTTCGGTCGGTGCGATGTGCCCGATGACGTCACACACAAGTAGCGCGGAAACTTCTCCATTTAAACGCAGTTAAATTGACAGCTGCAGTAAATAGTTTTTTAAACCTTTAATTAGAACATAAAACAAAAATAAAATACTGGAAAAATAATGTTTTTTAGTGATCTATTCATCTGTGATCTTTAAAAAAATTATGCATTTTGCTCATTAAGATGAGAATACTTACTAGCGCTTGTAGGTTTCAAATATTGCTGTAGGATATTATTTTCCACGTTGTCTTCCACAGCAGCGGTAGTTTTGTCCCTTGTATCATCAACGTCTATTTCTGTTATGGTATTATTTGAACGCAGTAAATTCACTCCCTAAAAATACACAAAAAATATCAATAAGTAGTCAGTACAAATATAAAAATTGTGAAAAATTATTGGTCACTTCTTGCTTTAACTTTGTGTGCAAGAGAAAATGAAATCCTACGTGCAATATTAACTCAAACACATGACAAAATAAAGTTTACTCGACTCTTACAGTGTGTACTCATATTACTTCTATAGGGCGCGTGCAGAATTTGACAGCTGCGAGATTGGAGGGCGTATAACCTTAATCTTCCAGAGTAATTAATGTGAAATTCTGTTTTCATTTGCTTTTTTAAGTTTCCTGTGCTATCAGCTATTAAAATAAACATTTTTATATTTTAAAGCGATTCTGAAATATTTCACAATTTCGGCAGTGTCGTATAATTAAAGTAGATAAAACCGTATTAGTAAAAAAACATAAAAGTACCTCCCGTACACTGGAATTTAATGTTGGGTCGAATGCCTTTAACACTGCAAGTATAAAAAATCAACTATGTTTTTAGATAATTGTCAGTATATTTCACAAATGTAGTAGATTTTAGATAAAAGTAGCTTATACAGACTGTCTATTTTACGAGGGCCACACCAAATATCTCGCTTAATATCTATTGTAGAAGAATAAAGTTTTAGAAACAGTTATCCCATTTTTTGTGAGCTATATTTCAGTAAAAAGAAATTTGAAATCCATAGCCTACTTTATGAGATATATTACAAAAACCTGAAAAATAGGAAAACCACAAACGGTTATAGCTTCCTTATTTGAGGAGATACGAAGAAAGTTAAAGGAATGAAAGTTGACGGCAAAGACACTAAGAATAATAACGTGTAACAAAAAAATCGAAAAATGCAGTTGGCTTTGACATACGCTATTGTGCAAAAATGAAAATTACATATCTCAAAGTAGGCCATGACGCCATTAATTCCGTTATTTTTTTCTCATTCCAACGATATAAAACATGTCACAGAAATTTTAACCGATAGTGTCAATATTTAATATTTTACGAATACCACAATTCATATAATTGAATCGTAACAATCAGCTGTGCCATAATTAGTGAAAAACAATGTATACAGTTATTAATAAATTTGACAGATTGTCACTGTTGTATGTTGCGTTGTCGAGTTCTAAGACAAATTTTATATCAATAATTATGGTGTACACCAATAATAACAAATTCGATATGATTAGCATTTATTGTCAGTGCAATTTTGACGCTGAGATGGCAGTCACGGTTTACGGAGATAGATTTCCAGATGCTCCGCAGCCAAATCGAACTATGTTTAGGAAGTTAGTTCAAAATCTAAAAACGCACGGTTCATTTTCAAAAAAAGTAGTAAGGCGAGCGCATGTTGCGGATAATGTAAGAAAAGTGAATAGAGTAATGAATTATGTTAACCAAAATGAGGAAACCTCTTTGAGACAAATTCAGAGAAACTGTCGCATAAAAAAAGACAGTGCAAGAAAAATATTGAAAAAAAAACGGATTTCGATGCTACAAAATGAGGAAAGTTCAACATTTAAATGAGATAAGCCAAGGAGAGTAAGATTTTGTAGATGGTTATTAAATAAGAAAAGGAATGACGCGCTGATATGTAGCAAAATTCTTTGGTCGGACGAATCAAATTTTTCTAATAATGGATTTTTCAATAGAAATATGCATTATAAGTGGACACGAGAAAATACACATTGGTGCAGAGAGACTGCTTTCCAAGAAAGATTTTCTACGAATGTTTGGTTGGGTCTTTTAGAGACTAAAGTAATTGGACCTTATTTTTATGATGGCAAATTAACCGCTCGTAGATACCTTAATTTCCTGCAAAACGAATTTCAAGATTTTCTTTATGAATTAACAGTGGCAGAAAGATTAAATTATTCATATTTTCAACAAGATGGGGCTCCACCTCACACTGCTGTAATATGTACAAATTATTTAAATCAAGTTATGCCAGATAGCTGGATAGGCACCTATGGACCCATTCTATGGCCAGCTCGATCACCAGATATTACTCCCTTGGATTTTTTCGTCTGGGGTTACATTAAAGACAAGGTATTTCAAACTGCCCCTGAAAATATTGAGGACATCAAAACCAGAATTCGAAACGCATGTGAGGCAATTACTCCTGAAATGCTCCAAAACGTAATGCGTGACGTGTCTCGTAGAGCACGTTTATGTGTCAGAATGCATGGTGCACAATTTGAGCATTTGTAGTTAGAAAAATAAATACACACAATTTCTTTTCAATATAGTAGTAGGTAGTACTGTTATACATAGTTTTTCGTTTTTTTCTTTGGATGTTCGTTTTGTACTTGTATTTTTATTTATGAGATATTTATTGGTTTGTATTAAATTGTAATAAATAATTACGGAATCATAATTATTATAAAGTGAATTTTTACTATTATGGCACAGCTGATTGTTACGATTCAATTATATGAATTGTGGTATTCGTAAAATATTAAATATTGACACTATCGGTTAAAATTTCTGTGACATGTTTTATATCGTTGGAATGAGAAAAAAATAACGGAATTAATGGCGTCATGGCCTACTTTGAGATATGTATTTTTCATTTTTACACAATAGCTTATGTCAAAGCCAACTGCATTTTTCGATTTTTTTGTTACACGTTATTATTCTTATTGTCTTTGCCGTCAACTTTCATTCCTTTGACTTTTTTCGTATCTCCTCAAATAAGGAAGCTATAACCGTTTGTGGTTTTCCTATTTTTCAGGTTTTTGTAATATATCTCATAAAGTAGGCTATGGATTTCAAATTTCTTTTTACTGAAATATAGCTCATAAAAAATGGGATAACTGTTTCTAAAACTTTATTCTTTTACAATAGATATTAAGCGAGATATTTGGTGTGGCCCTCGTAAAATAGACAGTCTGTATGTATTAACATTTTAAAATGAATTAAAACTCACTTTATCAGAATCAGAATATGCTTTATTGTCAAAAGAAAATACAAAAGATTTTTGTTGACAAAGCCAAACTTAAATACTAATAAAAGTTACAGACATTAAGAGCAAAGAAAAACAAAAAACAACAAACAGGATTACATTTATTTTATGTATTTTAAAACAGTGATAAAAATGGGTCAATAAAATGTGTCTTGAAAGAATTCATTCAGTGAATAATAAGCCTTGCTAACCAATAATTTCTTAAGTTCTCTTGTAAATTTATTATTGCTTATAATTTGCCTCAAATTTACAGGAAGATGATTAAATGTTTTTCTGCTATTATAGAGAATTGAGTTTTTTATCTGAGCCGATGATGGAATAGAAAGTGTGATGTTATGAGTGAGCCGTGTGTAGCGAACCACGTTTATATCACATCTAAACTTTCTATGCATGAGGCATACAGTCCCAAAAATACAGTCATAATTCCATGCTTCACGTGATGCACAAGATACATGGCAGTCTTATGCCATGAATCCTTAACTTTGTTATGTTTGATTTAATATTATATAAAAATTGTTTACTTTACTGGGAAAAAATTTTTATATTGCCAGCAGTTAATTGGGTTTCGATATTTAATTATTATGAAAATAAACAAAATAAACACGCCACGCATTAAACAGAACAGGAAAGTGTGTGTTTGATTCAAAATTGTCTTTTTATTTGCTAGATATGTTTTACATGTTTTTATAAGAACTATACCTTTTTTAAGTTAAATTTATTACCAAAAATACAATGTAGCCGGCAATAATAAATATTTCACCACTTCGTCGTTTTTCTGATTGTTTCAGTAAATGTTTGCAATATAATATTACATCTACATGAGAGCCGTCTCTGGCATCGAGATAAAATTCCGGATCTCTGTTGATAAAAAAGGTGAAAAAAATAATATTGAGAATTACAGACCCATAACGATTATCAACAATTTCTCCAAAGCTTTCGAAACTTTGCTGTATGAACCAACATTTTCTTATGCAAAGAATCGCATTACTGAATACCAACACGGTTTCTTCAAGGGAAGATCTACCTCAACCAATCTTTTTTGTATTACCCAATATATAACTGATGCTATCGACGCAAACTCACAAGTTGACGTAATTTACACAGACTTCACTAAAGCATTTGACAGACTGGACCACAGTATTTTATATTCAAAATTTCAACAATTTGGTTTCTCAAAAAATCTGCTGTTATTCTTCAAATCATATCTTGAAAACAAACATCACCACATTGAGTACTGTGGTCAGCGGTCTGTAGAATTTGTATCCACTTCAGGCGTACCCCAGGGTTCAGTATTAGGTCCTTTATTTTTCAATATTTTCATTAATGACATAACAGTAGAATTGGGTGTCAATTGTCTCTTATATGCAGACGATATGAAGTTGTACAAAAAAGTAAATGATGTTACTGATTGTGTTGCTCTACAAGCGGCCCTCGATAAAGTAAATGAATGGTGTAATTTGAACAAACTACAATTGAATAAAGAAGTGCAATGTTCTAACTTTTACTAATAAACATCAGCTGGTCGAATTCAATTATTGCTTAGAAGATTCAGTGCTTACACGTCCATCAACCTTCCGCGATCTCGGTGTAACATTATTATTATTATTTATTGTGTTTTATTGGTTTCACCAAATGGCCATCGACCGAAGTCCTTGAGCCTGTTACAGATATTTACAATGTTTTATTTATACATATTAATTTTTTACAGCATATTTACATTATGTGAAAAAAAAAAAAATTACAAAAAGTTAGTATATATTTATATATATTCATGTTTCAGTTTTCATTCTCGATTGTTTAGTGCGACAATGTGTTCCCAAAGAGTTAGGTCTGGATATATTCTTCGGTTGTGTATTCCTGGTTGTCTTGTTTTGCAGAGGGGTTGAATAATTTCTATGTTGTGTTCTTCTTTAGCAAATTTGGTAGATAAGGATAATATTCTTTGGTTTATTGGTGTAATCTCTGTGATTTGGTAAAGAAGGTTGTTAGGGGGGTTATGCAGAGGATTTCTAGGATGTCTGGTTTTAGTGATGGATCGCAACGATGATGTTTCTGCTACTTGTAAGTTTTTTCGGTGTAACATTTGATAGTAAACTTAACTTTAATTGTCATATAAACACCATAACCAATGAAAGTTTTAGAACACTGGGATTTATAACACGATGTTCTCATGATTTTAATGACAGTAATACGCTGAAATTACTTTATCAGTCTTTTGTTCGATCAAAATTAGAATACTCGTCAATTATTTGGTCTCCTCATTACAACCTAGATATACAAAATATAGAGAGAATTCAGAGACGTTTCTTAAAGATTATAAGTTACAAGGAGGACGGTGTCTATCCTGCTATTGGTTTTCCCCAGACTGCACTTTTAAACAGATTTTCGCTTTCGAGTTTGGAGACTCGCCGAACTATTTCACAACAAATATTTCTTTTTAAAGTAATACATAATATAACAGATTGTAGTGCTATCTTAAGTTTACTAAATTTTCGAACACCTAGACCAGGTTCCAGACAAAACACTTTATTTTATCTGCCGACCTCCAGAACTAACGTACAGAAATTTTCACCATTGTACAAAATGTGTGAGAACCATAATATTCACCAGTGATATCACTGATACCTGTCTAAGTTCTGACAGAATGATTCTCTATGCAGATGATACAAATATCCTTATGAGCCAAGCAAATATTAGCACACTTGTGGAAAAATCCAATGCAGCCTCCACTGAACTCTCCCAATGGTGCAGTGATAACGGCCTTCTACTAAACATAACAAAAACGCACTACATGCAGTTCCTGCCAAAAAATGTAAATCCGGACTTTAACCTATTGATTAGATCATGCAACCAATATATACAGAATACTGATAATATTAGGTTCTTGGGAATAACGATTGATCACAAGCTTATTTGGGAAGAACATATTTCCACCGCCTGTTCAAAACTTAGCAAAGTTGATTATATAATACTTCATCTTAGGAAAACAGTGAGTGAGTCAGTTTTAAAAACACTGTACTATGGACTGGTTCAATCCACTTTACAATATGGCTTGCTCTTTTGGGGTTCCTCGGCGCATTTAAATAATGCGTTTATTATTCAAAAAAGGATAGTAAGACATATGGCTGGCGTACCACCCTCAAACAGTTGCAAACCACTATTCCAAGATTTTGAAATACTGACATTACCATGCTTATATGTATTCCAGCTTATAATGCACACAAGAATGAATATACATAGCTACAGCAAAAGGCACGATATTCATGATCACAATACAAGAAACTGTAGTATGATACATCAACCTTTTGCAAGACTAAATACAACTCAGAATGACCCTGTATATATGTGTATTAAATGCTATAATAAAATAAATTTCTTTAAAAGCACAGACACTGTTGCTATGTGCAAAAACAAATTATTCACATTTCTAATACAGAAAGCCTTTTACTCGGTGAATGAGTTCCTAAACTATCAATTTTAATCTGTTGTTATTGTCTCAGTGTTGTCTCAATTACATATATTAATTTTTTCTTACTTGTGTATTGTCATTTTATTTATAATTAAGATGTTTACTTCCCATTATATTGACTAGTCAGATAAGTTAACTTTGTATTTTTATATATAGTGTAACTTTATTGATGAATAAATGATTGATTGATTGAGTCTTCAAGGCCAGTTTGATATATTCCACTGCAATGTAGCTGAGATAAAGAGATTAACTGCATAAATTAAAACACGTTACCATATTTCTATTTACTTATATTCTTTTAATATTTTTTAATATATTTTATATGTACTTATCATCTCCTGCCCTGTAATTGGAATGCTCTGTTGGGCAGTGTATTGTTAAATAAATAAATAAATAAATAAATAAATAACTTAGACAGATGTATTTTTTTTACGCCTTTCAGTGGGTGTAGCTGAACAGGTAAGGCTTATTTTGAAAAATTTTATATGAAGAATCCACCTTCATTTTCGATAAGGAAGTGGTAGTTAAATATTTTGCCCATTATTACGGGACACCATGTATACAATAAAAACTAAATTTAAAAATGTTTATTTTAATAGCTGATAGCACAGGAAAGTTAAGAAAGCAAACGAAAACTGAGAAATTCAAGTTAATTACTCTGGAAAATTGAGGTTGTGCGCCTTCCAATCTCGTCAGCTGTCAAATTATGCACGCGCCCTACACTGAATAACAAATATTGTATTCTTGTGTAAAAAGAACTGGTACCATAAATGAATAAATAAATTACCCTTTTGCTCAATGGAGAACTGAAATCGTTCCGATCCAAATCGGAGGTACTCAGCAGGTATTTCTCTTCGTCAACAGGTTGCTCCTTCTCGATGCTATCGATCAACCAATGCACAGAAACGAGCAAGCATTGAAAGCCCTTGCTGACTATAACGCCCACCTCATGATACTTTGGGTCACCGATTATTACATGCGTTACTCGTTCTGAAAACTGATCGTACCTGGTAGCCCCACTCAAATTCAAAATTTTCGATAGTTTTTCAGTATGTTCGGGATTGAAACCAGTTATGTAGACCTAAAAAAACCATAAGCGTGTAGCTTATATTAGATATCTGTGGCGGTACAACTTACAGAACAACCGTCCAAGTAATGGCCAGCTTTCTTCGCCCTTTTTATGTCCAAATTATCCACTAATTGACAGTATTCTTTGAAATTTCCTAAAATGGTAATAGTGCGATGAAAATAAGTTATATATCATATAAGGGTTGGGCAAATGTGTGGAGTTACAATATTTTTCGAGATATGACGCCATCCGCAGTGTTTTTGGATGGATGAATGTCCCTGCATATTTTTACATTTACAGAAATACACTTTTCCATCAACTATAATGGTATAGATATCGAGTTTGGTGAGTGTACGACTTGTGGTTTTTTAAATATTAACTTAAATATCGTTTGTAAAGTGATAGAATCATTATAGCCGAGGAAATGAAGTCAGGGTCATGGGAACTGGTGCTTTTTCGATCCTGGTCGTAAACAGGAACAAAAGCGCATTATTTTCAGTCACAAAAATGTTTTCTAAGTTGTAAAATAAAAACATTGAATTTGAATATTTTGGACAATTCTACGCATTTTTGACTCTCGACCTTTTTTACCTAACCTCACTCTTCCTAAGATATAAATGTTAAAAATAAAAACGAGTATTTTGGCTTTTTTACTTCCCTCGCATACCGAAGGGAAGTATTGTATTCGAGAAAAAATCACCCTCCGAGATTTTTTCGGATTCTGACGTTTCAGAACACGTATATTACGAAAATATAGGTTTTTCAACGCAGTTTTAATCCAACTTCCATAGTGAGTGGGTGTATGTTGTTTTGCTCTGAATTATTAATTCTTTTTATTAGAATAAATAGAAGTTATTTTTAAATAATGAGTGATCCAAGTGAAGAGAATGAGTCCGAGGATATGGAATGGTTAATTCAAGAATACAAAAAGAGAAAACGCAAGAAATCATCATTAATAACTAATGAACAAATAGCAGACATAATAGGTACAAATTCACAATCACAATCTCAAAACAAAAATTCAAGTGAAAGAAATCCTCAACAAAAAACAACTACAGATAACAGCTATCAAATACAAAGAAATGTCCAAAAAACAACAAGAGTAAACTACTCAGCCAAAATGAGAGAAATAACTAATAAACAATATAAATTCCTATACTATGTCAACACCAATGATGAAATGAGCAGAGTGGAGATGGCCGACCTTTGGAATCAAGAATTCCCTTCAACCACTAATGACATTATTTTAAAAACTCAAAAAGGTTTTCTAATTAAGTCCGACACTGATAAATACAAACTACTGGCTGTCTTGGCAAAACTAACGGCAACGAAAAAAATTACTGGCTACAAAGAAACCTCAGCTTCAGCTACAGCTAATAAACAAATCGCTACCCAACTCTCCTTTTCTGCAGTTATATCAAATGTAGAGACATACATAGAAGATAAACATATCAGTGAATATCTATTACAACAGAACATATCACATAGATACTGCAAGAGAATCAAATCAAGAGCTACAGGTATAGAAACAACATTAATAAGGATAATAACAGGATGTTCTACTTCATATCAACATCTACTAAATAATGGAGTATTCTATAAAAATCGACATTATCCTGTCTATGCAAGTAACCCTCCCCAACCAATCCCTCAACCCTGCAAAAAATGCTCTGAATTTGGACATACCATAGAAAATTGTACTAATCCGATTAAATGTGACAAATGCGCAGGCAATCACCACCCAAACAAATGTACCTCCAATGAAGCTCCCAAATGTGTGGCATGCGGTTCAGAAGACCACAAGGCTTGGTCTATCAAATGTCCCAGAAGGCCGACAGCACCAATCGAAGGAATTCCTAATACAACGATCAAACCATTAAACAAAAGAAGCAAAGACATAAACCAACAAATTACAAACAATACAAAAATTCACTCCAACATCACAATACACGATCTAATCATCAATACTTATGTAACAAAAATCAACAAACCAAAAAATACAAATAGAGATGAACTGTTAACTAAATTAAGAAAAAGGTTTATACAACTTTATAATATTGATACAACCGCAGCATTTTCGGGTAACAGGATGTATATACTAATGTTTGATCTAGATCAACCCAATTCAGACTCCCCAACACAACCAACAACAGGAGAAAATAATAGACAATACAATGTCTCAGTTCAACATCCTTTATAACAACATTAACAGTTACCACAGGAAAAAAGATTTGATTAACCATTTTGTCGAAAATAATGATGTCAGCTGCGTTCTGCTTGTTGAGACCAAAACCAAAACAGAGAGCAACACAACATATCGAGATTGGAATACTATTCAATTAAACGGAAACAAAATTACTAACCTCCCTAGAGGAGGTAGTATGGTCCAATCACATCCAAGATTAAAAATACGAAAAGAAAATTCACCCAGCATCAATAATTGGTTAAATGAAACGATACACTTCTCTATGCCTTTCCTAGAAGACAGACTACACTTGTTTTTGGTCTATATACACCCGAACTCAAAAATCGAAGAGAATATTTTCATAAAAGCATCCCTTTACAAATATGCCATAATCATAGGAGACTTTAATATAAACCGAGGCAAACAAAAGCAACTAAACAACTTCCTACAGAATTCAGACTTCAAAAAATATTCCACAGCACCAACTTTTATAATGCCAAACAACAGGGACACAACACCCGATCTTATTTTACATACCAAAAACATAACAAATAATATCAAGCAGGTAGAACTGGTACCAGATTTAGGCTCGGATCATCTCGGATTTAAAATTCAATTTGATCTAACACAAAATATCACTGACGAAGAAATTACAAAATACAACTTTAACAAATGTAACATCGATAAAGTCAATGAGAAAATTATATCATACATCGATTTAAATAAAGAAGTGGCACTAACAAAAGAAAATATATCCAAGTTCAACAATACTTTGTCCGATGCTATTATAAGAAATTCACCAAAAGCAAAAATAAACCACTATTCACACGAACTGCCACCATTTATAATTAAATTAATCAAAACCAAAAGAAAAATGTACCGTGAATACCAAGCTAATCAAGATCCCAACATAAAAAGTGATATCAACGCATTCAATAAACACATACATAAAATGATTCAGCAGTACAAATCACACAAATGGATGGAGGCGTGTGACAAAATCAATGAAAAGCAAGGTAAAAATTTCTATCAGGAAGTGAATAAATTATCAAGATATAAAAGAAAAACTAAAATACCGCCTATTGAGAAAAATGGAGTTGAATATACAGAGAGCAAAGAAAAGACGAGAATATTTAAAGAGCATTTCCAAAACTCATACAGTGAACAACCAAACATTGAATTTGACCAAGACAACTATGATATGGTAAATAACTGGTATCAGACCTATTTTAATATAATACAGCCAAATGATGTACATGAAATAAATGAGGAAGCCTACTTTAATATTTTACAAAAAACAAAAAATACTTCACCGGGTATAGACCACATCACCTACAATGTTATAAAACAACTAAGATATGAGATACATGAATATATTATAAAGATCTACAACTTCTGCTTGCAACATATGTATTATCCTCAGGAATGGAAACAAGGCACGATAATAACAATACCAAAACCAAATACGAACCATAAGAAACCTGCTAATTATCGACCAATCACTCTGTTACCAGTACTAGGAAAAATTTTTGAAAAAATAATAAAAGAAAAAATTCAAGAATCAATAGGAAACAAAATTCCAGGGTATCAGTTTGGATTTAAGGAAAAAACATCAACATTGCACCCGCTTGCTATACTTGTGTCGAATGTACAAGCAACAAAATTAAAGGGACAAAAATCAGCAGCTCTATTTCTAGATATAAATAAAGCATTCGATAGCGTGTGGCACATGGGCCTTTTATATAAGTTAAAGAGACTGGAGTGTCCAGATTATTTAATACACTTAATAAAAGATTTATTAGAACATCGAGTCCTACAAATAAAAATCGACAACTTCCTTTCTGACAAATTTACACCTGAGCAGGGGGTTCCACAGGGCTCGCCTCTGTCTCCCATACTCTATAATATTTATTGTTATGATATCTACAGCCACACTCCGGAATTTAACCACCAGTCATATATATTACAGTTTGCAGATGACACAGCCCTAGTATCACATAACACTACATTAAAGAAAACATCAGAAGAACTACAAAATCTAATGGACAAAACAAACAGATGGTTTAACTTGTGGAGATTGCAAGCTAATCCAACAAAATCTCAGCTGGTCATATTTAACCACCATCCTTCCCAAGCATCACCAACAATTAACATGGCAAATCAAATAGTCCATCCGAAGACATCTGCGACATATTTAGGAATACATCTAGACCACAAATTAAATTTCAATAATCATTCAAACAACATTAAGAAAAAAATAACAACTAGAGCCAAACATTTCAGAACTTTAACCTACAAAAATCAAGGAATTAACATATCATCTGCTACAAAAATTTATAAAACAATATGCCGACCAATTCTGGAATACGGACACCTACTATTTTCCAACTGTGGAGCAACAGCAAAGAAGAATATCGAAGTTGGAGAAAGAAAAGCAATCCGCACCATTACCAAAATCCGACATCCACAAAATCCACTATATAATCCCCCCAACAATCTTCTCTATCAGAAAGTCAAAGTAGAACCGATCAATCTCAGGCTTCCAAAACTCCACAAAAAATTTGCCAATTTGAACAACATCGAGAAATTGAATCCATACTGTATATCTAGAGATCGTAGAACCCAGAGAAGAGCTAGAAATCCGAGCGACACATTATGGGAGCTAGTAAATCAATTTCAAGAGATAGAGCCATGAAACTTTAATACAAGCTTGATATATATATATATATATATATATACATTTGTTTAACCGTTTATACAGACCAATTTTGGATATTTCACTTACGTACACAGACCAAAAGTGACGAAGTCAGACCAGTTTCTTGGCTTGAAATCGTTTGACCATATTTTTCATAAATAGGTGACTGGAGGGTGCAGAGGACGAAATTTGAAGTGGGTCTGGTTAGACAGTAAAATATATAATTATATATGAATTTAGTTCAGGATTTCTAAGCTTTGGCGCTCGCGTCTCATTTCTGTATATTGTATAATCGTTCATATGACCATTATGTTTTACTGATCTTCCCAGACCATAGATGTGGCAACCTCCAAATATTATGTTTGTAAATAGATATTTAAAACTTAGAAGTGAAATCAAATGCGGTGTAGAATTTTAGAGTTTATTTATAAATTTTTATTTTTTTGAAAGTAGGTATTAACAAAAATAATATATAGCATACATGTAAAGCTTCTCACTAGTTTTCACTAAAATAAAAAAGAGGTTCCTGTATTTATTATGAATCTTAAAAGTAAATCTAATACAGATGTATATCGTTTGACTGTGAAAACCATAAAAGCTATAAAAAATCTAATAATATATCCCCTTACAAAATTGATAAATAAATGTCTCTTGGAGGGCACATTCCCAAACATATTAAAAGTGGCAATAGTTACACCCATTTTTAAGAATGGCGATATGGATGGCCTTACCAATAACTATCGGCCAATATCAATTCTTCCGGTATTCTCAAAAATATTGAAAAAATGCTTGTACACTCGATTAATTACATATTTTTAATCAAATAATCTCTTTCTTGAATGTCCACATGGCTACCGAAAGAACCGCAACACTTGAAAAAATGCTTGTACACTCGATTAATTACATATTTTTAATCAAATAATCTCTTTCTTGAATGTCCACATGGCTACCGAAAGAACCGCAACACTACTAGCGCAATATTGGCCTTAATAATGTCCTCGACGCATATGAAAATCATGAATTCAATGATGCAATTTTCTTAATTTTCTTAGACCTTGGTAAGGGTTTTGACTGTGTTTCACATGACATTTTAATTGAAAAATGACAAAAATATAAAATTTACGTTAATAGTATCAAAATATTGGAATCTTATTTATATTATAGTAGTCAGAGCGTTAAATTTAACAACATAACATCAAGTAAAGAAATATTAAAGACCGGTGCACCTCAGGACTCCATATTAGGACCCTTACTGTTTTTGATTTACATTAATGATGTCCTTGGCAAAAAAATGTCTCACGTATATTCTGTACGCAGATGACACTACAATCTCCATTAAATCAGATAATTTAAATAATGTTGAAGTGAATAAAGCGAAATTCAGTCAAAAGTTGAACAATGGTTTGCATCTAATGATCTAATTTGTAATAAAACAATATCACAAGATATGATGTTCACGTTACGCAATTTCGACATTTCTACTGATGTAATATCTACTGTACAAATTTTAGGTGTTTATTTGGATCTACATTTGAGGTGGAATATACACATTGACAACATTTGTCGAAAACTGAGTAGTAGAGTTTTCGTTATTCGTAACCTTTCGGGTACCGTGTCTATTTTGCATCGTCATTCAATAATGTGTTATGCTATAATAGTTTGGGGAGATGCTGCAGATTTTAATCAAGTGTTTGCTATACAGAGAAAATTAATTAGAATTATAGCATGCTTAGGAGATACTGAAGATTGCAAACATGCTTTTATTAAATTTGGTATAGTAACATTACCTTCTCTGTATGGTTTGGAATGTTTAACATATATTAAATCAAATTCAAATGGCTACCCTACCTATGTGAACCAACACGGTTATAATACCAGAACTAAAAATAATATAATTACTCCATATTATAGATTAAAGAAGTCACAGAATGGACCAAATTATTTAGCAATTCAAATGTTTAATAAACTACCATCCAACATAAAAAACATTGATAACCTAAAAAAAATTCGAATGATAATTAAAAATTTCTCAAGGCATTCTATCACTACATGTTTTTTTTACTACGATTTTTTAGATATTGAATGTACTTAGTATCAGTATTCGTTTGTAAAAATCTGTTATAGGTATACTGTGTTTTTACGTTCGTTTACATATGTTTCATTTTTTGTTCATATTTTTTTATAATTTGTACAATGTAAGTTTACCTGACCTGTTGACTTGCGTAAGTACTCCTATACATCAACACTAATAATTTATTATTATTATTATTATTATTATTAGTATTATTATTATTATTATTTCTAAGGGGTCTAGAGAGATTTAATTTGAAAATGAGATATTACTTAAAATAGCCAAATGAAATATTATCAGTTTAGTATACAGTATGTCTCATTTTTCGTGACCACCCATATCACAGCTCCTTTACCCACACAGCACGACATCCCTAGGATATCCTCATTTGATCCCGTACATCCCAATCGAGGACAACATTCCTCAGGATATCCTTAGGATATCCCAATAAAATATATACAACCTGAGAATATCCCAGATGGGGATATCCTAGACAAATCCTGGCAGGATGTCCTAGTAATATCCTGCAAAGATATTAAAAGCCTAACAAAATATTCCTTGTGGGAATATCCTGGGCAAGTCCTAGAGTCGTCCTATTATAGGTATTATTATTTAGGAGATTTCAACAACAAAAATAATGAAAAGTATATATATTATTTTAAGGCTATTTGTTTATACTGTCTTTTATTGGTTTGTAAAATTTGCTTCAAAAACTTATTTGTTTGTTCTATTTGATAATCCCCTCCAGTACAAATAATTCGTTAAAAATGTATATCTTATTTAAATAGTAGTTATTTATAATTTGGTTTTAATACATTTACTGTGTTTTGAATTGGCCGCCATTTTCTGGCAAGTCGAAAGTTCTAAGAAATCCGCCGGGCGTCGAATGGCGTCGATGTCTTTTCCTCGTTCATTTTAAAGTTCTTTCGACAAATAAGATTACGTTAAATATTTCATAAATATAATGCTGCTATGTTATATCTTTGTATTTATTATATTATCTAAAAGGGGAAAATGTGATTGGTTATTGTCCGCAGATGTTATTGTTAGATTACGTATCTAACAATAACATCTGCGGACAATCCTTTATATTTTTCTGAATAATTTTTTTTTTAAATTCATTACAAACTTTTCAGCACGCTATGATTTTTTAAAGTTGTATATATCATCCCTTATAACTTCTAACCGCCCTAAACTCTGTTGATTTTAATAATACCAAAAAACGGCAAGAGATCATTTTTGTGTAATATTTCATGCTTTTACAATTTTTATTTGAAACTTTTTTACTATCTTTTACACATTTTGAGTAATTTTGAAAAAACACTTTGTTATATTCTTTTTCGCCCCTTCTCGGGGTTGAAAAAAAAAATTCTTTCATTAATCGTGTTCAAATACTTCAAAGTAACATATCAAAATTTTGATATGTCGACCTATTTCATTAGACTATATATAACCTCTACTAGTTTGGTAGATTTACTTTTAAAGCGATATAAGCCAATTGATAGATACAAATATGTATATGGAGTTGCACATATATGTATCACATTTTTATTAGTCATTTTACCTTTGCCATTATATAAACTTGTATTCCTTTGTCTTCGCTTATTGGCGCAGTTTAAAAGTAATGATCTTATAAAATAATATGTATTTTTTGCTGTCATTCAATAAACCCTAAAAGAACTATAGATGTCCTATATAAAGTCCTATCAATGTTCTCAGGTTGTTCATAGTTAAACCCAGGCATAACCCATATAAGAGCTGATGATGTCCTGTACACACCGGTACTGATGTCCTGAGGACGTCATCAGCAAAGCCCGAACTGTCCCATTTGGATATCCTACACGGACATCCTAAGGTGATAATGGGATTTTCCCAGGATATCCCATATGTCCTGAAAAGTTGTCCCCAGTATGTTCTGAGGATGTCCTTGTGCTGTATGGGTATTAGCAATGTGATTTTTTTAAAATTTGGGTGGAAGATACTTACCCATCAGGAGATTGTGTAACGGTAAAATATTTAAAAAATCACCAGCGGCGTCCGTCGTTATGAAGAAAAATGTACCTAATATTTCAAAGAAAGATGGCAATGTTTTAACTGTAAAACAATCTCAAAACCTTATTCGTTGTTATTAAAAAATCATTAACATTAACGAATTTCAATAAAAAAAATAAAATGTTCTTCTTTAAAGTACCAATTATTAGGCGTAACTTTATCTTCGGACGTAATTAAGCAGAAGAGAGTCGTTCCATTTAGAATTAATCATGTCATATGTTGAACACACTGTGATTTAATTATCTATGTAAATTTTATTATATATTGAAATCGTTCATGAATGAAATTTGTCTAAAATTGATTTTTTTAAATTTACAAGTTAATGATTCTTTGACTTTGACTGTTAAGTAAACTGACTGACGTCACGTGATTAATTCTAAATGGAAAATCTGTTTTCCTCCAGCTTAATTAACTCCTAACTAAGTCCGAAAATAAAGTCATGACTGTAATAGTTGCTACCCTAAAAACAGAAGTTTTATTTTTCTATTACGTGATCACCAAGTACACTATCTTATTGAAATACGGTTATAGTGAGTTCTCGATAACAATGAATAAAATTATGAGGTTGCTTTACAGATAAAATTTTGCCTAATATCTTTTTTTGGAAAATTAGTTATATTTTTCTTCATAAGGATGGACGCCACTGGTGAATTTTTAAATATATTACCGTGACACAATCTCCTGATGGGTAAGCACCTTCCACCCAAATTTTAAAAAAATCGCATTATTAATAAGAATGCTGTGATATGGCAGTCATGAATAGTGAGATATACTGTATAGCACAGAAAGAACTTTTATTTTTTTTATTTTTGTGGGAACTTATTTATTTTAGTTAGTGAAGACTTTGTTTAAAAATAAATTTGCATTATTAAAACAAAAGTAAAAGAACAAACAATATTTCACTTATTGCGACCCATACAGCACAAGGACATCCTCAGAACATACTGGGGACAACTTTTCAGGACATATGGGATATCCTGGGAAGATCCCATTATCACCTTAGGATGTCCATAGGATATCCAAATGAGACAGTTCGGGCTTTGCTGATGACGTCCTCAGGACATCAGTACGGGTGTGTACAGGACATCATCAGCTCTTATATGGGTTATGCCTGGGCTTTACTATGAACAACCTGAGGACATTGTGCACTTTATATAGGACATCCCCAGTTCTTTTAGGGTTTATTGGATATTTCTAAAGACAACAAAAAATAACTTATTTCATAAGATCGTTACTTTTAAACTGAGCCAATAAGCTAAGACAAAGGAATAAAAGTTTATATAATGGCAGAGGTAAAATGACTAATAAAAATGTGATACATAGGTATATGTTCAACTCCATACACGTATTTGTATCTATCAATTGGCTCATATCGCTTTAAAAGTAAATCTACCAAACTAATAGAGGTTATATTATATAGTCCAATGAAATAGGTCGACAAATTAAAATTTTAAAGTAAATACTTGAATTTTTGATATGTTCCTTTGAAGTATTTGAACACGATTAATGAAAGAATTTTTTTTAAACTCTGAGAAGGGGTGAAAAAAAATATAACGAAGCGTTTTTTCAAAATTACTCAAAATGTGTAAAAGATAGTAAAAAAGTTTCAAATAAAAATTGTAAAAGCATGAAATATTACATAAAAATGATCTCTTGCCCTTTTTTGGTATTATTAAAATCAACTGAGTTTAGTGTGGTTAGAAGTTATAAGGGATGATATGTACAACTTTAAAAAATCATAACGTGCTGAAAAGTTATAATGAATAAAAAAAATCTATTCAGTCAGAAAAATATAAAGGTACGTATTTGACAATAACATCTATGGACAATAACCAATCACATTTTCCCATTTTAGATATTATAATAAATACAAAGATATAACATAGCAGCATTATATTTATGAAAAAATTAACGTAATCTTATTTGTCGAAAGAACTTTAAAATGAACGTGGAAAAGACATCGACGCCAGGCGGATTTCTTAGAACTCTCGACTTGTCACAAAAAGGCGGCTAATTCAAAACACAGTAAATGTATTAAAACCAAATTATAAATAACTGCTATTTAAATAAGATATACATTTTTAATATATTTTTAACGAATTATTTGTACTGGAGGGGACTATCAAGCAGAACAAACAAATAAGTTTTTAGAAGCTAATTTTACAAACAAATAAGAGACACTATAAATAAATAGTCTCAAAATAATATATATACTTTTCATTATTTTTGTTGTTAAAATCTCCTAAATAATAATACCTATACGACTCTAGGGCTTGCTCAGGATATTCCCACAGTGGATATTTTCTTAGGCTTTTAATATCTCTGCAGGATATTACTAGGACATCCTGCCAGGATTTGTCTAGGATATCCCCATTTGGGATATTCTCAGGTTATATATACTTTATTGGGATATCCCAAGGATATCCTGAGGAATGTTGTCCTCGATTGGGATATACGGGACCAAATGAGGATATCCTAGGGATGTCATGTGCGGTGTGGGGATAGTTGTTGAACACTAAAGTTTCAATCCGAACCCAATAGCTTTCTTTAAAAAGATCCGAATATTTTTGTATGAAGTTTAAACATTTATTTTTCTTTGATGCAAGGCTGTTTTCAATATTATTTAAAAAAAATGTAGTTGTAAGTTTCTTCTGCTTTGGTAACCACCTCATACGACCTGTCTTCTTAGCCGAGTTCCCTTTGTCCTATGAACCATTAGATACATTTTTTATTTTTTTTTACTAAAGCCAGCTTCTGCAGTATTGGCAGAAGAATCCGCAGGTCTAGCTTCAAAATTATAAAATTTTTGACTTCTCTACAGCTTCTTCACAATTTTTCTCTCTTGTAAAATTTTCGAGTATTATTCGAGATATAGCTGTTTGAGTTCTTCTAAAAAGGGGTGGAGGGGTAACAAAAAGTAAATATAAATAATCCAAAAAAATTATGGTGAATGTATAATTAAAATAGAAGACTTTTTTTTCCTTTATGACTTTTTCCAAAAGTGTACTTTGTCCAAGTTTTTCCGGAAAAGCACGCATAAAAGACCCTCATCGGAAAATGGAAAATCTCGTAAACTATGAAATTTAAAAATTTGGAAAAATTCACACGTATCGGTTAATATATTCTTTAAAATGGGTGTTACTTGTAATTTTTTAGTAACGTGCGTATTTTCCGAGTTTTCAACAGTTTTTCACATTCAAAAACGTGTTTTTGATCGTTCCTCTAACTACACTATTTTTTTACTCCTAGTTAGCATTCATTTCTCTGTTTTTTCTAGTAGATTCAATATTTTTTTACCTCGAGTTGACATGTTCTCAATGCTACACATACGAACTACTTTTGAAAAATGGTAAATATTCGTTGTTGCTTTATTGGCTGAACGAGGGTACTGTCTGCTTGTAGCAGTACGAAAATACTTTCCATAATTAATAAATTCGGCAACATTGTAAGGAATGTGTACGTCAGTAAAATAGCTAAAATATATACACCTGGCACAAATAGGCGGTTCTTTATAAGGGGCTCGATAACAACAGTGAAATATATAAAAATATAATTTTTCATATTCTTCTACCCCTCTAGTTCTTTTACAGTTTATTTTGTTAACAGAAACAAGAAATGGCTATATATACACTAAAAAAATAAGGATATCATGAAGGTCTGTGGTGGCCTGTAAGATATAGTTGGTTTGGTAACGTTGGTTGAACGTGTATATATATATATATATATATATATATATATATATATATATACATTATATATTCATATGCCACCAGAATGATGTCATTTCTATCAGTCATTTCCCAGTATAGTTAATCTTGTTAATCAGCATCATATTACAAATGTGCTTTCATTACTATTTTATAATTCTAACATATTTAGTCTTTACTTGTACTTTGAGTTAAACGGACGCATTGTATTTATATTGAATAAACGCATTCGTGTTCCGGACTTTGTAATTGTTTTTTAAAAAGTGTTCCACCCCATCTCGAACCGTTATTGGCGCAGTCGGTAGGATAGCGAGGGTATTTTTACTGCAATCTACCCTTCTATTTCTATAGAAAAATCGCTATTCGAAGAAAAGACAGTTCCTGGTCGACCCAAGTGCAAGTGATCTCCAAGAGGGGCCTAGCCAGATCTACACCAATGTAAGTTTGTCTATTTCCTTTCTTGCCTACTCCAATTTCTATATCGAATAGATTTTCAAGAGTATTTTAGGTTTAAAGTGGTTCATTCTGAACATTTTTGTGAAACTTCTATCGAAAGAAGCAATTTTACAAAACGTAACTATCTTTGTTACACGTAGTCTAAGGAAAATAAACAATCGTATTCTGTTTAAATTTTATGAAGATAAAGAGAATCTTTATATTTTAAATACGCGTTACATTCTCAATTTGAATTTTTGTGACCATTTTTATACTGTGTAATTACAGTCAATAAGTGATTAAATACTATTAGTCATTCTAAATAAATAAACATTTTTATTAATAATTAGTTTTATAATCATTAATAAAAAATGGACGCTGCAATGTACAGAATTTATGCCGATAATATTCCACCTTTCAACGGTGACAAACACATGTTACCAGCATTCATAGGTGCTTGTGATGATTTAGTAGTGAGTTTCCAAAATCGAACGGAAACAAATAATCCAATTAACCGCGCTATAATTAGAACCATAATATCAAAATTAAGGGGACGCGCATCAGAATTAGTTAGTCCTAGGGATGAACTAAACACATGGCCATTAATTAAAGACTTTTTAAATTCAGCATTTTCAGACAGACGGAGCGAGAAAACTTTATTAAATGATCTAATGACAGCTTATTTAAACAAAAATGAGACATTTGCAGATTTCGGAAGTAGATTACAGTTATTACGTAGTTTACTAGTTGCTAAATTAAATGAGAATGGCGAACCAGCCGCGGTTAAACAAGTCAAAATTATTAATTATGAACAATTAGCATTAACTACTTTTATTAATAATTTAAATAGAGAAATTCGCATAATTGTGAAATGTAAAAGTCCAGAAACGTTAGAAGCTGCCTTGCAAATTGTAGCTAATGAGGAATCTGAAATTGAGTACGACAATCGTATGCAAAGACGGAGACCTCAAAATGTATCAAATTCACAAAATTTTTCAAGTTCACAAAATTCACAGGGCCAACAAAGTTACCATCAAAATCCGGTATTTAGAACTCAAAATGTAAATCATAATTTCCAAAGATCACAATTTCCAAGCCAACCAATTAATATACAACCCCGAAACTTACCTCCGCAGAGATTCGCGACAAATCAACAAGTATTTGGAAGACCTAATAATTTCAATAGGGTCAATGTTTTTAAACCAAACAACAATTTTATTCCGAGAAATAGCCCAACACCGATGTCTACACAAAGTAGAAATCCAACTGTACAAAATAATCAAAATTTTAACCAAAATCAAAATTTTCAAAGACCAGTGTCGCAATCGCAAATTAGAAATAACTTCCCGTGGTTTAAACCATTACCAAAATTAAACTATATTGCAGAGGAACTGAACAATGTTGAAAACGAATACTCATGCGAGTTATCTAGGGAATCATTCGATATTTCTGATCCGGCAGAACAACAGTTCTTCAACGAAAATCCGCCAAATGAATTCCCAGAATATTATACTGACGAATTCTTAGAATTTCTTTCAAACACTCCGAATAATAACGAAACGGAACAACAGCAAAATTTTACTGTAGTCCCAGAAACACGGCCCCTGATATAGCATTTAACGCCTACGTAAATGCGCTTCCTTTCATAGAAATAAAAAACCCAAAATTAAAACTTTTAATAGACACCGGATGCAATATTAACATGCTTAGACCCATAGTAGCCGAGTATTTTTATCCTGAATACATAATAAAAAGTCCTTCGGTTTTAAAAACGCCTCTTGGCGACAAAAAAGTATTAGGTAAAATTAAAATTCCTGCTTTTCCAGAATTTCAAATAAAGAAGGATATCGAATTTACATTATTTCCATTCTCTGATTATTTTGACGGAATAATAGGCTTAGAAGAACTTAGAAAATTAGAACTCACTATGGATTTAAAAAATCAAATTTTGTATAATCGAAATAAAATTCAAATACCATTCAATTATAGGCATGAGAGTACACAAAATCAATTTACCATCGAAATTCCACCTTTTTCGAGTATCCAACAAAGATTTCCGGTAGACATCGCGGAAGGAGAAATAATTGTACCCGACATTAAATTTAACGAAATTTGGATTCCTGAAACGGCCGCCTTAGCCGATAATTTTAAAGCCATTTTCGAAATACAAAATACGAGCGATCGTACAATATGTTATACATTTTTTGAACCTTTCCATGTCACAAAGTTACAAGCAGACGAAGTAGAAATTTTTAATTTTGAAACGTTCATTCCCGAATATAGTACCAACAAAGTTAATATATTAAATGAAATTAGAACCGACCATATGAACGACGAAGAGAGGCAAGCTATTTTAAAAGTAATCTCTGAATTTTCAGATTTATTTCATAACAACGATTCACAACTTACATTTACAAACAAAATTAAACATGAGATTAAAACGACGGACGAAATACCGGTACATACAAAAACTTATCGATTTCCCTTCTGTCACAAAGAAGAGGTAAACAAACAAATAAATAAAATGCTAGACGACGGTATAATTAGGCACAGCCAAAGCCCATGGTCGAGCCCAATTTGGATAGTCCCAAAAAAGGCCGATGCCAGCGGGAAAAAGAAGTGGCGTATCGTTGTGGATTATCGAAAGGTAAACGAAAAGACTATTAATGATAGGTACCCCATACCAAACATCGAGGATATTCTCGATAAATTAGGCAAATGTAATTATTTTTCTACTTTAGATTTAGCCAGTGGGTTCCATCAAATTGAAATGAATCAAAATTCTATCGAAAAAACAGCATTCAACGTCGAAAACGGGCATTATGAGTACTTACGAATGCCTTTTGGCCTTAAAAACGCCCCCGCGACATTTCAAAGGGTCATGGACCATGTACTACGAGACTTACAGAATAAAGTTTGCCTCGTGTACATGGACGATATCATAATTTTCAGTACTTCCCTTCAGGAACATATTGCAAATTTAAAATTAGTTTTCCAAAAGTTACGTGACGCTAAATTACGTATACAACTCGACAAATCAGAATTTCTGAGGCAAAACGTTGAATTTTTGGGACATATTATCACTCCAGATGGCATAAAGCCGAACCCAAAGAAAATTAAAGCAATTCAAGAATTTCCAATCCCGAAAACCAGTCGCGAGATAAAATCGTTTTTAGGCATGTTAGGATTTTACAGAAAATTTATTAAAGATTTTGCGAAAATTACAAAACCTTTAACGTCGTGTCTAAAGAAAAATGTTAAAATAGTACATGATAAAAAATTTGTTGACGCATTTGAACTTTGTAAAACACTCCTCAGTAATGAGCCCTTGTTACAATATCCAGACTTTACTCAACCGTTCATATTAACAACTGATGCAAGTAATTTTGCAATAGGGGCGGTATTATCACAAAAAATAAACGGTACGGAAAAACCGGTAGCTTATGCAAGCCGCACGTTAAATGACGCCGAGAAAAATTACTCGACGATAGAGAAAGAGCTGCTTAGTGTAATTAACTTCACAAAATACTTTCGGCCGTACCTTTTTGGCAGAAAATTCAAAATTATAACAGATCACAAACCATTACAGTGGGTGAACAGTTTAAAGGAACCTAATTCCAGACTCATGCGGTGGAGACTTAAACTTCTCGAATATGACTATGATATCGAGTACAGAAAGGGAAAAGATAATAAAGTCGCAGACGCGCTCTCGCGCATAGAAATCCACCCGTTAGAAAACGAATCGATCATAGGTAACGCTGATAACGAAGAGAATCGCGTTGAAAAAGACTTTCCAACTCTAGATGACTTATTAGAACTCGATCTGCATCCTATAGAACCCCTGGACTCTATATCTGAACCCCAACCTTCAACCAGTAAAATTAATATAATCTCAGATGTAACCATCGTACCCCCTGTAGTAGAAAAGCCACCGTCAAGCAACAATACTTTACATTCCGCCGTAGAAAATCCTATTTTAGAGATACCAATATCAGACCGCGCTATAAACACTTTTCATAATCAAATACTTGTAACCATGAGTGATGACATTCTTAAAACAAATATAAAAATCGAAAAACCTTTCAACACAAAAACCAGATTCTCAATGGTTTTCCCTAGCAGAGATAAAAATATTTTAGAACAAGAAATAGTTAAAGCTTTTAAAGAAAACATTAAACCACAAACTTTATACGGTATATTAATTGACGAAAGATGTAAAACATCGCTAGTACCCATTTTACAGAAATATTTTAATAACAAAAGTTTTAAATTGGTACAGGCAATAGATTATCTCACAGAGCTAACAAAAGAAAAAGATATCCAAGAAACCTTAAAGAAACACCACATAAATAAAACCGGACATTCAGGAATTACGGAAACTTTAAAAGATATACGAAAAAATTATTATTGGCCAAATTTAGTCAATGACGTCAGAAATTTTATTAACACTTGTGAAAATTGTCAAATTTGTAAATATGAAAGGAGACCCAATCAAATTGTTTTACAAAATACACCAATAGGAGAAAAACCATTTGATCATATTTATATTGATACCTTTTCGATAGACAATACGAAGTTCTTAACAATTATTGATAGTTTTAGCCGTTTTGCACAGGCATATGCCATAAATCAAAATGCTCAGGGAGTAATCGAAGGGTTGCTTAAGTTTATGTCACATTTTGGTGTGCCCATGAAAATAACATGTGACCAGGGTACGGAATTTAAAAATTTACTATTAGAGGAATTTGCAAAAGTACATAGTATAAACATACATTATATCACAGCCAACAACCCTAACAGTAATTCCCCGATTGAACGTTTTCATTCAACCATCATAGAAAAATATCGTTTATTAAAAAATGAAAGCCCATATAAAAGCACCCCAGAAATGACAATGAATCAAAGTTTATTAGTGTATAATAACTCTATCCACTCTGTAACTAGGTACACTCCGTTCCAAATTGTAAAAGGAAATTTAAGTATAAAAACAAATTATGAATTATCAGATCATTGTATAATAAATGACTACTTAAATAAACAATCAGTTCACTACAAATTGATAAATAAATTAGTAAACGAAAATAATGAGAGAGCCAGAAGACATTTATTCGAAAAGGAAATTCATAAAGAAAATGTAGATTATACACCACAAGAGGGCGACCAAATATATAAAAAAATAACTAAAAGCTCAGCTAAACATACTGCACGGTATCGACCTGTAGAGTTGCAAACGGACTTAGATAATAAAGTTGAAACATCACGCGGGACTTATCACAAAAAAATAATTAAACCTCCTAGAAAAATAACTAAAACAAAAAATGTTGTTGCAGATGCTGCTGACAGCATGGACAATTCTGTTCCTTCGCATAGTAGGAGCACAGATAACCCTGCTACCGATAAACAATCCCCTTTTACCCTTCCTAGTCAGTAAGGCCAAATTAACTAAACAAAAGCACACATATGTAAAATACGTAGATCTACAAATTTTCGAAAACCCGTTAGAGGCAATAAAAACCAACATAGAAATAATATCAAATATTAGCAAAAAGAACGAACCATCACCCTCTCCATTAGAAATATTTGATCACCTAAAATACTTATATAACAAGACTTTGAATAAATATAGGAATTTAAAACCAACACACAAACAAAAACGTGGATTAATAAATATAGTAGGTAAAGCCTATAAGTGGGCTTTTGGACTTCTTGATTCTGATGACGCGGAAGTATATGACAACGCAATTAAAGTATTAGAAAAAAATCAGCAAGGGATGCACCACGATTTGGAAAACATGCTAACCATCACAAAACAATTTATGAATGAAACGAATAACGTAATAGGAAAGATATTAATTAATCAAAATCAAATCTATGAACAAATTAGAAAATTTCAGACTAACGTAATCCAAAACATTTTATTATTGAAATCTCAATATTGGATAAACGTAATGATCATTGACTGTCAAAACATGATCGAAATCTTAGATACCTTAGAAAATAGCGTATTATTTGCCAGGCTAAATGTAGTAGACAATAATATATTATCCCTAGCTGAATTGGATAGTATTCTTGAATCAATAAAATCAATATATCCTGATGGTGTAGTAAATTTTGAGTATAAACAGTCATACCTAGAAATAATTAAAATAGAAGTTCTTTATGTTCAGAGTAAACTTTTATTTAATTTCCATATACCAGTAGTCGATGAAAATTTATTCGATTATTATAAACTCTTTCCTATTCCCAACAAAGGCGAAATCCTAATTCCACCAGAACCCTATATCATAATAGACAATGAAGACCACTATTTCCTACGAGAGCCCTGTAACATCATAGAAGACTATTGCATATACCATGAAAGAACACCAAATAAACTTCCTAGCTGTATTCCACAACTTCTGAGGGGGAACCAACTCCACAACTGTAGCACCATTATGGTAAATTCCATCCACAAGACACTCTTGGAACCAGTCAACGATGCCAATGTAATTGTCGTCCCAGCAAAAATGGAAAAAATCATCAAACAGTGTCCACATCAGGAATACATCGAGATCAGTGTACCTCATCTCGTTAAAATTCCCAAAAATTGCCGAATTGTAGTAGGTAATTATTCCTTCGAAAATATTGACGTCATCTTGGATACAAAACCCATAGATCTTCTGCCCATAAGAACAACTGTGCAACTTTCATCACGTGACTCGCCATTAGTTCTGCAGGAAATACACACGGACAGACTCACAGACATTTATAAGTCTGCAAAATCAACCCATATACAGGACTTAGAAAGTGTTAAGTTAACAACGAACTCTAGTAACGTTGTACTTTATACTGTAGTAACCATTGTAGTTCTTCTTTGCATTTTATTATTGTATAAATATTGTTTGAAAAACAGAGACCAAATAATTAAGGTATTAACTAGACACAAGAAAATAAAGAATAATAGCAAAAAGGTTTCAATGACTGAGAAAAATGAAATCATGTTAGAAAACAAAGAAAAAACTCACCCTTTGTTTTCCACTTAGAGGGGAGTCATTATATATTCATATGCCACCAGAATGATGTCATTTCTATCAGTCATTTCCCAGTATAGTTAATCTTGTTAATCAGCATCATATTACAAATGTGCTTTCATTACTATTTTATAATTCTAACATATTTAGTCTTTACTTGTACTTTGAGTTAAACGGACGCATTGTATTTATATTGAATAAACGCATTCGTGTTCCGGACTTTGTAATTGTTTTTTAAAAAGTGTTCCACCCCATCTCGAACCGTTATTTATATATATATATATATATATATATATATATATATATATATATATATATATTTGCATAACGGTATATCCACCTCTGTATGTACACATTGTATCATCCTACTCTCCTCCGAATTCGGAGCTAAGTATGTAAAATCGGAGGAGACTACGTATCCCTGTGTATAAGTACTTCACATCGTTAATAATAACATTACCAAGCGTTCAGCCAATTTTGAGGTTGAGGTCATTTTGACGGTTATACAAATACAGTTATACAAATAAGTTCAAGGAATTGCTACATGTAGGCGCTACCAACTAATACATATATACTGTATCGCAATAAATGCTGTGCGTACATGCTTCCGCAACGGTGCATGTGCGTAGGATCCTCCAAAGTTTGGCAAACGCGCGGTAGGCTTATTTGTGCATGTACGTGACAGCAACAATAAACACTTTTATGAGTTAAATATAGTTACGATTTCGCTTTTAATGCTAGCGTGTAACAAATTTAATTTGTATAAGATAAAAGAGTATAAATACGTAGTTTTATTATAAATGTTTTATTTAATCAAATAAGTAAAAATAGGTAAATCATATTTCACATGTGGGTGACCCTATTGCTAACGAGGAACAGGTGTATAATTTTAGTTATATACCGGGCGTCCACAAGATTAGGTACTCCTCGCTTTTATCATTATTTTTCAAGATAAACACTTGAAATTAGAATACAGAATATTTCACACAAAAATACATTGAAATAACGGGACCCAATAATTAACTTCCGGTTTAACCGGAAATACTACCAACTTCATAAATTCAAGCGGCATATATTTTTTTATCTTATCTGATAGAAGTTTCAATTACTTTTACAATGTTTTTTTTTATTAAACTCGAATCAGAAATTATCTTCTAAAATACTACGCTTGTTGCAGAAAGCTAAGTCCTCATAGTGTCATCGTCAATTTCAAACTGTAGTTTCACATTTGTTTATGAATCGATTTTAAATTTTAAAATTGTGTTGGAGAGTTAATTTAAAACTCCACCGGCACAATGTCAGAAAAGCACAGGGTGTTATTTTAAAAATTCAGTTTTGGGCAGTTTATTTTTTATAAAATATTTATTCTAAAAAATTTCCACGAATTAATCCTACACAGTCGTTTGTATTAGGTGAAAAATGGATAAATAAGCCTTTCTATTAAATACTGTTGGTATTTACTAGGTACTATTTTCATGATTACTAAGTAATTATACAAAATTCCATTTCTGATTCGATTTTGATTTTGAAAAAATTGTAAGAATAATTCAAATATCTATCATATAAGATTAAAAAATGTAGCGTTAAAATAAAAATAGGTAGTAGTACTGCCGGTTAAACTGAAAGTGTTTTCGTGGGTTTACTTAGACATAAGTAGTATTGTATTTCTATACCAAATATCCTGTACCATAATTTCAAATTTCTATCGTAAAAAAGGAAGAAAAACGTGCGTATATACGTGATCTCATGAATACCCGGTATATACAGGAAGGGCGAACTAAAAAAATAATTAATGACAATATTTGGCATGTAGCTAGCAGATTGATCAATAAAGAAATCTGCTACGCTAAAATGATGGAGGAAAATAATATTTAGAATATTGCGAAGGAGGCAAATCTATACACTTTTATTGAAATGGAAATGAGCACGGTCAGTCAAGATAAAATAAAGTGATGTACAAAATATCTAAATAATTACAATATTAGTACTGTATCTCAGATTCGAACGAATTTTACAAGAATTACATTATATATCATCAATTTTGTTTTAAATTGTTCTAGCTGATACAAATTTGTCAGGTAATTGCACGCTGACTATACTATAGCAGATTCATTTTTTTAAAGTGCTTCGTCTACTATCAGCTATTTGGAGTGACCTTGCATACGTTTGCAAAGATTATATTATGTAGTCGCCTCATTTTAGCATGAAAAATCTAAAAACTTCTAAAAAAAGGTATATAGTCAACTGACTTCATTTTTGTTGTACAGAGTTCAGAAAGGCATTTAGAAAAAACGGTACCTTTTATTTTTTGGCGGAAATGTTTCATTTCATTTTTTTTCCTATAATTAGGCAATTTTAATAGCCAATTTAATTAAATTAATTGAAAAATGTATTATACACAATATGCCATAAAATTAGAACGAAAATGTTTACTCGGAGGTTTTTGGGAAATTCAAATGACGGACCGGAAATCGGGCCATTTTCCAGAAAATATGAGAGTGGATATTTAGGCCTTGAAGATCTGTACTCGGGGGTTTTAGGGACTGATTACGAATCCGAGGTCTAATTTGAAGTGGAGTGACTCGGCACCCATCTAATCTCTCTCACGACTCCGAGAATATAAAATGTACCTATATTAAACCAGAAAATCTACTTTTTTTATAATGTTAAAGAAAATATTTTTCTTATACTATATTGGATTAAAGTTGTCTATACCGAATTGATAGTTTGGGAGTTTACAACTATTATTCATAAAAACTGTCAAAATAATTATTAAGAAGTACAAGAAATATACCCAAACTGAGGCTGTATGTATTGCTAACTCCGTTATTATATTAGGTAGAAAGTCGATTAAATGGAGAAAGTTTTAAATACTTTCTTGGACATGTCAATGGAGCTTCTAGATTTGCTTTAAATTTTTAGGTTATGAAATAATTGAGAAAAATCACAATAGTGCATTTTTGAAAGTCTATCATATTTCCATAATTTAAATTTGTATAACGTTTTATGATCAAAGATAAGTTAGTAAGGGTTAGGAGAGAAAATATTTTTTATTTTTGACATATTAATTAGTTCTGTTAGCAAAGACAAAAAATTTCTCGAACTTCGGAAAGTAAACAAGAATGGCTGAAATTTGGCACACGGGTATTTTCAAAGTTTATTATTTAAAAAAGGCAAATTTTTACATATCTATGTGGAGCGCTTCGGTAAAAAAATTGAGATTAAACTATGGAAATTCCATTTTTCTTAAATATTTTAGGAAATATTGATCGGGCCAATAAAAAGTTAAATTAGATTTTGAAAAGGGGGAAGACATTTTAAAAAAAAAATTTAAAAACAAAAAGACGGCAACACGTGTCACAGTAGGCATGCGCATGTATTATTCACGACACCTTTTCTTAAAGAATTTTACGTGATTTAAACCACTTACTTTTTTCTGACGGTCGTATCAAAAGGAATTATTATAAATTGAAAGCGTCAAAATACAAGTTCTAAAATACCGAATACTGCTCGTAAATTAAATAAATCCACATTTCAAATATACCCACATAAAAGTGAATTGAAAAGAAAGTAAATTGTGAAATTAAAAACTGTGTTACACATTACATAGAACACAGGTTTAGCTTCATCTTTCAATTTTTACTTTTTGGTAGGAATGAATTTCGCGATTTCACAAGTATTTCTGAGGTTAATCTCAAAACTGTCGAAATTCGCAAATTTCAAAGTGCTCTGTTTTAAAGATAATAAACGTAAAACGCTCTTCGGTATTATTAAAGTATCAATTATATTATTAAGAATGCAACCCGACAGGAATTGTACATTTTGATCAATATTTGAAGATAAAACAACATTATAAATAGAAAAGATTTTTTTTTCCGTGAAGCAATTTTTTAAAATGAATATACATTCTTCAGAAGCAATGCCCTATAGAAATAAATCAGTTTTCCTTCCATGCAATAGGAAATTAGTAAAATTTACTCATTTTACATGAAAACTATTAATCCCTCGAAAAAAATCATATGACTATTTTTTTAATAGTCCTCTTCTTTAAAAAAGAATTTAACTTTCTTTCTGATCGATAAAAATTTCCCGAGATATTAAAAAAAAACTGAATTTTTAAAATTCAAATTCAACTGTTCCAATGAAGCGCCCGCCCCATATGTAGATGTAAACATATTTATTTTTCAAACAGTAAAATTTTGAAAATATCATACCCCAAATTTTCAGATTAAAAGCTTTAATAACTGGATTATATTGACTACAACTTTTGCTTTTTATGTGATTTTTTGTGCATTTTTTTGTATTCGATGGTACTTTTAATGATCTGCGATGTATTACTATAATGCAAATTCAATTTCTTAAGAAGATAAAAAGAAATAAAACCATTTTATTAGTAGTCTGTGGCCCAGTGTTTTTACCATAATGCAGTAACTCATTTTTAAAATGCCACTATTATGTTATCGTGTCTTAATACCAAGGCATAGACACATACCTTTTAAATTACGTTTCTTAATATAAAGAAAAATTGAAATACAAGAATTTAGGTAAATTTCTTAGCTTTAATTTAACTTTAGCAAACTTTTCTCACACAACGTATGTCGTATATTTTCTCAGGTATCCATTTTATTGAAAAGTCATCCAGAAATCAGTTTTTCTAAGAGTCGTTAAAATATGGCTAAGTTGACGTTCCCTTTTCTTTATATTAGAAACATCCAATACAGTCAATATGGTCTATCTCCCCCAAATTTTAAGTTAAGATTGACCTTTTAAAATTGAATAAAATTATTTAAACGTTAGTTTGTTTAAACAGTAATTTCTTAATAGATAGAATAATAGATTATTGTAATAAACCGATGCCTATGATATCACTATTTTCACAAGATTTTCCATTCAAATATCTTTTAAAGAAAACATCTATATAAAATATATAAACTATTTTCCATCCAAGTCTCTTTAAAGGAAAACATTTTGACTATATTTTCACTCTAGTATGTGAAAATAATTGGTCATAAAATTTTAATAATAAAACATACAAATTTTCTATCTAAATCTCATTAACGGAAAAGATCTTGACTATATTTGCACTCTAATATGCGAAAATAATTTGTCATAGAATTTCCATAATATTTGGGGCAGATGTCATAAAAGAATTGAGGCGGTGGTTTTTAGCATATACATCAAAAATGAAGTTTCTGAATCGTTATTAGCTTGCTCCACTTATTTTCACCAATTACGCCCCCCTCCACCTCTTCAACGAAATTATCTCAATCAGACGTCGTTACAATATATACATGTACCAAATTTCAAGTGAATATCTCAATTTAATTTTATCAACGAGTTTATTAATGGAGTATGTTGGGGAGGGTTGAAAAATATTATAAAAAAATCTGAGGCCTTGGCTTCTAGTATATACTCCAAATCTCAAGTTTCTGTACTCTTGCCAGCTTGCTTTACCCATTTTCATCTGCTTACCTCTACTTACTCTCCCTCCCCTCCAATCCTTTCAGCGGAATCATTTTAGCATATAATCCAGTTCCAGATGTCACTATAATACATACTTGTACCAAATTTCAAAAAAATATCTCAATTTAATTTTATCATCCCTTTTTAATAGTGGAGTGGGTGGAGGGGTTGAAAATATTATAAAAAAAATTGAGGCCTTGGCTTTTACTATATATGTATATATATTTTCTCATATTTACCCCTATTTAACCCCCAAGCCTTCAACGGAATCATCTCAAAATATTATCTAATTACAGATGTCGTTATAGTACATATATGTGACAAATTTAAAGTGAAAATCTCAATTTTATTTTATCAACCCTTTTAATAATGGAGTGCAGGAGGTGAAGGGGTTGAAAAATTTAATAATAAAATTTGAGGACTTGACTTCTGGTATATACACCAAATTCCAAGTTTCTGTACTCTCACCAGCTGGCTTTATTTATTTTCCCATATTTACCCCTATTTAATCCCCAACCCTTCAACGGAATCGACTCAAAATGTAATCTAGTTCCAGGTGTCGTTATAATATATATGTGTACCAAATTCCATGTGCATATCTCCCCTTTAATAATAGAGTGGAGGTGGTAGGGGGATGGAAAATATTATAAAAATATTTGAGACCTTGGCTTCTTGTATACCGGGTGAGTCACGAATTGCGCTCGCCCCGATATTTCCTAAAATATTTGGAATAGAAAATTGAAATTTGGAGGCCTTATTACACGACTAAAATGAGATCTTTTCAATAATAAATCAAGTTTGGTGCACATCCGGTTTGACCGGAAATGCCCACAACTTTCGATTTTTAAATGGAACACCCTTTATATTTTTACGTTTTTGGAATCCAGAGGAAATTTTGAATACAATACATCCATTTTCGTCACTTTTTGATAAACATTACAAATTTTATTAAAAAATCTATTTCTGAATCGAGAGTGCTGTGGTGCCCAAAATATATTTTAGTTTGTGTGCTCCGTTACTATAAAAATAAAAAGAGCAACATTACTTACTACTCGGTTTTTTTAAATGGGAATTTAATCGTTCACCAACATTTTTAAATACCTCATTTTCATACGAATCTAATGATACCAAAATTTTGAAAATCCGCTCAGAAATATTTGAGATTTCAGCCAAAATACAATGCAACCAAGCTTTTACAAACATGCGGCTAATAGATAATAGATTAGTGGGCTTTGGAAACTAAAATGGCACATTTCTGTGTAAATCTGATAACCTAATAACATTGGAAAAATCATAGTAGCCATTGAATGTAATAAAACAATATCAGCTGTCAGACAGACTCGTGTAGTTATAGGCAATCTTGAGCTATCAAACATTTAATAATTGTGAGCGCAAAGAACGTTACAATTAAGTTTAGCATAGGTATGTGGAGGTAAAAACAATTACATCCACAAGGACATTTGCAATAGAATGCGACATCAGTTCGGTTTTCAGAGTTTTATTTAAATGAACATAAATATGGGGCCTATAAATAAATAAAAATCAATTCCGTTTGAACAATTAAACTCAAACTAGGTAACAGTAGGTATCTTTAAAATAATTAATATAATTAAACCATAAATTGACATTTATAGATATTGTTCAAAATGACCATTTTTTTCTATACACAATTCGGCTCTGCGTACAGTTGCTTGGATGGCTCTACGCAATTCAGCCGGCATTATTTCATTAAGAGCCCGTACAACTTTATTTTGCAGCTCTTCGCGGGTATTTGAAGATGTTTTATAAACTTTATTTTTGGGAGTGCCCCATACATAATAGTCGAGGGTTGTTAAGTTAGGTGTCCTAGGAGGCCACCTGATATGACCTTGATTTGCAATAAGGCGTTCACCATGCAAGTTGTTTAAATATTGTTGGGTTCGTTTCTTAATTCTTGTTCCACTCTGGCAAACAAGTGTCTGCTTGGATGACGTCTGTTGGGATATCGTTGCTGATACAGTTCTGCAGCTGCAGTAGAATTTTTGAGACGCTCTCCATATATCAGTAACATATCGACCTTTTCATTTCTACTAAAATGATTCATTTTCTTTAATTTTTACTCAGAGATTTCCGCAACGCTTTATTTTGTATCTGTCTGACAGCTGATATTGTTTTATTACATCCAATGATGGCTACTATGATTTTTCCAATGTTATTAGGTTACCAGATTTACACAGAAATGTGCCATTTTAGTTTCCAAAGCCCACTAATCTATTATCTATTAGCCGCATGTTTGTAAAAGCTTGGTTGCATTGTATTTTGGCTGAAATCTCAAATATTTCTGAGCGGATTTTCAAAATTTGGGTATCATTAGATTCGTATGAAAATGAGGTATTTAAAAATGTTGGTGAACGATTAAATTCCCATTTAAAAAAACCGAGTTAGTGGGTAAAAATCATATTTAAAAATTTTAAACGCCTCTAGAGAATTAAGTAATGCAATCATATTGCTCTTTTTATTTTTATAGTAACGTAGGACACAAACTAAAATATATTTTGGGCACCACAGCACTCTGGATTCAGAAATAGATTTTTTAATAAAATTTTCAATGTTAATCAAGAAGTGACCAAAATGGATGTACTGTATTCAAAATTTCCTCTAGATTCCAAAAATGTAAAAATATATAGGGTGTTCCATTTGAAAATCGAAAGTTGTGGGCATTTCCGGTCAAACCGGATGTGCACCAAACTTGATTTTCTATTGAAAAGATGGCATTTTAGTCGTGTAATAAGGCCTCCAAATTTCAGTTTTCTATTCCAAATATTTTAGGAAATATCGGGGCGAGCGCAATTTGTGACTCACCCGGTATACACCAAATGAAAAATTTTTGTACTCTTATCAGCTTGCTTTAATTATTTTCCAGTATTTACCCCCAACCCTTCACCGGATATGATAAAAAAACAATCCAGTTCCAGATCTCGTTATAATACAAAATTTCGCGAGCCACGGCTCGGGGTAAATATAGAAAATATCGATCAAAATCCGCGCCATCACCGCCCCGTCGCTTGTTCAAGCAGGTCGAAATTACTACTGAACGTGGGTCATATTTTGGGTCTGTAGAGTGGCCACATTTTGGACTTTTGAGGTGGGGCTACCGGGCATTTACCCGATTGTTCGGCGGTCCAGTCCGACACTGAGCTTACTTTACTTATTTCCCCTATTTAACCCAACCATTCAACGGAATCATCTCAAAATGTAATCTAGTACCAGGTGTCGTTATAATATATTCTTGTACCAAATTTCAAGTGAATGTCTCAATTTAATCTTTCCACCCCTTTAATAATGAAGTGGGGGTGGTGGAGACGGACGGAAAATATTATTTAAAAAAACTGAGGCCTTGGCTTCTAGTATATATACCAAATTCTTGTACTTTTACCAGCTTGATTTACTTATTTTCCCTTGTTTACCCCTATTTATTCCCAACCCTTCATCGGATAAGTTAAAAAAACAATGCAGTTCCATATCTCGTTATAATACATACCTGTATAAAATTTTAAGTCAATATCTTAAACCAGAGAAAACGTGCGCACAAAAAAGTTACAGACAGACCGACAAGAAGTTTTTCTTCGCTCAAATTTAAAATCTCTACGTTTCATGACATTCTAAACCTATTTCAACAAGAAATAAGTTTTAACATTTTTTTACGATTACTATTCTTCCAATCCACTACCTGGATGTGGAAGTAATTAGCATTGACATAGAAAAGGACAGTTTTTTAATTCAAATTATTCACTAATAAAAATATTTACGCGTATAAGTAAACTCGTTTTTAAATAACCCTTCATAGGTTTTTAGATTTCATATTCTGTGAAAATTCCACTCCTTTATATTATTAATAATAATAAAATGTTTTTAATCATAAATCATTCAGTATTTGTCGTATAAAACACAAAAAAGGAAAAATATTTTGGTAATCTGTAAAGTAATATTTTTTTATAATGAAGGCATTCTTGGGGTAATTCTTAAATGACAATTTATTTTTACCTATATTAATAAACTTAAGAACAAGGGTTTATCCAAATAACTGTATCTTGCTGAATTTTTATTGTAGAGAAACAGGCAAAAAACCTTACAAACATTTAAAACAATTTTATTAAATGCACAAAAACACTATTTACATTTTTTAAGTAAAAATATTTTTAAAAAGCATACAAAAAGCTAAATGATGGAATAGCTATTGCTAAGTTCCACCAGAACGTAATATAAAAAAGGCGATTAAAAAGAATACCCACCTCCTACGCTTGTCAGGTGGCTGATTCAGTTATTATACAATTTATTTTCCTAAAGCGTACATTATTACCTAAGTATATGATTGCAAATTTTTAGGCAGCTATGTATTTTTAAGTGATTGAAAATTACTTTTCCTGTACTATTATTGTATGAAATAACTTGCGGGGCGAGCTCTTCGTTTCACCAACAATTTTACATAGCACTGTGATAACATTTACGACAAATATTTAGCCATAACAACAATATTGTGATAATATAATTAATCTTATTGCTACGTCGAGATTCGGTGACTAATTTTTATCAGTTGCAAAATGTAAACATCTCGGTAATCGATCGTCTTGCTTTTCACTATGGTTTACAAAATAAACATTTTGTATTTAATTATTCACTTCTACGACTAGCTAATCGCCCTACAAAAAATCTGATTTGGAAAGTTCGTACTTTATAATTAATTTATTGCATTCCTGCATTCTTAGGTTTTGTGCAATATTGAGTTCAGCGCATACCACGGCACGCGAATGTGAACCATTTGACCGATGCTACCGAACGCTGATAAATCCGTAACAGTTAAACTAACTGGTGATACGTCCACTTAGACGCGGCAACAGTGGTGGAGGAGAGGGCGCATATTGGACATCACGCATTAACACATGGGAGGCACATATACTGCTCCGCACTAGGAGTTCGGTATATATGTTGTATATTCCGTTTTTCTACACATATACAACTTATCTTAAATACTAAAATAATTTACCCCTCTTTTGATGCCATTCTTGTATTCGCATCAAATAGTGTTTTGCAAAAAATTTACAGGCATAAGTAGTTTCCTTGGGGGGGAGGTTTGGGCGTCTGTAGTCCGTTCAGGAGGTGAGTATGATAGCTGTGCAAATATATATATATATATATATATATATATATATATATATATATATATATATATATGTATTTTTTTTTTCTCTAAATGTTTTAATTATTTTTACCAATAACTCTGTTTTTTTTTTTTTTTTTTTTCTATGTAGTATATGCAATTTTCCTTTTTATTTAAATATTGTTAATGAAAATAACATTATTGTAAACTGGCTGAAGGACCTCGGTCGATGGCCATTTGGAGTTATCCAATAAAGAACTTATTTATTTTTTATTTTAGGTTTTTCAATTCCGTCAGTCTGTCTGTCTGTCAGTTGGTGCATTTAGTAAAAAAACTACTTGACGGAGAGCAGTCAAATTTGGTAGGTAGTTGACGCTACTGTCAGCGAAGAAATGGTAGAAATTACACTGGAAAATATACAGGGTGGACCGTCTAAACGGAATAAATTGTGAAACAAACTTTTTTTTGCTCAAATTTAAAATTTCCACGTTTCATGACGCGCTAAACCTATTTCAGGAAAAAAATTTTTTGAAAAAATATTTACCAAGATGAAAAAAATTTTTTTTTGCTCAAATTTAAAATTTCTACGTTTCATGACCACGTTTAACCTATTTCAGGAAAAAAAAATTGAATTGAAAATTTTCTTCACCAATATTTTTGAAAAAATTTTTACCACTAAAATGAAATAGTTTTTTTTTTCTTTCTTCAAATTTAAAATTTCCACGTTTCATGGCATTCTAAGCCTGATAAAAAAACCACTAAATTAGATGGATTTTTTTTTTATTTATTCAAATTTCCACGTTTCATAGCGTTTTAAATCTATTTAAAAGAAAAATTAGATTTTTTTTTTACTATTTTTAAAAAGTTTTACCACTAAGATAGAATTTTTTTTCTTTGTTCAGATTTTAACTATCCACGTTTCCATGGCATTCTAAAACTATTCAAACAAATTTAAAAATGTTTTTGAAAAATTAAAAAAAAAATCGGTAAAGGTATTTATTTACACAGAACTTCCCTCGTTATTTGTGCATGGCAGTCACTCTAAAAAATTAATAATTACGAAATGACATTGAGAATAATAATTGGAATATAGTTATTGATATTATTACAAAGAAAACTTGATAAGTTTTGGTCAAAAAAATATACAGATTGCTCATCCAACAGCAAAAGCTCAATACTAAATAGCAGGTGCCACATATGGCAGGCTTGCGCAAATACCTTTACAAATGTCCACCATGACTGAAATATTTCTTGGGATGACCACCCTGTATATTTTTCAATAAAAATATAACAGGTGCATATGCCAGATATTATTGCCATCTGTCACATTTTCAATCCAATATTCACGTAATGGAGTGGAAGTATAGTGGTGGTTAAAAAATTTCATTTTTTTTTAATTTTTCAAAAGATGCTGGTAAAATAATTTTCAAAATTTTTTTCTTCTGAAATAGGTTTAAAATGTCAAACGTAGAAATTTTAAATTTGAGCAAAAAGGAAAGTTTCCTTCTATTCTATAGTAGTGCTGAAAAAAGTTAAAAAATTAAAAATTATGTATTTTTTAAAATAGGTTTAGAATGCTATGAAAGGTGAAAATTTTAAATTTGAGCAAATAAAAAAAATCGATCTATTTTAGTGGTAAAAACTTTTTGAAAAATGTTGGTGAAAAAAATGTTCAAATCTTTTTTTGCTGAAATACCTAGGTTTAGAATGTCATGAAACGTGGAACTTTTAAATTTGAGCATTCTAGTGTCAAATTTTTTTCCAAACTGGTAACAAAATGTTGCAAATTTTTTTTTTCCGAAATTGGTTTGGAATATCATGAAACGTGTAAATTTTAAATTTGAGCAAAAAAAATGTTTTCGTCTGTTGTATAGCAGTGATACATAAATGGATTAAAAATGTTTTCAATTTTTACTTCCCTCGCATACCGAAAGGAAGTATTGTATTCGAGAAAAAATCACCCTCCGAGATTTTTTCGGATTCTGACGTTTCAGAACACGTAGATTACGAAAATATAGGGTTTTTCTTCTCGAGATATAAGCATTTAAAAAAAGAACGTGTATTTAAGGTTTTTTTTTTAAACTAGTTTACGATTATTTTTGGTCTTTGATTATCAATTAGAACAATGAACTTTATAATTTTGACAATTCTAAATATTTTTCTGTCTCTTTACATTTATTACCCAACCTCACCCTTCTAGTGACATAAGCATTAGAAACACAAGTATTAAAAATATTTTATAAAAACTATTATTCTATAGGATTATGTTTGGGCGCTAATTATAAATTCTGTTTTAAAACTTAAAAATTTGCAAGATTTCTTAAAATATTGATAATTTTCCTAAAAATTAGGTGCAAGGTAAGTTTTATCAAAAATAAATTAAAATGCTTTTTTTAATTATATTTGGGGGTTAGGCAAAAACTGTCAAGAGTCAAAAAATGCTTAGAATTTTTCAAAATATAAATAGTCCACATGTTTTAATTCACAATAAACGATTAAGAATACTAGTTTTTAGACAATATAGAAATTATATTACTTTTTATTGGGTATTTTGCCAACGAAAAATATTTAAAAATTTTAACGAAAAAACCTCAGTGCTAAACGGATCAGACAGAGGTTGGTTCTTGAATAATTGGCTGTTTCAAAAAGTTTCACACCTAAAAATATATAAACTAGAACAATGTTATAAACTAAAAACTGAAAATTAAAGTTATAGGTAGTTAACATTTTGGAAGAGAATCTACTTCCGTTCTCAAAACTTTTTGGCCGTCAACCATGACAGTTCTTTGTTTATGTATTTCCATAGTCACTTGAGACATTAAATTTATTTAATATTTTGATTATTATTCCACGCGTGTTCACAAATTTTGGATTTTTCAAATTCTCCACTTCTAGCGTAACTTCTATGTTCACCAAGCCTTACATTGAAAGGTCTAGATGATTCACCTACGTAAAGTTTTCCGCACTCACACGGAACACTATAAATACAATTTTTTGATTTTTGAACAATATTTAGAGGTTTGGTGAAACATCTAGACCTTTCAACGTAAGGCTTGGTGAACATAGAAATTACGCTAGAAGGGGAGAATTTGAAAAAAAAATCAATACTCACAGCACCATCGATTTATATCTTAAAATGTCTCACATCTACTAAAACTAATCTAGACCACAATTTAAAACAAGAGCAAACTTTCATAATTATGTAACGAGACATGATGAACTACCGCACAAGTGCACTCCGTAATATTTCGCGGTACACGCTGTTTAAAAAAACTGAAATATTGTTTTTATATTGTAAATGACTTTTTACATAAAACATAATGGTTTCTCCATGCATTATTGTATTTAACTTTTTTTTAACTTCTAATTTTCAATTGTTTCTATATGTAGTATGATTTAATGTTGTGTATATATACATATACTTTTTTCTTTTGTTTATACATATTTCATATGTGCATTTGCTGTGGATATATGCGCATGTATACAGGGTGTCTCACCGGGAACTGACAGAATCAAATATTCTAAAATTATCCAATATGCGTTTTACAGTGTATGGTGATGGTTTCTGTTCTTCTGGGTACCAAGTAGCAATAAAATATAAACGTACTGTATTGTAGCAAATGTATTACATATTCTTGATATTTATCACATTCTCCATAAATAATAAACACATCTAAAAAGTCTTTGTGGGTATAATTTAAACATGCTCACATTTTTTTACATGAGAACGATTTACATTAATGATTCTTTCTAATCATGGCTAAATTGATAATCGCCAATATTTCAAAAAGTTGTAACTTTAACCCCTACAATGCCTATACTACAAAAAGCGGAATTTAATTTTACATAATTTCATGTAAAAAATACAGGATGTTCCATTTGAATAAAAGTTTTTGAGGTTTGAACTTGACAAAATGTTAACAAGAAAACTAGAACACTTGGTATAACTATTATGGAATTTATTTTTATTGTAGAGACTAGCTCTTCCATTAGAATGAAAAAATTTTTAAAGACAAGGTACGTAAATAAATTAATTTCAGGCCTTTGTTCTCATTTTTAACTGAATTTACGTATCGTAGGGGATCATGTGGATACTAGTTTAGCCTGCTTAGCCGTAGGGGACTAGGTTGGATGCTAGTGTTAAAATGAGAATGGCAGATAAGAATTTTTACTTGTTAGCATAACCAGAAGTCAGGTTATCGAAAGAATGCAAAGATTTCATTAATATTTTTATATATATTTTTTCCTTTAGTTCTCATAGATAGCTTTTCTTTCCACTGTTTGCAAAATCCTATAAAGAATATGTTTCATTACTATAAGCAAACAAATAATAAATAATTCACTTTTAAACATCCATAGAGTATATAGGCTCCAATACTTGTTAGATAATAGATAGGTGTAGATCTGTTGTTTTTTATCAGTCAATGTCAATTATAATTATTTTAAACTTGTTCATGGATATTGTCTTAGTTTTGCATGGAACATCGTTATGAGTGGCTTTAGGCTTTTCTGATGAGTCCACAATAAGGACGAAAAACGTTTCAAAGGCTAAGCATTTCCAAGAAACTGAATGAGATTTTATGAAAATGTAATTCATTAGAATGAACAAATTTTTAAAGACAAGGTATGTAAATAAATTAATTTCAGGCCTTTGTTCTCATTTTTAACTGAATTTACATATCGTAGGGGATCATGTGGATACTAGTTTAGCCTGCTTAGCCGTAGGGGACTAGGTTGGATGCTAGTGTTAAAATGAGAATGGCAGATAAGAATTTCTACTTGTTAGCATAACCAGAAGTCAGGTTATCGAAAGAATGCAAAGATTTCATTAATATTTTTATATATATTTTTTCCTTTAGTTCTCATAGATACCAGTTTAGTGTTTTGAAAACGATACCCTGATTATTTTATTTGCCAATGACACTTTAATATTAGTATATGATGATAATATAAAAGAGGTGCTGGAGAAAATGCAGCAAAAATTAAAGAAATTGGAAATCTGCTTGGAAAACAATGATCTGTTTGTAAATACGCAAAAAACTAAAGTTATGTTTTCAGGTATTACTGCAATGAAAGTGAAAAACAAGTATTACAAAGATTGCAAAATAGAGCAATGAGAATCATTCTGAAAGTTAACAGATATACCCATGCATATACCCATCATAATATAATAATTATCTTTGTCCACGACTATTAAATAATGTACTCATTATGCATGTGTTTCTTCAAGGATAATGCTATCGATTATTCCCTACAGTGAATAATGATTTCATTATTCACCGATTTCAGTGAATAATGAAAACAGTCAGTTGTTTATAAGAAACGACATTTTACTAAAAAATTAAAATGTCAAAATTGCAGCAACCAAAAGACAAGTGTTGTCTCTCTAAGTTTTCTAGGAAGCACTCAAATGGTACATGCCGAAGAGGTATTTTAATGAACACTCAAAAACTACATTAGTAATTTTTTTTTTCAAAGCATCATCTATTAGCAACACGGGACAATCCCCAACATTGTTTTTGAAGCCCTTTTTCTACGTGCCTACAAACTGTATTATTTTATTAGTAAGCCATGACAATGTGTCAAAGCGAAATTCTGTAATTGATTTGAAACGTCAAAATTTGTACGATATCAACGCCAACGTTATTTACAACAATTTTACATATTAGGTATTCAAGAAGAGTAATATAATTAGATAAATGGATACTGAAGTGAAGACGAGATTTCTCTGGCACCGCCAGAGATAAAGAAAGCTGCAAAGATCACATCATTAAACTTGTTGCCCGAAAAAATATAAAAAAATATATATGATGACATATGAATCTTTCTTAAATAGGAGAAATGAAATGGAGATGAATTAAGTAAATATTAAATACTTATTTATTAGTCGTGGACAAAGTATAGTATTCTACTCGCATATAATGGCTATTATTCACGAGGGTGATTTAAAACACTCGCCTGCGGCTCGAGTTTTAAACTTCACCCTCGTGAATAATAGCCATCATTATATGCTCGTTGAATAATATACTATTATTCATCCAAGAGATCACACGATAGGACATAGGACATGTCAGAAAAAAAATGGCACATGGTATTACAATAGCAATAGAATAGGTACAATAAAATATATACACATATACACACACATAGATATATATATATATACTTATAATAAGGCAGGCTCATGATAATTTTACATATAAATAAACAGAAATAAATAAAAGAAAGAAGGACGAAATTTTACAATTATTACACAAATATACGCGATAAATATTCATCTACAGAGTAGAACGCATTTTCTTATAGAATATTTTTAATACTTCTAACAAATTTTGTTGTGCTTGCATATTTAATATTTTCAGGTAATTTATTGTATAGGGTTACAGCTATATAATAAGGATTTGACTTGTATAATTCTAGTCTATGTAGGTTATAGGCCTAAAACACACTAGGCGGTTTTCGCCGAATAGACAGACGACTCGACAGATGCTGTAATAGAAACAAATGGAGCTGTTCACACTATGACGCGCTGCGAGAAAGAAGCATCCACCACCGCGCGTACCGTCGTTCGATTCATGTGCCGAATCGTTTTTATTGCTTCAAGCGGCGTATGCTGCAATGTAAACAAATGGACCTGTTCACACATTCACTTATTTGTCGAGCGGTTTGAGCTTGCATTGAAGCCAAATTGCACGTTAAAAGTATTGTATTTACGCATCTAAAATAGATCCCGTTACTGATACTGAATTATTAATAAATGTAATTCAAGAACGACCTGCTATATGGGATATGAGAAACAATAATTATGGTGACAAAAATAAATGAAAAGAGCTGGGAAGAAGTAGTTATTATACAGTTTTATTCTATTGTTTCTCATTCGGGTATTCTTCTTTATTAAATCATTTTCCAAAATATACAGTCATTCGTAAAATGATGTTTTCGACATTCTAATGAAATTGAAAATTTTCATTAAATATAGTATTAAATAAACTTTTTGTTTCGAGTTCTTTAACAATAGGATGTTCCCCGATGCGCCTAGGATTTCTTTTTTTATTTTTGATGGACAGTATAATAAACCTAACAAAATTAATTCTTTCTTTGAGTCAGACAAATTCATTTTTGTCCCTGTATTATCAGCACTACTGAAAACAGTGATAACGTTGCCTTCCTACGACAAGTGGTTAACCGCTTAGTGTGTTTTGTAACAGGCGGCTGCCGATTCGACTGCCGAATCGGCGAAAACCGCCTAGTGTGTTTTAGGCCATATTGTAAATCATTTCGATGCCTACTTGGATATTTGTGAAATTCATTTTGAAAGTTAAATTCAGTAATATTTTGCTTAAAAATTTTTAACACATCTAGTATAGAGATACATGGCAGCGTTAGTATTCTCTCTTGAATGAATGTTGTCTTACAGCTTTCTCGAAATTTCAATCAAAACGTACATCTAATTGCCCTCTTTTGCAACACGAATATTTTATTTGCTGCTCTTGAATTTCCCCAAACAATTATTTCGTACCTAACAATAGATTCAAAATTTGAATGACAAGATATTTTTGATGTTCTTTTACCAGTTATCTCGTGTAATCTTTTCAATGCAAAACAATTTTTTTCACATTTTTTTGACAAGTAGTCTACATGGCACTTCCAGTTTAAAGATAAATCTATATATACCCCTAGTAATTTAAAGTTTGTTACTTGTGCTACAGATCTATTATTTAGTGTAATTAATGGACTTTGGGTGTAGTTTGCTGGATGCAAATGAAATTGTAGAGTGTGTGTTTTAGTAGGATTCATTACTAAATGATTTAAACCAAAGTATTCATTTATATATTTAATGACTTACTAACTAAAAGTAGGCTCAACTAAAAAGGAATCGATGTCTTACCATAATATATCAGTTAGGACTAAAATTAAGTCCGATTTCAAGAGCCACGAAACAGGCGATTTTTTAAGTCTTTCTGTGGTCTGTCTTTCTTATCGTTTTTTTTTTTTTTTTTTAATAAAAACACGTTCCTTAAAAAAGAACATCATAGTAAATCCTTACATTTCTCCTATGAACTAAATAAAAAATTAAGGTCAATAACCAAATTCAGAGATACAGAGAGATGTGTAAAAAAAGGCTGCCAAAAATTTATGATTGTGCCGTCTTGCTAAAAACAAGGCCAGTATCAAAGTAAAATCTCCTAATTAGCCATAACATGTATGAAATAATATACTTAGAAAACTTTGTGAGTTTGGATCGGTTCCATAAATAATTTTTTGTTACGCACTTTCACTTTACTATAAACATTCATACCTTTCCTCTTATTTGGTCCAGGCTTTCTAAGAGGACTTCTAAATTGCGCTGGAGAAGAAATAACATTAACGGTATCATCGACTAAAATCCTTTGCGAGGTGTTCGGTGCACCGATAGCACTCAAAACTGAAAAATCTGGGTTCACATGCGATTCAGCTTTGGTAGGAGTTGAAGTGGTCTTCTGAACTTGATATAAGTGGTGAGGAAGAGCATAACCTTTCTGTATACTGTCCTCGAGCCAACTTATGTTAACACATTTGATGTTGGCACGTTTTCGCGCCGCCTTATACTTCTCGCTTATAGCACCCCTAGAGAAAGGATAAAATTTCATTGTCTTTATATTGATAGCAAGGCATAATTTACTTACGCTATGCCAGAACAAATTAGAACATCAGTCTCGACTAAATTCAATTTTGGTGAATACTTGCCACCATGTTGTGTTATCAATTTTTCAATATCTTTTCTCTCCTTAGCGCCTGTCAGGCCTGTACAACTGATATGAAGATTTTGGAAAGGTAAGCAAGCATACTTTTCGAACTCTTTATCGTTAGCGTGCACATTAGCGGATTGACTGGCCACCCAAACGGCATCTATCCAAGATGAACACCGCAAAGAGACCCCTGCTTCGGCTGCTGCCTATAACATAAAATTGAAGAATGACAAAAGAGAGAGAGAGAGAGAGAGAGAGAAGTTTATTCACGTGAGACAATTTTGTAAACATATGTCAGTTTTGTTGCATAAGACACTATACTATTAAAGTTTTATTAAAAACAAAAAAGCAGGCCACATTAGTGGCACATGATAAAAAAGCAGAAAAAACAGTAAATTAAATAGAAATACTTTGTGACGATGCTCAGCTATAGTTCAACAAATGGCGCTTAGAGGCCAACTCGGCTAAATCGCAGTCAATGATTTTTAATCACACACCTTCAAACTCCTCTCTATCAGTAACTATGTCTAATAATATTGTTATGAATTACACCCCCTTGGAATTGGAAATTGATACGCCTATGCCTACTATGCCTAATAGGGACTGGAAGCTAGTAGAAAGAAATGGACTTTTCTGGAGTGTGGTAAGAGAAGATTCTTGATTGTTTCTGGATGGATCTAGAGAGGCAATTTCGGAGTATATAAGGCGCGATTACCAGCGAAGAGGAGGAAGTTTATTAAAGAAGAAGTTTATAGAAGTGACGTTCGGTAAAAAGTGAGGTTAAATAAGAAGTAAATAAAGTGTAAAGGTTATTTTGAAGTATTGTATAGACAGTAAATTATTAAATAAAGTGTTAGTGTTTATCTCTTGTTGAAATTATTTAGAACCCACGGATTTATTCAGACTGTTTCCTAAAAGGTGGAAAACACGCAACACTGGTGTCAGACGCGGAATTTTGACAAGAGGATTTTCCGGAAGTGTGGAGAAGACTGGGGCAGTATTCTCGGAGTTAGTGCTAACACAGAAAGGACTAATTTACTGGACATTGTTCGAGGATTATTTTCGAACAGAAAAATAGTGTTAAGTGCATTTTTTAGACATTGTAGAACATTTTTGTTAGGACATTAGTGATAATGATTAAATCCTTTGAACTAAGAAGTGACAAAGACTCTAGATAAGACTTTTTTTCGTGCTGTTTCAAGATTTTTGGACAGTCACTTTACCGATATTAACATGATTATTAAATTTTGTTGATAATTATATGCCGATAACAACCAGAAGCATGGCATCTGAAAAACAAATGCATGAAAATGAAACAAAGACATTCATAAACAAAAAGACCCGGAGCTGTTAATAATTTGCGTGCTTTATTGTATTGACAACATGATTTATCTACTTTTCAAATGTCCATAGTAAGCTGTGAGGAGAGTATTATGATTCACCTTCTTTTAACGCGTAGCAAACTGTAACTAGTCTCCCCAGAGAGCTTGTACATGGTCCATCCAATTCATATGTACATCAATAATCACTCCTAAGAATTTTGTATTTTTAGTGTAGTTAATATTTACATTGTTAATGTTTATTTCTGTTGGATATACAATTTTATTTCTACTATGTTTAATAAAATACAGCTCGTTTAATTAACTTTTAATATCAACGAATTTCGTTGAAACAATTTCGATATATTTTGCATCACAGCAGTTGCTTTCATCACGATACTATTATAATCTTTATCAAAGATTAAAATGTTCGTATCATCAGCATAAGTAGTTATATATACTGAGTCGTCATTTAGATATTGCTGCAAATCATTAATGTATAATAAAAAAAAAGGATCGGACCAAGCACACACACTGCCCTGCGGCACACCCAATACAACTCTTCGAGTACTTGAACCTTACTCAAAGGAATTTGATGGAATACATGTCTTTTGATATCTCTAACTAAGATAAGAATTGAACCAATCATAAGCTACCCCTCTTATGCCCATCTTATCCAATTGTGTACCATGATCAACACAATCAAAAGCTATGGATAGATCGAGGAATACTCCAAGAGCAATATATATATCCATTGTCTAGGTAATCGAGTATTCTTCTAACAAAATCAAAGGAGCTGTTGTTGTAGATTTGTTTTTCTGATTGCCAGGTTGACTTTTAGTGATAATATTTTGTTAATGGCCTTTTGATTGTATTGTATTACATTGTATACTAATGTGATCAATAAAGAACTTTTATTATTATATTTTATGGATGTTAGACATTTGAATTGTTAAAAGACACTCACCAAATATTTTTCCGATTTCGGGTTGTCTGTAACTAAATGGGTAATTTTCTCGACTAACGTATCAACGTAGCATCCGCCCATAACCTGCACCTTCTCCTTTATTTCCAATTTCGTGGCTTTAGGTAAATTCGAGGACGTCACTATACAGTCATACATAGCTACATTGTAAATGGGCCAGGGGAAATTAGGAATGGCCTTTCCTTCCATCAAGCAAATGCTAATAGCCCATGGTCCTAGTATTCTGCTACAATTTAATATAAATTAATCATAGCAAACAGCAGAAATAAAGTTTACTTACGCACACTTGCTCTCTTTCAAGTTGTCAAATGTCCTCCCTTTAAAGTCTTCGAAAATCACAAAATCAGTTTTATTCAGTTTCAGGGATTTAAAATTACTTTCATTAACCCAAGATACTTCAGTCTTTACATTTTGTTTACATGCCTATAATTAGATAGAAATAATAATTAATATACCTTATTTGATCAAGTAGCAGAGAATTGCGTTAATATGAAGTAGAAAGGTTACTGTTTTCTTTAATCGTTTGACTTTATACTTCTGAATAAGTATCTAGATTGGCGAAGAAGATAAAAAATCATCAGGCACCTTTTATATAAGTATGCAAATTTTAAATGTAATAAGTGCCAAAGACGAGGCACTTAGCTAAAGTCTGTAAAGTAAAGCAAAAATCTTATAATTATGTTGACGTAGACACAGAAATGGTTGACAATAAGTTTGAGAGTATATTTGCCATCACTAAACCAAACCGTGATGATAATGACTTTAAGTTAGACATTGTGATAGTATTAAATAAACATAAATTAGATGCAGATTGTGGTGCGAGTGTGTCGTGTATCAATGAACAGACTTATAGAACATTTTTTAATAAATACTTGTTAAATAATAATAATAATAATAATAATAATAATAATAATTTATTAACCAGTTGTTGATACATTGTGTGTATATGTGGCAAGTCAGTAAGCATAGCAAATAAAATAAAACAATACAAACAGTTTAAAATATAAAATTACTAAAATAACAATAACATAAATTATAATATCTCTACAACGAATCGTCAAGATATTCATTTAGAGAATAATATGACTTGTCTAAAAGAAAATGTTTTATTGTGACTTTGAATTTATGTGTATTTAAAATTTTAAAATCACTGGGTAGTTTATTATAGGCAGTTATCGCTAATATTTTGGACTCTTTTTATAAGTAGCCGGGTTATGGGTAGGTATTTCTAAAATTAAATTACTTCTGGTAAAATAGGAATGATTATCATTTAAAAAATTGAAACTGCTTAACTCAGACTTAACATAGAGCAGTAAATGATATATAAAAATACATGAGTATGGAAGTACACCCAGTTCCTTAAATAATTTTCTGCAGCTATCGCATTTTCTCATTTCCATTATGTATCTAATGGCCTCCTTCTGAAGTCGAAAAGGTCTGATACTTTCATGTGAAATACCCCAACCTATAATGCCATACAAAATCACTGAGTGGAAATGAGCGTGGTATATCAACAATACAGATCTGTCAACCACCTTTCTTAGCTGATTTATAACATAGCACACCAGTGCGATCTTTTCGCATGTTTCCTCAATGTGAGTTGTCCAATTAGCCGAGATATGTACACCTAAAAATTTGGTTACATTTTCTTGCCTAAGGCTTCCACTTTTCGACCGGATTAACAGGCTATGATTGAATGGATTTTTAGGTAGGTTAAATCTCAAAGCTACAGATTTCTTATTATTCAGCAGTAACTTATTTTGAATAAACCAATAATTGGCTTCTTTTAATTGCGAATTTTCTTCCCTAACAGAATTGACATTTACTTTAGATGCAAGGACAGTAGTATCATCAGCATACATGATAGAATTTGACACTTGAAAATCGTTTACATAAATAATATACAAAAGCGGACCTAATATAGAACCTTGTGGTACACCAACAGTAGAGGGCAATAGACTGAATTTATGACCACTAATATTAATATATTGCATTCTATCCTGAAGATAACTGGTGAGCCACATTAGAGGTATTCCTTGTATGCCATATCTTTCTAATTTATTTAGCAGAATTTTGTGGTCTACCAAGTCGAAAGCTTTGCTTAAATCCAGGAATATGCCTATTACCTTTTTTTTTCATCCATATTTTTATTCAGTTATGGCACTTATAGTAGACAAACCTTTACGAAAACCGAACTGAAAAGGATTAAAGAGCTAATGTTTATCAAAAAAACTTACAATTCGGTGTGATACCAATTTTTCAAATATGTTTGAAAAGGAGCTTAATAAAGATACAGACTTTACAGTGTTAAAGGGCTATATTCAGAGTCAAAATTTTATACCGTTGGCTATTTTATCTGTGATGTAATGTTGAACAATATTACTATAAAAGTTGGTTTTTATGTAATAAAAAATGGTGGGCCCATGATCAGAGGGCATGACTTTCTAAATACATTTAATATCAAACTATCGACGGTAAATAATTTGTCTGAAAATTCAAATCTCAAAGTTTTAAGCATGACGGAGAAATATAAAAATGTCTTTAAGAAGTTGGTCTTTTTAAATATAAAAAAAATTCTTTGCAGCTGAAATCTGAAGCACGACCTGTATTTTGCAAACCGAGAACCGTACCATTAGCAAATAAGCAAGCATTGAAAGAGGAACTCAGCCGACTGCAGCCTAGGTGTCATCGAGCCAGTGGAGACCAGCGAATATGGGACGCCGTTGGTTTCCAAAACGAACAGTACGCTTCGTGTCTGCGGCGATTATAAGTCAACGATCAACAAATACTTGGTAGATGTGACATATCCCTTGCCGGACATTGCCACGCTATTTGCAAAATTGCATCAAGGTGAGAAATTCACGAAAATTGATTAATCAGCGGCCTATAACCAGTTTGAACTGACAGACGAATCTAAAAATCTATTGACTTGTCTACTCATAAGGGTCTCATGAGTTTTAACAGACTGATAAATGGAATTAGTCCAGCTTGAACTTGTGTTGGAGAAGTATCTGATGCAGGTCTCGTAGTGAAGAGAGAAAAATGTCGATTTTTGCAAGATGAGATCGAATGGCCACAAGATTCTAAAGCGGAACTGCGGAAAACACGATAAAGTCAAGGCAATCATAAAAGCACCAAGCCCCACTAATGTGATTATATATAAATAAACCAATATAAATAAATAAATAAATAAATGTGTTAGAAGAGCTTTTGCAGGCCTGGCAAGCTATTATAGCAAGTTTATACCAAATTTGGCATCAAAACTAAAGCCCATGTATAATCTACTCAAGAAAAATGTGTTTTTCCAATGGCCAGAGGAGTGTGAACAAGCATTTAAGAAAATAAAAGAGGAAATGGCGGAAGACATAACCTTATACCATTTCAACCCAAACCTACCATTAATTTTAACAACCGACACATCGAATAGAGGGGTGTCAGCCACGTTATTCCACCTGGAAAATGGAGTTGAAAGACCTATTGCATGTGTATCTCGCACGCTCATGTCAGCTGAAGAAAAGTACGCTACATTAATTTTATGCAAAGAAGCACTAGCAAGGAAAATATAGTCTCAGACTATTTGTCCAGAGCACCAATCAAAGTGAGAGTGGTTGATGCGGAATACGAAGAGAAAGGAGAATGTTTGAACTTCGTAAAAAACAGCGGCACCGAATGGCCCATAGACAATGTCGCAGTACGACGAGAAACAAGTAAGGATGCAGAATTGAAGAGAATTTTGGAATACACCGAAAAAGACAACTGGCAAAGTAAGGCAGAAGGAAATTTGGCACCATATTTTAGGAAACGAGAAGAAATCACAGCCAACGAGGGCATTCTACTATGGGGAGAGTGATAATTCCCAAGAAGTTAAGACCTACTTTGTCGAATGAACTCCACACCGCTCCCCTAGGCATAGCAAAAACAAAGTCATTGGCAAGAAGTTACCTGTGGTGGCCCCAAATTGATGACGACATAGAAAACCTAGTAGTCCCGTTTGCCATGCTTACGTCAACGTGCAGACCCACCCAACACCGAGTATACACCTTGGGCGGCGGAATCGACAGTCTGGAAAAGCCTAGGTCCTAGGACCGATTAACAGTACAATGTTCCTAATCTTAATAGATGTGTATAGCAAGTTCCCAGAAGTATATCCTATGAAATCAACGGCAGAAGCAACAGAGGAAAAATTGTGAGACGCATTCAGCAGATTCGGAATCCCCAAAATTCTGGTGACAGATAATGGTAGACAGCTGGTTTCAGGCAAACTGACGACATTTCTATCGAGAAATGGTATTAAGCATGTGACAACATCGGTGGGACATCCACAATCAAACGGCCACAGGCAGAGCATGCAGTGAAAACATTTAAAACCAAAATCAAAGCAGCTTTATTAGATGAAGCAAATAGACACGAGAAGCTTTCTACGCTAGTTTCCAGATTTTTACTCTCTTATAGGAACAAAGTTCATGAAATGAAAAAGGAAATCCCTGCAAAAATAATGTTCGGAAGGTCCCTGAAAATGAGATTTGACCTCCTAAAAAACCAACAAGAAAGCATACCAACAAAGATAACGGAGAACATCAAGAAAGCACAGGAAAAACAAAAATAACTAAAGCTCAGGAAGAGCTCGGAAATTTGCAGTGGAGGAAGGAGTAATTAGAGATTTCCGGATAGCGAACGTAAAATCTTGGACGTTGGCTAAAATAACCAAGAAAATAGGTAAATCAACGTACCTACCTATGTCAGGTGGAGGACACGGCGACTATTTGGAAGAGGCATGACAACCAAATCATAAGCAGACAAATGGTAGATACAGCGAGAAAAGCAAGTACAGTTTTGTGTCCGAAGGTAACAGCTTCGCCTCTGAAACAGTGGCCGGAAATGGGAACGTAAGTAAACAAAGTGGCTCATCAGAGACCTATATATTATAATGCAACATGTAAAAACACATTCAAGAAGGAAATGATACTTACTGTACCCTCCATCTACATTTATGAATGTGCATGTTTTGTCAAGCTCAATTATGAACTATTTAGCAATAAAGAACTTATTCATACATATGACACAAGAGGCACAGTGAATCCATACTTAAATCCAGCACAAACAACCAGAACTAAAGTTCAAAAAAGTGCACCGTACCAATTAATACGTATATATAATGCATTACCTAATCAAGTAAAACAGATGCCAATTAAAAACTACAAGAAGTGTTTAAAAGATTTTTTGTGTAATAATGTATTCTATAAAATAGAGGACTTTTTTAAGACAGATTTTAATTAGCGAAACTACGAATTTTAATGTGTTCAAATGTGCAGTATTTAATTTTAATTTTATTTATGTAATTATATGGTTTTGACGTATTCTATACTTTTGTATGACTATTGAATAAATGTGTATTCTATTCTATTCTATCATGACGCGATTGTTAATAAACCCTTAATGGACCCTTTAACATCCAGTGACTCACCCAAATCGGGAGCGAACAATATCAACAGTCAAATCGGGCAGTGCGATAAAGACACTGAAAATCTCAATAAACCATCTTCGGATGATTATTCCCCAAATATCGACAGCGAAACTAACACTAGTTTTTTCCACAGCTCTTTGGAGAACCTACCCCCACCAGAGCAGAGAAGCGGGAGCGTCCCTCAACATCTGGACGGAGTCCCTAGCAAATTATCTGGATCAACAAGCAGCCGAAGACGCCCAAGGAACCATCAGATCAAATCACCCAAGAGAAGCCAGATGCCTTCTTCCAGGCCGTCCACAAGGCCGGTCAAGTTCAATGACTACGTTAATTGTACACATATTGCATAGTGTTATTACATAATAATAATAATAATAATAATTTTATTAATCTGGGAAACAGTACTGTTTATAGACAAGTCATTACAATGATATATAGTGATGATTACAATTAATTGATTAATTATGGAATTAAACTAATAATATAATTAAGAAAGATAAAATTAAACAATGATAACAAGATAACTGTCGGACGATATTCAAAAGGAACAAAATAAAGAAAGAAATAAAGAAAGAAAGAAGAACTCACTGTTCTTCTTTCAAGTTAAAATTTCACATTTCACATTTATAACATTTAGAGTTTCACAATTAAAAATTGGTAAATTAAAATTACATATTATTACTTAAAGCGTAAGTGTTACAAAACGGATAAAAATCTTGTATATTGTAGAGACAGGCACTGATTAAAAGTTTCTTTAGCTCGTATTTGAATTTTTTTACACCAAGCACTTTAATGTTTATGGGCAGGGCATTATAGAACTTTAGGCCACTGAACTCGGTTTTTTTTAGTCTAGTGTATGGACAGATTAAATTTTCTTTATGCCTTGTATTATGGTCATGTACATCACTATATGTTTGGAAATCACTTAAATGTTGTTTTACATAGTAGACATTTTCATAAATTATTAAAGAAAATACAGTCATTATATTTAATTGTTTAAATAATGGTCTACAGGAATCACGGTGACTTTTCTTAAGTATTCCTCGAATCGCTGCTTTCTGCAGAATTAGTATTCTTTGGATGTGGATATTCGCTGCAGTTCCCCAGGATAATATTCCGTACTTTATTGTGGATTGAAATATGGCATAATAACAGGTGAGTGCGGCTTCAGCGTTTATGATGGAGGTTATCCTTCTAAGCATGAATACTATAGAGGAGAGTTTTTTACATAAACTGTCTATGTGGCTTGCCCATGTCATTGAGGCATCAATATTAATACCTAAGAATTTGGTGGATTGGTTACAGGAATTATTTACTGAGAATGACATAACATCTGTTTTGTTTTCATTGAGGAAAAGTTCGTTGTTGTTGAACCACAATTTGGCTGTTGTGAGCACAGTTTCATTGATGTCCTCGAGGTTTCTTATACTAAAAGTAGTATCGTCTGCATACATTAGGGTTGTTAAAGTAACATCATTGACTTTCATATTGTCTGGTAAGTCATTGGTGTATATGACAAACAAAAGGGGGCCCAGAATTGATCCCTGGGGGACGCCTCGTAATAATACGAATCAGGGATCAAATTAAAAATGCAGAGTGTCACCACGTAAGAGTTTCGTAATAATATCATCTCACAATTTTGAAACAAAAGTATAGGGGAATATAATGATAGGAAGATTAGTTTACAAAAATTGCATTACCATACCAAATTAATGTAGATACGGAACACTCCCGCTCCAGTCAGTTCCAGTCTCTCATTGGGTTCACAAGCATATGTGTAGTTGATGGAAAATAAAGTGTTATAAACAACAATAAGGGCGCAGTGTACGCTACACGAGGCATGAAGTGTTTCATTTATTTAACAATAACAATAGATTCCCAGACAGGAACATAACAATTTTGAATATAGAAAAATCATTGGTGGTAATCGCTTAGGCTTTTATTGAATGAAAATAATACTAGAATAGAATAAACAAAAAGTGTAACTACTTCTGTCATGTAGATTTGTGGTGTACTGCGCATGCAAAAATCTTACTTTTACCACACTATGAATGCACATCTCTAAAATTAAGTCATACGTCTTATGTTTACATCTTATGGCTTAATGCTAATGCACCCTGAATGTACCTTTATGGCGATAAAACCTGCTTTTTCAACATTCTCTTGGCTGTAAAAAAAATAAGCATAGGGTTCTTATTCGCCAATCTAGATACTTATTCAGAATCATAAAATTTGGCGATTAAAAAAAGCAACCTTTAACATCAATTTAACGCAATTTGGTGTTTTTTCGAATTTGGTGCTGGTCTATATACAGCCCACACTTCCCTATAGAAGCCATATAAACTGCCCTTCTAGCAAATAACCAGTGACAACACATACCTCAAATGCTTGAAGCATAATTTCTGAGGCATCTTTTTCTTCCGAGTGATTTTCGGATAATACAAATATTAAACGAATATTATCCATTATCTGTTGTCTCCTTACAAAATTAAAACTAGTTTTTGTAATCGGATGTAGAAGTATAAAATAACATAATAATAAACAAACAAAACTTAATTGAACATTACTAATTCAACCAATTATTACACACATTATCTTGATATTTATAAAGTAGAACACTTATTTATTTTCACCAACATTTACATAAAAATACAGCTCTCAGGGCGCTAAAACTTAACTGTCATTTTCAATAAACAGGAAACCAACATTGAATTGACAACATTCAAAAGGAGAAAGTAACTTTCTTATGCAGTCCAATTTTCAAAGTGTAACTAATTGCCTCCTCCTTGACCAACCGCCATCGACCGCAAAAAGAACATGGGGAAATAAGATATATGGACGGCATTAAACAGAAAGGAGCCAATCCACAAAATTAAAACACCAACCCACAAAATTTAAAACATTTGTTTCTTAATTTATTTAAATGTAGAATATCGTAATGTGTGTTCAGCTGAAAAAGTCCAACTCATTTTCCATATAAGAATTTAATGGTGTAGTTTCAATATTGTAATTAAGATGTAAAACCTTTCTTTGCAAGCTTGTTTTTTGATTTTAGCTGAGTGTGTTGGTTTCTTTCTGTTTAATGCTGTCCATATTATACTCTAAAATTTAATAAAAGTTTTGTTGATGTTAATTTTGAATTTCTAAAATAGACGATTAAAAATCGAGAGCAACAGAAAGTAGACTGACGTATACATTCAATTCTTGAATTTACATGGACAATACACATAAGCGGCGGCGTCATGAAATTAGGACATATACCTACAAAAAACGTTCATGATCTGGATTTGTTGTATGGCCACTTATTGTAAAGTAGATACATACAAAAAATAGGTGATAGGTGGAACTAATTCCCTCGAAGACGGGGGTTTGAATTTTTTAGTTCGTTGTTGGTATCTTTTTGACATACGAAAATCCTAGAAAAATGTGGGTGTGTAAAATTTTTCTATAATTTAGCATTAAACTAATGTTTTAAGCATCCATGTCATATCGTTTTGCACATTCAGTTGCACAAACAAGACATAATCTGTCTTAGCCTTAACTGCTAGTAACTCACGTCTATCAGTCGGGAAATTAAATAAGTTGTCTCGTTGTGTTTGTAATTTTGATGACCATGCTCATTAGGTAAAAATAAAGCGGCTAGGTTTCTACTGTTGTAGTTGATGAAACGTGACGTCGCGAAAAACTCCCTTTTGGTATTGGCAGCACTGGTTGGTTACATCACCTATTCACCTGTCTTTCGAGTTTTGTCAATTGGTGGGGGATAGCAGCATACGCTAAAGTGCACAAGGTACACGGGATCTGCGCATGCGTCATGGTGATTTTGGGGAATTTCTTTATTCAGTTTGTCACTAGATCAAAGGCCTAACCTGTTTGAATTTTTAGCGCGTAAAGCTATATTATATAAAGTAAATTACACATCATATTCTTGAATATTGCTCTGTGTGTGAATTATTTGTGAATTTATTCCAGTTAATAGCAAAGCTTTCATACGTAATTTATTTAATTTCCATCAGCAATTAGTATTGCTATCTCCACATTTTACTCATTAATTTTAATACTAACACTTTTATTTTCAGTGTTTACATTTTCATTATTACCGTTTAGATATTTATTTATTTATTGTATACATATTAATAAAAAAAATGTTATAACTTTTGTAAAATATTTTTAAAGCATATATACTCTTGTGTCTTCTTGGTTCTTCTTATACAAGCAGTAAGCGAATCCTGTCTTTCTTAATGTACCATATACATACATTTATAAAACTTTTAGATTGAACGAATTAAAACTGTCAAAACTTTATCTGTTTGTAGCGAAACAGTATGTCTCACTTTTCATGACTCCCATATGGGGACGGTAGCTCAGTGGTTTAGCGCATCTAGCTTGCATACTGGCATACCTAGCGAAGCAGGTTCAATGTTCAATCCCTGCTTACCCCGAAATAAATTTAATTATAAAATTATCCCCATGATCTGGGGCCTAGCTTCTCTTTACCTAACACAAAATCATTCTGAATTTTCAAGAAGTTACCTCGGTGACTTGAGAAGTCGATAAGAAAACATTTATCCCATTTCCTTTATAAGACTGCGTTTAAAAAAAAATATTAGTGGAAGATACTTACTGATCAGATTGTTTCACGGTAAAATATTTAAAAATCCACCAGTGGAGCTCGTCCTTATGAAGAAAAATTAACCTATAACTTTCCAAAAAAAGATGTTAGGCAAAGTTTTAACTGTGAAATAATCTCCATAATCTTATTTGTTGTTATCCAAAACTCACTAATACCGAATATGAATAAGACGGTGTACTTCGTGTTCATGTAATAAACAAATAAAATGTCCCTTTTAAAGGCATTTATTATTAATTATTATTGTTATTATAATAACTAAATGACAGTTTGCTCAATAATTGTCATGACCATAACTGACCAACTTATATTTAAATGTAGATGTTATAGAAATTTAATCCCACTGAAAAAATGTTCGTTGCTATTATCAATATGATTTTAGAAAATATAAGAAATTGGATATCGACCAAATCTCGTTAAAGTTGCACTTATGGTAGGTACTTATTTAAAATGTTAAATTCGTTTGAAATTGACGAATGCCACTGGTGAATTTTTAAATATTTTACCGACACGATCTCCTGATGGGTAAATATATCCCACACAAGATACATATACTGTATAGTAAATTGGAATTTATATTTGCTCTTTAAGTTTATAAACTTCTGCATTCAATACCTAAATAGGTAAGTAAACTTTATATTTTTTTATATATGTATATACCATAACGATGAAATAACAGTAGAAAATTTATTCTTAAGATTAATTCGAGATTTAAAATAAAGAAATTATTTATGAAATAAAAAATGTATGGACTTGCATTCACAATTTTCTTCATTTATATTTCCTAACAGATTCTTTATTCTGCAATATTATAAATTCATTAGTAATCCAATCAAGCTCCATTTAAGTTTCCATTCAGGCCAAAACATCAAAATTTAAGAACAACTTTGAAATTACACAGATAAAATTTATTCCGTCAAATGCATATATATTACTAATAAATAAACATAAACAGTGAAACTATATACAATACTTTAATTTTATATTTGATACTACTAGTAACACATAATTAACTAGTGACCCGTCCCTTCGCATGATGTCATTTTAAGCGCAGTTTCTCCATAACGAATTCACTGTAGATATCATTTGATGTTTGTCTATCTTTAATACACTGTGCCAGTTCTGTCTTCTGTCAGAACCACAGATCTCATTTTCATAGAATGCTCTTAAAACTAGGTAAATACACAACACACTGCCACATAGAATCAAAAGAAATTTTTTCTTGACTTATTGTACCGTGACATCACAAACTATTTTCGTCACATATGGTCATGGAATTAAAAACTGCTATGTCTTAGCTTAGACACTCCGTTCGCTATAAAAAAATATCAGTCTGGACGTTTTGCTTGCTCTTTGTCAGTAGGTGCAGGGAAAGGAGATGAACAAGGTCCACTATGTCCGGGCGGTGGATGCGGTCATGTGACCTGATAAATTCTAGTTGAACTTTCACATTGATGCTTTGTTGAGACTTTTTGATTGCAATGTGATATATATGTTACCAGACGTCGAGAACAATCCAAAAATACCCCTGCCAGCATTTTCTGTCGTCAGGTTCGGCCCTAGGCTCATCCGTTGCTCTGGGATTTCCGGAACTTGGACCCTAGGGCTCAATTCTTTGTTCCAGTTCTTGCAAATTAGGTCCAGGAGTTATGAAAATCCTACTTTTCATATGCCATTCAAGCATCAACTTTTTAAAGATGTAATGAAGATTCAATACTTTGAGAATTGACACTCCGAAAGATGAAACCATGCTTCATCAGAAATAAATGGCAATTAAGCAGGACGTCATTCATTAAATTATTGACAAACTACTGGAGTATGCAGGATGTTTAAAGTATAGCCTGTCGGCAAAAGTGATTGATATGATTGCATGCCCAAGTTCTTCTTTACAATTCTTCCGCATGTTCCATAAGAAAGTCCAATTTCCTGGGAGTGAAGTTTCAAAGGTTTTACAGGCTCTTGTACCACACGTTGACGGACATATAATTAACAACTTGTTCAGTATGCATAGTTGGCCTACCAACACCTTTTTAATGGGTTACACAGCCAGTGTTGGGAAAAACACTAACACAATAGCGGAATGGCGGAATCTGCATTAATATTGGTTCAGCGGTTTTTGAGATTCTGCCTTCATATAGAATACACAGTGACACTTCCTTCCATATTACATAATGATTTGATTTCTTGGCTGTTGATAACAACATTCAGCAAGATACTTCACATACGTTCAAGAAATAATTTGTCTTTCCACCGGCTGTCAAAACGTAATTTGATATTCTTGTTTTTTTTATCTATAACAAACAGACAAAGTTTTAATATATAATATCGTCGGTGAAATATGTTAACCTGCTAACTCCGTTTAGCCTAACTTTACAGGAGAGCATTAAAACTGCATGGGAAATTTTAATTACATATTTTAAATCAAAACTTGGCTTCAAATAATAGATAGGTATTTATTATGCAATGTTATAAACGAGAATACCCAGAGGCTAAATAAGGTTTAACAGCAAAACGAAGGAGTTGGCAGGATTAGATACATTTCTAAAAAATATAATATATATATCTAGCGAAATGGTTGCTAAATTTAAATAACTTACCTTCCAGTACATTTTTATTTAAAATCCTAAATTTCATTTAGCTCTTTGTCTCTGTATTTACTTAACTTGATTATTTACATATTAGATAACCTCGAAGTTTGCATTCTGCGATTCTTCTGTCAGGGAATATTAATCTGGGCGGTTTTAAAATTGGCGCATGCGCCTATCCCGTGTCCCTTGTGCACTTTAGCGTATGCTGGGGGATAGCTATATGTCAAATGTCAAACTTCGCCTTTTTTTGTCACTTATCTATCTATATCTATCACTGCCGTTTTGATTAATATTGTTTATTAATTAAGTGTAATTATTCGTTTATTAAGTGTTAAAAGGAGCATTGCAATGGCTGAAGATACAGTGCCAATATGCAGGCTCTGTTTAGAAGTAGTGTATGATGGTAGATTTGAAGAGGCCGAAAGTATTATTATTGTTTTACAAAATGTCCTGCCCGACTTGGTAAGATGTCTTTCTTTAGTCCTAGATCTCTTTAATTGGATGTCGGCGCCTTTAAGAGTGTCCATCACGTCCCATCAAAGTTTGTTAAAGCTGTAGATTATACAAGAATAAAGTTTTCAATGGCCGTAGGGGACTGTGTGGATGCTAGTGTTAGAATGAGAATTGTCAAATAAGAAATTAGACAAATTCATTTTAGGATTTTAATTTGCTAGCATAACCAGAATTCAGGTTATCCAAAGAATGCAAAGCAAAGTTTTCATTAATATTTTTACACAAAGTTTTTCTTTTAGTTATAGATAGTTATTTTTTCTGCTGTTTGCAAAATCCTATAAAGAATGTGTTTCAATACAATTATAAGCAAACAAATAATACCTAATTCATTTTTAAAAATTATTGCCATCTGTCACATTTTCAATTCCACATTTACATAGTGGAATGGAAGTATAGTGGTGGTTAAAAAATTTCATTTTTTTTTTTAAATTTTTCAAAAATGTTGGTAAAAAAATGTCATGAAACGTGGAAGTTTTAAATTTGAGCAAAAACGAAAGTTTCCTTCTATTCTATAAACAGTAGTGCTAATTTTTATTTTTTTTTTTAATAGGTTTAGAATGCCACGAAACGTGAACATTTTTAATTTGAGCAAAGAGTATAGTAAGTGATAAATAGAATAAAAATTAAAAAAAAAAATAAAATTTTTCAAAAATATTTTTTTATTTCTTTGAATAGGTTTAGAATGCCATGGAAGCGCGGAAATTTCAAATTTGAACAAAGAAAAAAAATTTCATCTATTTTAGTGGTAGGGTAAAATTTTTTCAAAAATGGTAAAAAAATTCCAAATTTTTTTTTAAAATAGGTTTAGAACGCTATGAAACGTGGACATTTTTAATTGGAACAAAGGAAACAATTTGTTTCATCTATGTTAGAGGGAGAAATTTTTTCCAAAATGTTAGTGAAAGAAATTTTCTAAATTTTCTGAATTTTTTTTTTCTGAAATAGGTTTAGCTTGTCATGAAACGTGGAAATTTTAAAAATGAACAAAAGGAAAAAAAAATTAATCTATTTTAGTGGTAAAAATTTTTTCAAAAATGTTGGTGAAAAAAATGTTCTAAATTTTTTTTTCTGAAATAGGTTTAGCGTGTCATGAAACGTGGAAATTTTAAATTTGAGCAAAAAAAATTTGTTTTCATTATTTATTCGCTCTAGGCGGTCCACCCTGTATATTTTATACTGAAACTTTAACCATTTCTTCGCTGACAGTAGCATCAACTACCTACCAAATTTGACTGCTCTCCGTCAAGTAGTTTTTTAGTTAATGCACCAACAGACAGACAGACAGACTCACTGACGGAATTGAAAAACCTATATTTTCGTAATCTACGTGATCTGAAACGTCAAAATCCGAGAAAATCTCGGAGGGTGATTTTTTTCTCGAATACAATACTTCCCTTCGGTATGCGAGGGAAGTAAAAATATTAACAATATCTTGCTGGTAACTCTCTGGTCCTGGTTGGATTTCTTCTCAGATTTACTTCAGGTACATCTTTGACTACTGCGTTCGAATCGTCTATTACTGATGGTTGAGTATTACTTGCTTTTGTCACAAAATCGGGGTCTTATTTGGTCCGCATATTTTTTCCGTGGGGTTCCATGAATATCGACAATATATCAATAAGGATTTGTTTATTCCTTAGTACTTCCTGGGTCAGAAACTTTTTTAATGGGGTTGTTTACCCAAACTGGTTGATTGTTGTAAAATTGTCTGTCTCGTATGTTGGTCTGGTCATGTAAGCGTTTTTGATTTAATTTTTCTTGTTTTATATTTCGCTATACATCTGGTTTTAGTTGATCAAAAATAGATCTCAAGGGTCGTCCAAACATTAATTCACCCGGAGTCCTTCCTGTGGAATGTTGAGGTGTACATCGAAAACAGAATAGAAATTTCTGTACATGGACATCCAAATTTTCACTACGATCGCTAGCCGACATTCTTTCTTTGAATGTTCTGACAACACGTTCAGCAATCCCATTTGATTTTGGATGATAAGGTGTGATTCTAACATGAGTAATGCCATTGGCATTACAAAATACTTTAAATTCTGTGAGTTGTGGTCCGTTATCGGATACTATGAAATAATATGCAGGGTTGCGACGATTTAAATCATGATTTAAATCAACTGATTTTTTAAATTTAAATCATGATTTAAATCAAGTTGTGTAAAGCCAATAATATAAGTAAATGAAAGTTCAGAAAATTCAAATAAAAAGTAGAGTTTATTTAAAAGCTAGATACAAATTACAAAAGATTCAAATAAAAAGAAGAAAAGAACAGTTAGGTTACACATATTAAACAAAAGTTACGTTCTTAAATGTATATTATAAATTAGGTGCCTACTTAAAAGCAGAAACATGTTTTGGCTGACAAGAGCAGTGCGTTGGATACGAACCCATTTTCACCGGCATGCAGAACTATAACACGTTTTCCCCTTGAGCATGGTGCATTTAAAGTACAGTTTTGAGTCTTGTCTGCCCAACCGTAATTAACAGTATCATGCGTATCAAACCACGTCTCATGAAGATATATTACCGTATTATTTGATTCGTGGTACTCTTTTATTTTACACAAAATTTTCCTCTCAAATTTCCACAATGCATTGTGATTCTGTTATTATTAAACGGTCATAAATTTTTTTATATTTATATCCGCACTCTAATTATATACCTTTTAAAGTTTCCAAATATCGATAATTAAAATCGGGGTATTCGCTCAATTTACTTGAAATAATTTCTAAATTATGGACTTGATTTTCCTGATAAAAATTATACTGTTCCTAGGATAACATCTTTTGAAGTATCGTTAATTTTTCAAAATTCTTGATTTTTCCGTTTTCTTTTAATAGCGCGATCTACAGCAACCCCTTTTTTAATAACAATATTAGTCGTAGAACCCGAAATCTTAGATATTTCAAACATTCTTTTTGTAATATCTGTACCCGTCATTTGATTATTTTCTCTCTTTAAGCAGTTATAAATATTTAAAAGAAGACGCGCGCGCGCTTGCATGTGTGAATATTGGTTCTTAAACTCCCAACCCAATTCAATCGACTGCCTTACCTTGTCTTCAACATTTTCATTATGTAAATTTTCTTCTGTATCAAATGATCTCCAAGAAGTCATTTTAAAAATATTTTTTCAAACAAATATTACAGTTAATACTAATTATTTTAGATAAACACAAACAACTTATGTTGTTATTTTTATTAGGAGAAAACCACCGCGTAATGTAAAACAAACCTACGGCACTGCCCGGTTCCACGAAAATGGTCTGGAGTATTTACATTATTGTTTTGGAATAACTGGTCAAACAAACAGCAAGTTTTCTTTACTGGCCGCCCGCATCGACGTAATTATACGTCTGGTCGACTATATCTCATATGCTAGGGGTACAAATAATGCGGTGGTCCCATCTTTAAACCATTGTAGAGAGCCATAGCTTCGCACATCCCTGGTAGAGACGCTGAATTTATAATATTTCATACTGAGTCTAAAATACTATACAATTTACTTGAGTACTGCCCAGCTCTGCTCCTGGTGATACCCCAGAAAGTATGAAATCATAATTTTGCTGTTACAAAACTCAATGTCCTTTTTTTACTCAACTATTCATTCAGCCTCCATCTTCACGATGTACACTTGTAATTACTTTCACATTTTTATTTTTTCAGGATTTTACTGTCAGCAGTCGCCCCTTGGTATGTAGGAAATGTGTCGAAACGCTCCAAAAATCATTTAATTTTAAGTCAGCATGTTTAGAGACTGAGAAACAATTACAGGATTATCGACCTGGTGAAAGTACTACTGTGCAGTTAGATGAAATGGTTCAAATTAAATGTTCAGAGAATGAAGTGAAGATGGAGAAAACAAAGAAAGACAAAATATGTAGATTTTGTTTACAAATACTCGAAGGCGAACTATCTGTACAATTGGGCGTAATAGAACAGGATATGTTACAAAAGTGCCTTCCGGAGTTGGTAAGACTTAATTCACATAATTCCCAAATAATAAATAAATAAAATAATTAAAAAACAATGGGTTTCTTTTAAAACTGAATTGCACTAAAAAGTAGAAAATAATTTTTATTCGTTGATTAAATTACAAAATGATGCAGAAGATGGATTGTAATTGAGACATATTGCACTGCGTTATAACATTAACAAAAATTCTGTGTTTAACATTTAAAAAAAGTAGAGAATATACGGTACGATTAGTAGAAATCCTGGATCAGGGCAACAAAGGATATCCAACTTAACAATAAACTAACTATTAATATTTTGTTATTGCACCATTTCTATTTATAACTTATATAAGTCTGTTTGGCATAGAATTAAAACTCATACAATAGTCATTAGTAATAATATTGTTTTGTCTTAATAAGACTTTTTAGCTACTACCTATGGCTAGATATCTAATTTCTTTAGTATGCTGGTACTTCTAAGTGACATGTGTAAACATTTATATGTATTAACGCCAATAAATCATTATTATTATTATTATTAATATTTTCCCATGCATTATTTACTACTTCCAGTAATTCTTGGGTATTCCGTGGTGTCACATTTCGTTTTTGGATACTTCTTACGAGTAGTCCCCATACGACTTCCACAGGGTTAAGATCTGTACTATAACTGGGCCAGTTAAGAACATTAATGTTGTCTTGAAACCAGTTAGTCACGTTATGAGCAGTATGAACTGAACAGTTATCTTGTTGAAATATGAATTCATTATTAGGAAATAATTGGAACACCGAAGAGAGCATAATGTTGTCTAAAATCCTAATATACGTTTCACCATTAAATCGTTCCTCAATATGCTACAAAACACCAGGACCACATTCCGATATCCAAGCCCACATGTTAACGGAAAATCTGCCACTTTTGTCATTGTTGGATATATCGTCGCCTTTATCACGTATGGGCGTATCTGAATTTTGCATGTTTTACAGGAGAGAGCAAAAACAAAAATGTGTGACATTGAAATGGCCCTATCATTTCTGTTTCACAGTATTCTAAAATGATATCTTAGAGTTGAACCCCAGAGAATATGTACTTTATGCTCATTTAATAATAGTTAATGTACCTATCATACTTTTTTTTTTAGAGGACTAAATTTGCAGATACGCCTTTACGTGAAAGTATATTTATTTCGTTACGTAAGATAGGTCTATGATAGAGACGATAAATAACCATTAAAAAATGGTGAAAGTTAGTGTATTTTTTTTTATTTAATAGCTTTTTACACAACTAGTGTACTTTACTTTTCAATTATTCCATTATTGTTCTAACAAAAAAGAATACTACTATAAGTAAAAATGTAACATTTTGTAATGCTGACTGTAATGTTTGCAAATAACGATGAATTCACTGTTGGCCATGAGGCAAAGATCTAAAAAATTCTTTACACAGAGTGAAAACAAATCTTCATATTTCCTTCAGGTATTTTTGGGATCATTATTTAAAGCATGAAGTTGCATATTGAATATGCTACTTTCTAAACGTTTCAGAGTAATGTAGTCGTATTCTTTATCAAGATGGCTTTTTAAAAAAATATTGTATTTGTACAGCTTTTGGTCACCATTACTTCCATCATATCTGGCTACATCACATTGCCTCGATCAGTTTCTCTAATTGTCAAGATACTAAGTTGCTTTGAAAAAGACTTGGAATCTTTAAAGTCATTATAATTCATTGGTATAACTCTATAGGGCTGTTTCCGTCACACTAATCACATTATAGGGTGAAGCTGGGCAGGAATACATATGTCCCCTGAAGAAGAAATTGCACATGAGCAGAATCACCCTCGTTGTGCCCATGTGAAGTTTCGAAATATCATAAAGATATTTCTTCTAATGAGAAAGAATAGAGCAACTCTCGTTACAGGTTGCGACCTCGGAAGAACCACGCTTACCTATGACCTTATTCCAGACAAAGCAGAAATATTCTTTATTAGCAATATCGTAAACTGTCGTTTAAGTTTAAGTTGAAATTTAATAACAATCGGCTTTTATAAAAAATTGGGCTTTCCTTTGAAATAGGCAGATGTAAAACTTGCTGCACATCAACTATTCCATATAACATGCTTTTATCTTTTTGGGCTTCCTCTTTACATTTAGATTTAATTTTCCTGACAGCGGTTTTTTTTTTGCAATATGAGCATTGTCTTCCAAACTATTTTTCGTCTCCTGTTCGATAAATTACGCATAGTGAACATTGATCCCCCTTGGGTGACAGGAAAGATAAGGTTTTGAACAGACTTATCTGTTTTACGCCTTTACGTGAGAAACCATGTAGAGACTTTGGCAGATACGCCCTCAATTATTATATCGTTTGTGACGAAACTATAAGATATACAGTTGCGCCACTTCGTGAGATGAAAAGTGCACCCATGGAGAGCCTAGAACCGGCGTAACTCAATTTTGCATTTTTTGTTAGTTACGCCCATACGTGATAAGGGAGACGATATACTTCTCATCGAATCGAGTATTTGGATGCCAGTAAACACGAATACGACTGCTGTGTGTAGACTGGAAAGTTTTTTCATTTGTAAAGATTACATTGTTCCAAAAATATACATCATGCACTAAAAATTCAAGAGCAAATCCCAGTCGAGCTTCTTTATGTTCAGCTTTAAGTAGGTATTTCTGTGTTGCTGGATGACAGTGTAGCTCCGATTCTCTTAAACGCCGGCGACAAGTACTACTCGATCCAGGAAAATTCGTTTCTTCAGCAGCCTGAATTACTGAATGAAATGGATTTTCTACTGATTTATTTACCAATTGCAAATCTTGCTGTTAAGTTGATATCCTTTGTCGGCCTGATCCAGAATTTCTACTAATCGTACCGTTTATTCTTAAAATGCTAAACACAGAATTTTTGTTAATATTATAACGCAGTACAATTTGTCTCATTGACCATCCATCTTCTGCTTTAGCAATAACTCCAGCTTTAACTAAATCGCTAATATGGGGCATATTAGTTTTGGTACACTTGCAATGAATTTTGACAACTAACTGACAATGTCACAAAAATTAAAGTTAGATGAACACAATTAGATTTTAGAAAAAAATACTTTTTTTGCTCACGACAGTACCTTTATCAACAATCAGCATTGTGATCAAAAGTTATCAATAGTAAGTTGTAATAACAGCAATGGAATGTTGTTTATATCGGTACATTTTTTGAAGCCTCTTTCTAGGCTCTATTCACTCCTATATTAGCATTGAATATCTCCCAACCACTTGGATGTAATGATTTTTTTTGTTGAAATAATGCAATCTGCAGATGGATATTAAAAAAATCACCAATGACATTTATGGGTTTTAAGAAAAACTTATATGAATACCAGTTACGAGACATCTAATTAATGTTTTTGAATCATTTTCATTTTCTAAAACTGTACAGGGTGGCCAAAAATTATTATTCAATTAAGAACTTTTTAAATTGAATTTTCTCAATTTTTTCAAATCGAACACCCTGTATGTTTTTCAATGATGTTATGTAGAAATGAGAAATGAACATTTTCTTGTAAGTACTTCCCTATGGTTAATTGCAGCAATTTCGTTTTATTGAGCAATAATTACAAAATTCAAAAATAAACTTTAAAAAACCGCTGCCTAAGGAATCACTACTTCCACATCCAGATTCTTCATCCAAGTTACTTTAAAGGAAACATCTTGACTTTATTTGCACTAGTATGTTTAAATTATTGGTCATAGAATTTTAATAATATTTTGGGCAGATGTCATAGAAAAGTTTGAGGCATTGGTTTCTACCATATATGTTAAAAATGAAGTTTCTAGTTTACCCTACTTATTTTCCACTATTTACAATCTACCACCTACCACCCCTTCAATGGAGTTATCTCAGTCGGATGTCACTACAATACATACGTGTACTAACTTTTAAGTGAATATCTCAATTTGATGTTATCAATCCCATTAATAATGAAGGGGAGGTGGTGGAGTTTGAAAAATATTAGAAAGAAATCTGAGGCCTTGGTTTCTAGTATATACACCGAATCCCAAATTTCTGTACTCTTACCAGCTTGATTTACTTATTTTCCCCTAGTTACTCCTATTAACCCCAACTCTTCTACGGAATCATCCCAAAATATAATCTAGTTCCAGATGTCGTTATAATACATACGTCTACCAAATTACAAGTGAATATTTCAATTTTATTTTATCAACCCCTTTAATAAAGTAAAGTAAATTTTTAAAGTAAATTTATTGATGTCAATACATTATTACAATGCTTACATAAGTCATAAACAGTTTCATATTATTGCACAATCACCACAAAATTTAAAAGTTGCATTTTTTTTTTTTTTAAAGAACGAAAAAATAATTTTACAATACATATACATGTTTGTTTGTAGACCAGACACGGCTTTCCCGCGGCACAGAATCCTCTAGGTTAAAAACGTGGTGTCTACCATAAATTCTGCTACACTGTAATATGCCCTGTTTAAAAGACCATTTTTTACGATATTTAAAAACTTATTTTTAGGCAATTCTCGGATTTCATCTGGTAGTTTGTTATAGAACATGGGTCCATAATAATTTTCAGCATTCCTACTTCTTGTGAGCCGTAAATATTTTATTGACAAGTTATGTTTCTTGCGTGTTTCATAATTATGATGTAATTTGTTTGAAGTATATTCTACTTTATTTCCGTGTACATATTTTAGACATTCATAGATATACATAGATGGGACCGTTAATATTGTTAATTCAATAAATTTGTTTCTAACATTTGCTCTATAATGTAGTAATTGTAGTGGAAGGGTTGAAATATATTATCAAAAAATCTGAGGCCTTGGCTTCTAGGACATACACCTAATTTCAAGTTGCAGTACTCTTACCAGCTTGCTTTACTTACTTTTCCCTATTTACTCTACTTACCCCCACTCCTTCAACGCAATCATGTCAAAATATAATCTAGTTTCAGATATAGTTATAATACATAAAATACCAAATTTCAAGTGAAAATTTAAATTTAATTTTATCAACTGTTTTAATAAGAGAGTGGGGGTGGTGGGGAGATGGAAAATACTAATTAAAAAACCTGACACCTTCGCTTCTAGTATATACACCAAATTCCAAATTTCTGTACTTTTACCAGCTTGCTTTACTTATTTTCCCTTATATACCCCTATTTAACCCAAAACCCTTCAACGGAATCATCTCAAAATATAATCTAGTTCCAGATGTCGTTATAAGTCATATGTGTCCAAATTTCAAATGAATATCTCAATTTTATTTTATTAACCCTTTTAATAATGAAGTAGGGGTGGTGGGGGTTGAACAATATTATAAATAATCTGAGACCTTGGCTTCTAGTACATACACCGAATTTCAAGTTTCTGTAGTCTTACCAGCGTGCTTTACTTATTTTCCCCTATTTACCCCTATTTAACCCCCAACCCTTCAACGGAATCATCTCAAAATATAATCTAGTTCCAGATGTCGTTATAATACATATGCCTACTAAATTTCATGTGAACATCTCAATTTTATTTTATCAACCCCTTGAATAATGGAGTAGGGTGATGGGGGGCTAAAATATATTATTAAAAAACCTGAGGCCTTGGCTTCTAGTACATACACCGAATTTCAAGTTTCTGTAGTCTTACCAGCTTGCTTTACCTTTTTTCCCCTACTTACCCCTATTTAACCCCCAACCCTTCAACGGAATCATCTCAAATTATAATCTAGTTCCAGATGTCGTTATAATACATACGTGTACCAAATTTCAAATGAATATCTCAATTTTATTTTATCAACCCTTTTCATATTGGAGTAGGGGTGGTGGGGGTTGAAAAATAGTATAAAAAAATCTGACGCTTTGGCTTCTAGTACATACATCGAGTTTCAAGTTTCTGTACTCTTACCAACTTATTTTACTTATATTGCCCTATTTACCCCAAATTAACCCCCAAGCCTTCAACGAAATCATCTCAAAATATAATCTAATTCCAGACGTCGCTATAATACATACGTGTATGAAATTTCAAATGAATATCTCAACTTTATTTAGTCAACCCCATTAATGGGGTAGGGGTGGTAGGGTGTTGAAAAATATTATAAAAAAATCTGAGGCCTTAATTTCTAGTACATACACCGAATTTCAAGTTTCTGTACTCTTACAAGCTTGCTTTACTTATTTTCCCATATTTACCCCTATTTAACCCCCAACCCTTCACCGGATATCCTCAAAAAACAATCCAGTTCCAGATCTCGTTATGATATATACGTGTACAAAATTTCAAGTCAATATCTTAAACCGTTCCGGAGAAAACGTGCGGACAAAAAAGTTACAGACAGACAGAAAATTTTTTTTCGCTCAAATTTAAAATCTCGACGTTTCATGACATTCTAAACCTATTTCACGAATAAAAATTTTTGAAAATTTTTTTGCGATTACTATACTTCCTAATTTCCAATCCACTACGTGGATGTGGAAGTAAAAGAGGTTTGTTCAAATAATAATAGAAAAAATTATAATAAATGTTCCACATGTTGCCCATTTTGATTGACACACATCTCCATGCGCTTTTGAAATGAGGTTCCCACTGTTTCTAAAACTGCGGGTGTGATAGATCTAAAGGCAGTTATTATTCTTTTCTTCATATTTTGTACTGTTGTTGGTGTGTCTATAAACAATTTCCTTCATGTATCCCCATAAAAAGAAATCCATTTTTGTAAGATCTGGGGATGTAGCAGGCCATTTAGTGGGCCCATTTCTTCCAACCCATTGATGAGGGTAGGTATTATTTAAGTGGTCTCTAGCTGCATTTAATGAGGATAAATAGTTCCAGTCAATGTACCATCAAAAAAATGTGGCCCTATTATATGTTCTCCAATTCCTCCCCAAACGTTTATAGACCATCTATGTTGGTTATCAACTTGCATAAAAAAAGTGAGGATTTTCCGAAGCATAGTAATGGAAATGGTGCCTATTAACAAATCCATTTTTATGAAAAGTTGCCTCATCAGTGAATAAAATATTGAAGAAATTGACATCATCTTGCATTTTGCCTCTGGCCCAATTACAAAATTGTAGGCGCTTTTGAAAATCGTCATCAGATAATTCCTGGTGCATTTGAATATGCTATGCATGCAACTTATTTGTTTTTAAGATTCGACCCACACAGTCTACTTATTCCTACTAATGAAATAATTTCTCTTTGACTAACATATGGAGATTCTCAACCGTTGCCAGCACCACAGAAAACGTTCTTCGTTCGCAACACGTTTTATTTTTTTGCTTTTTTTATATTGGACATTTCCAGTTTCTATTCTATTGGGAAGGTTTTGGAAGCTGCTATAACATCAGGAAACCTTCTTTCAGGATAACGTTGGTGATAAATTCTATTGGCAAGTAAACAATTTCTGTCTGACTCGCCCAAAACAAAAGTCATATCTACAAGTTCCGCTTTATTAAAATTCATATTGTACAATTCCAAATATTTTAAATTCAATACAAATTGTAACTAACGACCGATAAGTGTGATAAATGCTCCGTTTTACACGACAATTTATACTAAACTGAGGTTTTATTGCTTGTTAAATAACGAAAACGGCAAAAAGATGTACAAAAAACATACAGTAAAGGACCTGTTAAATACTATTTACTCATTTTAATGGATTAGAAGAAATGGTCCCACTAAATGGCCTCATTTCAAAATTGCATAAAGACGTGTGTCAATCAAAATGGGCAACACGTCGAACACCTAGGTATAACTTTTTCTAATGAATTATTTGAGGGAACCTCTTTTTTTAAGTTTATTCTTGAATTTGACACTTATTTATTTATAAAACGAAAATGGTTGCAATGGGCGTTTTCACTACATTCTTAAATCTTAAAACAAAGATGTTTATTTGAAAGCTAACTGATAAATATTCACCATGTTCAACTCCGTTTCAAATATAAATCTCTCACTGTTAAATAAAAAAATAAACATTTATTATGCCAATTGCCTCTTTTGACCTTGGGCTGAGTGACGTCACACAGCGCGGAATATGTTGGCAGCATTTGCCAGAACTTCTAATAGCCACTAACGTCACACCACATCTGGCAAATGTTTATGTTTATACGTTTTGTGGTTATGTTCATCTACGAATTGTGTTTTGTTTTGTTTCTATACATTATTGGAAGAAAATGGAGCCAGGATTTTCTAAAGGAAGTGCAGAAAATCTGCCGAAAGTTGACTTTACGATGGTTTTGGTCAACTTCTTCTCAACTTTGGCTCTTTCAAACCATGATTTTCGTCGGCTTTCATCTCGTGGAACGTAAATGAATATTTTGCTTGGACAATTTATGTTGTTATTTGTACATGTTGGTACAAAGCACTCTTTAAACATTTTCCAAACACAAAAAACTCAACCAAAGAGACATGACTGTCAAATGCCAAAGTTAATATCAATGTCAACTGTAAAAAAGCAGAGAGCCAACTTTGCAATACATCGATGTGTCATGTTGAAGGTCATAGACCCTATGACGTCACTAAGGAGGGTACATGACGTCACGTAAAAGTGCGCGCTTTATTTCTGCATTTTTGATTTTTTTTTTCGATAGAAATCATGCTCAAAAAAAAATAAATAAAAAAATACGAAGATATTTTATTATAAAACACTCACATAAAGCAATAAAAAAAAATCAGTGAAAAGGCCCATTAGCCATAGGGAAGTACTTACTACTAAAAAATGTTCGTTTTTCATTTCTACATCACATCGTTGAAAAATATACAGGGTGTTCCATTTGAAAAAATTGAAAAAATTCAGTTTAAAAAGTTCTTAATTGAAAAATAATTTTTTGCCACATTGTACAGTTTTACGAAATGTAATTGATTTAAAAACATTAATTAGATGTCTCGTAACTGGTATTCACATAAGTTTTTCTTAAAACCCACAATTAGAGCAATATACATAGGAATTTGTGAAATCTTGGATGCAATCACCAGTAAAGATAAAGTTGCGGCTCTCTTTTTGGACCTATCAAAAGCCTTTGATAGCGTAGATCATCATCGACTCTTAGAAAAATTGGAAATTATGGGATTCCGGGGCAACATACTCAACATCTTGCAGTCTTATTTAGAGAACAGAAAACAGTGTATTGTAGCGATGGATGATGGTAAATATATTAGTTCAGACTGGGAAGTGGTAAAAAAAGGTGTCCCTCAAGGGTCTATCTTAGGCCCAATTTTATTTCTCCTCTACATAAATGACCTACCAGAAATTGTCAAACATCTTGTCAATTTATTTGCTGATGATAATTCATTAATTATAAGAGGAGAAACTAATAAGGAGTTAGAAGATGAAATTTCAATGTCAATTGATATTTTAAATGACTGGTATGCCGCAAACAATCTTAAACTTAATATAAACAAGACTTACCTGTTAAAGTTTAGCCTCAGAAAGGATCCTCCATTAGTCATGAACTACAATGAACAACAACTGACCTCAACCGACTATACAAAATTTTTAGGAATTGTCATTGATGCACAGTTAAGTTGGAAGTGTCATATAGAGCATCTTGCCAAAAGAATTAGTGGCTTTACATATGCATTACGAACCATATCAAGATCTGTAAATGAGGATGCAGCCATGGCCTCTTATTATGCATACGTCAACTCCAGAATAAGGTATGGCATTATATTCTGGGGTAATTCTGTTGACGCTGACAGAATATTCATACTGCAAAAGGCCTGTCTGAGAAGCATTTTCCATCTAAACAAGAGAGAAACTTGCAGTGTAATCTTTAAAGAAAAACACATACTCACTGTTCCATGTATGTACATATACGAGTGTGTCTGTCATGTTAAAAACAATTACAGTGATTTCTTTAATAAGTACAAAGTGGATCATATGCACGACACACGTAATAATATGTTACGCTTGCCAAAGACGACCACATCTCAGGTTCAAAGAAATGTTGAATGTCAATTGATAAAAATTTACAACAATTTACCCAATAGTTATAAAGACCTACCTGTTAAAGATTTTAAAAGAACAGTTCACAATTTCCTAACAACTAAAGCATTTTATTCTATCTCCGAGTTTTTCAACTATGAATTCTAGATTTTTTAAATTTATATGTATGTTTGTTGTATTATGTATGTTATTATTTTGTGATATTATAATTGTAACTATGTTTGTACTATATTTGACTTGTTCTACACCTGTTTTGGTTTTCTTTTATAGAATAAAGATTATTATTATTATTATTATTATAATTGTGACTGTGGTGATTTTTTTAACATCCATCTGCAGATTGCATTGTTTCAACAAAAAAATTCATTACATCCAAGTGGTTGGGAGATATTCAATGCTAATATAGGAGTGAATAGAGCCTAGAAAGAGGCTTCAAAAAATGTACTGATATACATAGCATTCCATTTAGAAAATGGCGCTTGGTCCTGTAATTTGGTCTTGACTCGTCCTGTATGTTCGAAAATAATTTCCAGTTATAGACTTTTTTATCTAGTTTACATGCAGTTTTTTAAAAAAATTCTAGGTATTGTAGAACTCGAGATATTGAGGTCCGACCCACTATTGCCCCACCCTGTATATTATTATTTTAATTCTGTTGCTAAATATTATTTTAATTCCAGGACCTCACCGTCTCTCAAACCCCTGTAATATGTGCAACATGCCTCGAATGTTTACAGAGCTATTTTAATTTTGTCATGTCCTGTTCAGACGTCGAGCAGAGGATACAAAATTATTGTTCAATGCAAGGCACAAATTCCAACGATCAAGTAAATTTGCACGATGTAATTCTAGTTTCTGTTAAACAAGAAGATAAATTTAATTGTGATGATACAGGAGGAGAATTATTACGGTCAATATTACTCAATGCACATATGGATGTTAAGATGAAATCAGAGGAAAATAGCGGATCAAATATAGTGCAAAGTATGGAGACGGAAGAGGTGTTCATTAAGGATGAAGTTAGTACTGAATCGATACAGGAGGCCAATTTCGATACGTGAGTATCCATTTTATCTATAATACTGGTAAATACAGTCAATATGTTGTTTGAGTTATAAATAATTCCTACAAGAAATGTTTATTTTTTATAATATACAGGGTGCCCCGGATAGGGTTGCCTATACGACAAATGAATCTAAATTTAAATTTTTTGCCACACGAGCGAGTGTCTCGACAGATTGTCCCCCACTCTGCACAAACGGCACAACAGTCTAGTATCAGCTGTTGCGCATGTTCGTCTATTTTCTTTACACGTTTTTGCTATGTCATATACGTGCTACTTGTGTGAGTTGTTTGTTTTTCAATTTTGTTTACGTTGATTCTGTGTCATTAATATTTTTTATGACAGTATAACATAACGTATAGTGCCTTAGATAGTGACTCGCAAAAATTAAGTGAAAGTGATAAATGTGATAATCCTGAGTAGAAAATTAATGAAAATCTAACATCTGACGTGAAAGGGCCAAGTACTACTCTAAATAGTACAATAAATAGGGACAACAAAAAATTATTTATAAAAATTTACAATCTTACAAATAGGTGTATATAACAAACATAAAATATACATAACAAATAACAATAAAAATTTAACTTAGTCAAGGTGTAAGTTAGAAGTGTATATGACAATCACTAAACATAGATAACAAGCTAAAGAAACTACATTTTGATATACTTTTTATCCCTGTTGGGATGATTCAGTACATTTTCAGCAGAGGGTGGTCGCAAGATGACTCAGTACATTTTGACATGCTTTCTTTTTCTTTTTTTTCTTTTTGCATTGACTAAAGTAAAGGCTAACTACATTTTGAAACACAGAAACGTCAGCTAATAGACCTAATCGAGTGCTGCAATTACCATTTTTGAAAATCAAAATCGGACCCTTGGTTCGAGAGTGATTAATTTCTTTGAAAAATACTCGGCCCTGGAAAAAATACTTGCAGTCAACGGATTCGGGCCGCCAGCAATAGGCTTCATTTGTGTTGATCCCACCAAGTCTCATCGAAATCGATCAATATTCTGGACAGTTATCGTGTTCCAGCAGAGAGTCGCAAGATGACTCAGTACATTTTGACATGTTTTACTTTTCTTTTTCTTTTTGCATTGACTAAAGTAAAGGCTAACTACATTTTGAAACACAGAAAGGGCATCGGTTCTATTTTTATTTAGTAAATGAAAATAAGGAAATTAATGAAGATATTTTAAACATAACATTACATTATTTTTTTGCACCTATATCTCACTTTATCAATTTGTAATAATTTTTTAAATAATTCTATGGAATGCATTTTCGTAAATAACTCGTTTATTTTAAATTTTTCGAAGAAACTCTATATCAGATTTTGTGTCCAAAATGGTCCGTGCCTTATACTGGTTATAGAGATTGGTCGACGGAATAGTTCATTTTCGATTTTTATTAGGAAACTCTTCGGAATTTGTAGAATTTATCAAAAAAATCAAGTTTTCCTGGATTTGTAGATTCGCTTTTGTTTTGTCAAATTTCTTACAAACATCACCTAATAGACCTAATCGAGCCCTACAATTGCCATTTTTGAAAATCAAAATCGTACGTTCGGTTCGGAAGTTATTATATAAGTCTCATCGAAATCTATCAATATTCTGGACAGTTATCGTGCTTCCTAGCCCGATTTCGAAAATGCAATTTTCATTTGTTTTTCGACACTGTCTCTGGTATACTTATTTGTAGAGCTTTGCCAGCGGCATAATTTCTTTTTTGAAATATCTCCATCCGACTACCCGTTACCGAGTTATTCAATTTTTCCCAAAAAACTCGAAACGTCTATATCGGGTACTTCCGGTTTCCGAACGGAGCCGAGCTTCCGGCGTTAAGGTTTTCTAAAGACCTATTAACCACCCAAGTCTCATCGAAATCCGAAAACGGATTAGGGGGGCTGGGCGTGACAGACGGACCGACTGACCGACGGACGGAATTTTATAAATTCGCTCTCGAGTCGATAGATATGACTTTCATTTCGATCCGACGTTTTTTTTGGGGTTTTGATGGTCCACCGGGAAAATGCAAAACCTATACTACATTTTTTTTTCAAAATGTAGTAACAAGCTAAAAAAACTACATTTTGATATGCTTTTTATCGCTGTTGGGATGATTCAGTACATTTTCAGCAGAGGGTCGCAAGATGACTGTACATGTTGACATAATTTACTTTTCTTTTTGCATTGACTAAAGTAAAGGCTAACTACATTTTGAAACACAGAAAGGGCATCGGTGATGATATTTTAAATATAACATTACATTATTTGTTTGCACCTATTTCGCACGGAGAATTTATCAATTTGTAATATTTTTTAAAATAATTCTATGGAATGCATTTTCGTAAATAACTCGTTTATTTTAAATTTTTCGAACAAACTCTATATCAGCTTTTTTGTCCAGAAAGGTCCGTGCCTTATACTGATTATAGAGATTGATCAACGCAATAGTTATTTTCGATTTTTATTAGGAAACAAATGCTTTCAATCGTTAACTTATAAAAATGGAGGAATAGATACACAAACAGCTTGCAAAATTTATAAAATGGTTTGTCGACCAATACTAGAGTATGGTTTTATATTATTTGGAAATTGTCGGAAACCAGCTTTAAACAATATCGAAGTAGGAGAGAGATGCAGTCTGACGAAAATTACGAAGATTAGACACCCCAACAACCCCTTACATAATCCCTCTAACGACCTTGTATATCAAAAAACACATATTGAACCTATTCTCTCCCGATTCAAAAGACTATCACAAAAATTCGCCAATAATTCACTTAACATCGAAATAATAAATCCTTTAATTCACCAAACCAATCCCAACATCCCTCCTAAAAGAACATTCCCTACACAATCAATTGTTACGTAGTGACTAATATTATTAATTTAATTTGTTAATACACATAATCATCTACTTATATATAATACGTATTTTTTTTTTCTTTTTTTTTGTAAGACTATAAACACAAGTGTTATATTTGTTATAAAAATCAATGATTGTAAAATAATATATTGTACATGGGCTGGAGGACCTCGGTCGTTAGCCAATTGGAATTTCCAATAAAACTTTATACTACCACTACTATGTCAGCCGTATTAGTCCCTAACTATAAAGTATATACCCCATTTTTGTATTCAGGAGGTTAAATTAACTAAAAATCGTATGCCACAAAATAAATGGAGAAAGTTTTTTTTTTAAATGGTCGCCATCTTGGTCCCTAAGGGAAAATGTTGATGCATCCTATTCGAAAATAAATCTCTTTGGAGTAAGGAGCAACTGTACCAAATGGCATCCTGTGGTGTTGGGTTGATATGCCGAAAAAAACTCGTAGCCCACCGACTAGTTTGTCCAATATTTTGGAGATTGTCATCCTCTTCCTGAATGGCAGTATCCGAAAGAATAAAACGTAGGAAATATGGATACATAAAGTCTCAATGGTGAACACCACTAAACATTATAGTGTAACAGTTTTTACTTTTTTCTAAAAATTTGGAAAAATATACAATAAACTACTCATAGCAGTGTATTTTTGGTATTTTGTGTATGCGAATCATTATGAGGGAGATATAAAAAAAATCTATAAACTTGTTTCAGAGGCAACAAATGAACAAGGAATTAACAATAATGAAAATATAAACATCCTACTGGATGATGTTAAATTTGAAACTGATAAAGAAATGGCCAATCATGGTAACAATTTTTTTTATAAATATAGGCAAACGCATGGTAGGCCAAATCAAATCTGTAAATGAAGTATACTTAAGTTACATTTCTAATTCGTCTGTTTCTCAACCCAATTAACCAAAATGAACTTATTAATCATATACATTCACTAAAGAATAATAGTGCTCCTGGGATTGATGTAGTGCCATCAAAAATCATAAGAGACATGCATGTTTTTATTATAAAACCACTTCTACGTATTATAAACATAATTTTCAAAACAGGCATAGTCCCAATTCAATACAAAATGACAATTGTTAGTCCTATCCACAAAGCAGAAAGCAAACACAATATTAATAATTTTAGGCCTATAAGTGTAATGAACAACTTTGATAAAATATTTGAGAAATAGCTTAAACTTCGACTCATAAAATTTCTTAATGAAACTAATATACTATCAAAAAATCAATTTGGATTTGTTGGTGGATATAGTACATGTGATGCGATGTGTGAACTTGTGGGTCAAATAACTACACACCTCAATGCTGGCGAAAAGGGCATTGCTGTGTTCTTAGACCTGGCAAAGGCATTTGACACCGTACCTCATGACAAACTCCTTAATATACTTGAAAACTATGGGATTAGAGGTGTTGTGTTGAATGTCTTTAAATCATATTTAACTGATAGGAAACAAATGGTAAAAATTCGTAACTCATATAGTGATTCTATTAATGTCGAAATAGGTGTTCCCCAAGGAACAGTCCTCGGACTCCTTCTATTCATTGCATACATAAATTCACTTGATGGCACAATAGTTTGGTATGCAGACGACACAGCACTGCTCTTTTCGGGTAAAAGCTGGGATGAAGTAAAGGAACGGGTAAAATCAGACTTGCTTACAATAAAAAATTGATTGGATCATCACAAACTAACACTAAATTTAACTAAAACTAACTATACATTGCATTTTCAATTTCATCTGCTAACCATCCTAGTTTTTCCAGCATCTCTATAAAACATTTTGATAATGGTATTAAAGAAGTTTCAAATATAAAATACTTAGGTATAACAATTGATAAGCACTTAAAATGGGAAGATCATACTTTTAGGTTGAAAAATAATATTAGAAAATTAATTCACAAATGTTACTTGTTACACAGTATGATGTCGAAAAATCTATTAGTAATGGTATATAGAACATTGGTGGAATCCTCAATTAGGTATGGTATAGAAGTATGGGGCGGTCTGTACAACAACACATTAAGACAGTTAAATGTTATACAAAATTTTATTTTAAAGGTAATATACAATAAAGGAAAGCGTTATCCAACAGCTTTATTATACAATGAAGATATATTTAATGTAAGATCCATTATATATTCTAACGACATGTTTATATGTTCATAAAAAAAGAATTAAGAACTATGTAAATTATCAATATGAAACTAGGAACAAAACACAAAATATTGTTTTACAAAATATGTTATATAGCGGTAATTTATACTTATTTTAATTATCTTTTAAGCACATACAGCTGTTTAATCAGCCAGGTGTTATATAAGAAAAAATCCCTGAAATTAATAACAGTATTGCACAGAGAAAAATGTGTGTGATATTTTACCACAATTGTAGAAAATTGTACTCCAAATTGGTCTTAAAATGGTGACAGGAACAATTTGTGCAAATAAATAATACATTATTGGGGCAATGATTTTGTACAGTTTATGCATTAACATTGTGTGAAATTTTTGTACAAACTTAAAAATCACATAAATTGAATTCTTTACAAATTTGAATTATGGTTGCATAAAAATACAAAAATTTTATTCCACTTGTGGAACAAATCTCTGAACAGATTAAGTTAGTTTCTACAATTTGTGTGAAATTTTTAAATATATTCTGAAGGTTTCCTAAACAAACATTCACATCTAAACCTCTTCATTTGTAAAACATATTTACAAAAAATTGTGCTCTTAAGTGACACAATGTTTATAGTTTTTTAAGAGAATATGTTTTTAGTTTTCCACAATTTCTAAGTGAGAAATCCACAAATTGTATGTTTATTTTGTCAACTTTATAATTCATTTTGCACAATATATACACTTAATTAAAAGAAGCTGTTATTCAGTAATGCATGAACTGGGGTTAATTTTGCACAATTTATTACTCTATAATCTCCAAATTATGTATATATTTTTTGGTTCACCGTTTGTTTCACACACTATATGTATCCACTTCATTTTAATTGTATTATTCTGTAACACAGATTGTGAAATATTATTTCCTAACGGATTTCAATAAAAAAATTAAAGAAAAAATATTTTATTTTTAACAGAACAACAATACATAATAGAGCATGCATTTATATATTATCATATGGTAAATGAAAACATTTCTATTTTTTTAAATACAAGTAAATTTTATATGCATAAAGTATTAGTTGGAAAGAAGTAGGTGACTTACATTTATACTTAAAATAAATCCATTTAATAACTCTAATTTGGAAGGCTTCCAGTGCTTCTTTTTTTTAGCTTCTATTGACGCAGTTTGTAGTAATAAATCTTATGTCGTAGTCACGTCATATTCTTAAAAAAAAAATAACATTTATCAGTTCATCACTAAAATCAAATGTATTGCTTACCATCAGAAGTGTTATTTTCATTTTGAAGCAGTTCTTTTACAAGTTTGCCTTTTGGGTTTAGTAGTTTAGGAATAGCTTTCTGTCGCTTCGCATAAGAAAACGAAATTATTCTCAAGCTGTAAACGAAATCAAGTATTAGAAGATAGGTATCATGCATTCTTCGCATATAAACAAGAAACCATTTTTATATTTATATATGAACAAAGTTAATTTAAGAGAACATATATGCAAATCTGTAACTCTGTGTGAAGTACTTACCTCTGTAAATGCTGGTATTAGATATAGGAAACCCCACTCGGTTAATAAGTTTTCAACAAATTCCATCACAAATGTAAGTACTTGTATAATTCTGAAGTGAACGTCTTCACTTAGCGAAATATCACCTAGATCTAATGCGTAATTGCCTGCGCGTACATGCGTAGCATGGCCGACGCGGTCAGTGCAATTTTTAACCAATAAAATTTACGTGAAACAAATGAGACAATTATACAAAATTTTAAAACAATATCACCAAACTGATTGTGAACAGTATGTCATTATTTTGTGCAATTTGTGCGGGCGGCATAGATTACTATTATTGTTCAGCGGAAATAAATATATTGGGACTCCTACTTTCACAAGTTTGTCAACAACCGTTTATAAAATAAAATCACACTTTTATGTTACACAAGTTGTGCAAATCCTTTAAACAATTACTTAAAACTAATTGTAAATAGAATGGCAACAAAATATATAGTTTGAAGATACTATTAACAATTAATTAAGTTAAATTTGCTATGATTTGTTGAGAAAAAATAAATAAATTTAACTCTAAATTTCGCCAATTTGTTGGTCGAAGTTTCCAATAAATTCATCGTAACTAAATCTTTATATTGGATAAATAAAACGCACAAGAATTATGCACAATTAAAATGTATAAAACTATATAACGTTGTGCCTTAAAATTTTACAATTGTTTAAAAAAATGCAACAAGACGTTCCACAACATTGTGCAAAATGTTCCAAAGCGATTTCTCTCTGTGTGTACATTAAGAAATCTGTAACCATAATTAAGTGAATTGAATTGAATAAATTGAATTGAATTGAATTATTTTCTTGAATAAATAATTATTTGATTTCAATATTTTTTTTTTTATACGAAAGGGGTAGCAATTTTTTTGCTAAGATATATCTAAATCACATCTGTATTCTCCATTTTTTCATAAGAATTAACACACAACTTGCAGAGATAAAAAATGAAAGCAAAAATTATATTTATTAGGGTACAGGGGTTACCAGTGGTGACAGGGGGCTAAAACTCGAGGAAAACATTTCTTTTCCTATTTTCGATCTGCTAACTCTGAAGTAGACCCAAACACTTCTGGGGCTATTTTACTTTACTTATTCTGCTCTACCCTTTGCTACTTATTCTTGCCTCATATTTTTGTTGAATTTTTTTCTGCGAAATTATTTAGTTACGTTATTAAACGTATTATGAATAAATAATGGTCTAATTTATAACAGTCTATTTCTGATCTAACTTACCTTACCTAAATAATTACAACTTTATAGGGTGGCCACGAATATGAAAAACTAAAATTGTCAGATTGAAAGACTTCGAACTCGCAAGCTGAAATGTTCTTAGCTGACTTTGCCTTTAGAAATTCCTCGCCTAAGTTTTCCTATTAATATATCCGATAAAATTATGTCTAGTGTTCAAGCTATTCTACAGTTTTGATTTCCAACTCTGAAACCAAAAGTATTGCAATTTTAGTGATTTTCAGATAAAAAAAGAGTTGGAACCAAAGTGATTTGTGCTTAATGCTCGTGATTTTAAATTCCTATCTAAAAGTCGTCTCTCGCTCTCCTTCCCCCCCTTCTCGCCTAATTTGAGGACACAGTTAGACACGCAGGTAATAATCAATTGAGGAAGTAGGATTTTGTTATTTTTATTATTTCTGTTCATTTTCAACTTGACCAATTGATAACATAAGAATTTTCAATTTTCTAAATTACAGGCATGGGAAACAAAAAGTTGTTGGAAGTATCAAACAAAATAAAGAGACAACAAAAGATAATGCCAAATATTGCCGAAAGTATCGAGAGAAACAGAAATTAGCTGTATTTGGTGATGATCAGTTGGAGAGGGAACGGAGAGCTTATGAGTCACAACGTAAGAATGAGTATAGAGAGATGAAGAAACTGCTTCAGCAATCATCTCTTGGCACAAATGATGAATCACTGAATAAAAAGAAGCCGAAAACTAGTGCTGAACGCTGCAAAGATTATCGGCAAAGGAAGAAACTGCTTCAGCAATTATCTCATGGCACAAGTGATGCATCATTGTTTAAAAAGAAGCCGAAAACTAATGCTGAACTGTGCAAAGCTTATCGGCAAAGGAAAAAACTATTGCAGCATACTTCCCAAACTCGATCTAGTACTGATCACTCACAGAAAGCTACACAAATTGAAACTGTTGCAGAATTTTAATTAAATAATCAGGTTATCAGGTGATTATTCCAAGATAGTATAGATATATCACAAGGCACTGTGCAAATTGAAACCGAGACGTTATCACTAATCTAATACCGGGAATAATAATGCACATGTGACTCCATAGTATATTCTGGGAATTCGAAGAATTCATCCAGGAAATTTTCAACGACGACGAATTCACCTTGAAGAACAGCGTGATGAAATTTATCAAGTCGCTACCCAAAGTCATATGGAAATAGATGTGCAAAATGAATAGATTCGACCAAGAGAAGATTCAAAACTATTACGTTGATGAAGCAGTACACACAGAAATCAGTTTCATTGAAATTTGCATCAAAATTTCAAGTTACAATTTCATAACGAAGAGAAAGGGATTAGCATAACGTTGCAAATTAGGAGACCTATTGAGTTAGATGTTGATTCTATTGGCTATTGGTGAAATTTGCTCTGCTCATTGTAAAATTGAAGATGGACGATGACAGCAGTGTATATCTCGCCAAAAAAAAATATGGGCAACATCTTGGAATGTATTCACAGATCACTGATGATTTGTGAAGAAGTAGGATCTCGAGAAAAAATTATCATATACAGTCCAAATCATGAATGTTGTCGTTCACGTCATCAATTTATGTAACAGAAAGGCACATCTGCTGGGACTATGACAGAAGTTCCAAGAGTAACGATGCACTTTGGAGATGAATAATACAACCGCTTGTTGTAGTCGCAACCTACGTTTCCTCTTGTTATTTATATAAGTTTGTAGTGCTTTTTACCACATCTGTCTCTCCACATGTCGTCCAAATCTCTCTCCCAAACTTCATTGACAATACCCCCTCCAGCTTCTTCTTCCTTGTGGGTTTTAATTTAGAATTTTCTTTGGTATTCTATCGTATAGCATTCGTTGGGACATGTCTGTACCATACCAGTTGTTTAGTTCTAATATCATCTACAATGTCGTGTCATATGTAAATTGTATAAATGACTGTGTGACTGCTAAAGTTCTGAAAGAACCTCGAATTAGTTCACATTATAATATAATGTTGACTTTAAGTCGACATAATCATAGTGGGAGAAAATCTCAGTACCTTGTAAGTAGGGATAGAAACGTTGATTATAAAAAAATGAATGATGAATTGTCCAAGGTGACATGGGATTACAGAGTGAAAGATGTAGACATTGTATATCAACGTTTGTTGGGTACAATACTAAAGGTGTATGATGAGATAGCTCCAAAAAAACAACTGAAGATTAAGTATTATTATCAGGAATGGTGGAATGATGTTGTGAAGGAAGCTACACAATTTAGGGACGAATGTTATAAAGATTTTGTAATTTTGAAAAATGATGAAAATTGGAGTCGTTATAAACAGGCTAGAAATAATGCGGTCAAAGTAATAAAACATGAAAAAAGAAAGTACTACGAAAGAAAAATTGATGATAATAAGGGAAATCCTCGTGAAATGTGGAATATATTAAAAAGATTTATTCCCAAAGATAAAGATGTAAATAACATGGTCTCTCAAATAGAATTTGACAGTAATGATATTATTAATGATCCAACAGAAATTCCGAATTTGTTAAATGAATATTATGTCAGAAGTATAGAGAATATTAGGAATAAAATTGTTGCATTAGGTTCAGATTTTCCTTTTAAGAGCGGGATAGTCGATGAAAACTTTTATAGCTTTTCTTTATTAACTGCTGATGAATTGAAAACTCTAATTTTTGCTCTACCTAACAAAAACAGCTCTGATGATGTGAGCATAACATTGATTAAAAATTGTTATGAAAATTTATCAACTCCTCTGCTAAATATGATAAACTTGTCTCTTTCAGTAGGTAAAGTCCCGATGGATATTAAGGTCACTACCATTATACCTGTTCCAAAGATTCCAAACTCAATAAAGGCTAGTGATCTCCGGCCAATTAACTTGATAAACTCAATGGGAAAAATTCTTGAAAAAATAGTATGCGAACAACTAGTAGCTTTCTTGGAAAAAAATAAAGTATTAACAAGTTTCCAGTCTGGTTTTCGTAACAAACATAGTTGTGAGACGGCTGTACAATGTGTGTTGCATGAATGGAAACTAAATTTAGAAAAAAATCAAGTTACACTTGCAGTATTTCTAGACTTGCAACGTGCGTTTGAAACGATAGATAGGGCAAGATTATTAATAAAATTAAAAAATATAGGTATAGATGGAACTGCATTACTATGGTTGACTGATTATTTAGATAATAGATCACAGAAATTAAAATTAAATAATATAATATCTTCTGAAATAAGTAATAACACTGGAATACCGCAAGGTAGTGTCTTAGGGCCGCTATTATTTTTAGTTTATATAAACGATATAGTGGAGATTATAGAAAATTGTAAAATACATTTATTTGCTGACGACACCCTTATTTATGTTAGCAGTGCAAATAGTAGTGATTGTTTCACCATAATAAATAACACCTTGGAAAAAGTTAACAAGTACTGTTGTACTAACTCATTAAAAGTTAATTCACAAAAAACTAAATGGATGCTTATTGGAACAGGTGCAGATTTGGTAAACAGGCAAATAATTCATATTGGTTCAGATGAAATTGAGAGAGTTCCAAAAATTAAATATCTGGGAGTAGTTATAGATAAGCAACTATCGTTCAAAGATCACACTAATTATGTATGTAAGACTATAGGTTTAAAAATAAGCTTCTTAAGTAGATGCAGTGGTTATTTAAGCCACTGGACCAAACTTACAATATATAATACATGCATATTGCCCCATTTCAATTACTGTTCTTCAATTCTATACCTCTTAAATAAAAATGAGATGAGTAGGCTTCAAAAACTACAAAACAGAAGCATGAGAATAATTTTAGGTTGCTCTAGACTGACACCTATTAGAGTTATGCTAAATACATTAGGATGGCTTCCTATAAATAATTATATAACATTTTTCAGTCTCGTGTTTATATATAAGATTAAAAATAACTTAACCCCTGAATATTTGCAGAATAAATTAGTTGATAATGCAGATATTCATAATTACAACACTAGAAATAATCTAAACTTTCATTTACAAACATATAGGAAAAAGTCAACACAAAATAATTTATTCTATAAGGGGTTAAATGAGTATAACGATCTACCAGTAGGCATTAGAAACAGTCCCACATTAAGTATATTTAAAAGTCGACTTAAGAAGTATTTGTTGGATGAGTCAAATCTATCAAATGAAATGTGATAATTTTAAGATATTCATTGTTTGTGTATTAGTGCTAAGTGTGATATTTTAGTGTGTACTTGAGTGTCTAATGATTTCTTTTTTTATATATATTGTTTTATACTTATATGTACTTATTCAAAATGTATTAGTCTTTTTGGCTAAATAAAGGATTTATATATAAATAGTTTGTGAGTGCTTTAGTTTTACTGTTTGTAAAGAAACTAATCTCAAAATGGGTCAAGGAGAAATTTGTTCTGAATATAGTTATGGATAATGCGCCATATCCTGGTGTATTGGTAGAAAAGCAGCCAGTCATCTTGGAAAGAAGTAGACATTGCGCAATGGCTTCAGGACAACAATATACTTGTGGATGGTATCAAGCTCAAGGCAGGTAGGTAGCCAGAACACATGCGAAACTTAATAGATATGTTGTCGACAAATATCTAAGGAAACATGGCCATGAGATATTACGACTACCACCGTACCACTGCAAATTTACTGCCATAGAACTAATCTGGGCACAGACAAAAGGATTCTACGACGTGCATCTAGCTGAAGAAGGATATGGGGATGACAAGTGCTGAGCTATGTGGGAAAAATCTCTACAGATAGATACCATGGAAAGATGGGCCTCTGTTGTTTAGCATATAAAATCTTTAATCGACACATGCTTCAAGAGAGAGCATATTCTGGAGAATGTAACACAAATTATTATCAACGTTCGGGATGATACCAGTTCGGATGATGAATTCACAGGCAGCGATTCCGACTGATTTTTTTTTATTCCATTTAAATTTATAAACATAGTTTTGTCAAACTCCTTTCCATTGGTTCGCCCATGCGTGCCATTCTTTGTGACCTTGAGTCGACTTGATTAGGAAATTAAAAGATGATGACGTGAACGACAACATTTATGATTTGGACTATACCATTTATTTGAGCTGAAGATTTTAATGTTAATTTTTCTGACATTTGTATCACTGAATGTAATAACGATTAGTCTACGGGAGTATCTGTTAATACAATTAAAAATAAATTTGCTTGTAATGTCAATAATTTTGTGTAAAGCATTGCAAATCAGTGCATGTATATAAATTTTAAAGATAAATATAGTTGAATTTTTATTTCATAATTCGACTTAATTTTTTTTGTTTCTTTCTAAGGAGCAACTGTACCAAATGGCATCCTGTGGGGTTGGGTTGATATGCCAAAAAAACTCGTAGCCCACCCACTAGTTGTGATGTTTATATTACAATAACTTCACCAACATTTTGGAGATTGTTATCCTCTTTCTGAATGGCAGTAACCGAAAGAATAAAACGTAGGAAATAAGGATAGATAGTCTCAATGGTGAACACCACTAAACATTACAGTGTAACTGTTTTTACTTTTTTCTAAAAATTTGGAAAAAATTGACTCATACAAGTGTATTTGGGTTAAAATTCTGTGCGAATTATTATTTTCTTGAATAAATAGTTATTTGATTTCTTCAATATATTTTTTTTATATATATACAGACTGTCTATTTTACGAGGGCCACACCAAATATCTTGCTTAATATCTATTGTAGAAGAATAAAGTTTTAGAAACAGTTATCCCATTTTTTGTAAGCTATATTTCAGTAAAAAGAAATTTGAAATCCATAGCCTACTTTATGAGATATATTACAAAAACCTGAAAAATAGGAAAACCACAAACGGTTGTAGCTTCCTTATTTGAGGAGATACGAAAAAAGTTAAAGGAATGAAAGTTGACGGCAAAGACAATAAGAATAATAACGTGTAACAAAAAAATCGAAAAATGCAGTTGGCTTTGACATACGCTATTGTGCAAAAATGAAAAATACATATCTCAAAGTAGGCCATGACGCCATTAATTCCGTTATTTTTTTCTCATTCCAACGATATAAAACATGTCACAGAAATTTTAACCGATAGTGTCAATATTTAATATTTTACGAATACCACAATTCATATAATTGAATCGTAACAATCAGCTGTGCCATAATTAGTGAAAAACAATGTATACAGTTATTAATAAATTTGACAGATTGTCACTGTTGTATGTTGCGTTGTCGAGTTCTAAGACAAATTTTATATCAGTAATTATGGTGTACACCAATAATAACAAATTCGATATGATTAGCATTTATTGTCAGTGCAATTTTGACGCTGAGATGGCATTCACAGTTTACGGAGATAGATTTCCAGATGCTCCGCAGCCAAATCGAACTATGTTTAGGAAGTTAGTTCAAAATCTAAAAACGCACGGTTCATTCTCAAAAAAAGTAGTAAGGCGAGCGCATGTTGCGGATAATGTAAGAAAAGTGAATAGAGTAATGAATTATGTTAACCAAAATGAGGAAACCTCTGAGACAAATTCAGAGAAACTGTCGCATAAAAAAAGACAGTGCAAGAAAAATATTGAAAAAAAAACGGATTTCGATGCTACAAAATGAGGAAAGTTCAACATTTAAATGAGAGAGATAAGCCAAGGAGAGTAAGATTTTGCAGATGGTTATTAAATAAGAAAAGGAATGACGCTCTGATATGTAGCAAAATTCTTTGGTCGGACGAATCAAATTTTTCTAATAATGGATTTTTCAATAGAAATATGCATTATAAGTGGACACGAGAAAATACACATTGGTGCAGAGAAACTGCTTTCCAAGAAAGATTTTCTACGAATGTTTGGTTGGGTCTTTTAGGGACTAAAGTAATTGGACCTTATTTTTATGATGGCAAATTAACCGCTCGTAGATACCTTAATTTCCTGCAAAACTAATTTCAAGATTTTCTTTATGAATTAACAGTGGCAGAAAGATTAAATTATTCATATTTTCAACAAGATGGGGATCCACCTCACACTGCTGTAATATGTACAAATTATTTAAATCAAGTTATGCCAGATAGCTGGATAGGCACCTATGGACCCATTCTATGGCCAGCTCGATCACCAGATATTACTCCCTTGAATTTTTTCGTCTGGGGTTACATTAAAGACAAGGTATTTCAAACTGCCCCTGAAAATAATGAGGACATCAAAACCAGAATTCGAAACGCATGTGAGGCAATTACTCCTGAAATGCTCCAAAATGTAATGCGTGACGTATCTCGTAGAGCACGTTTATGTGTCAGAATGCATGGTGCACAAATTGAGCATTTGTAGTTAGAAAAATAAATACACACAATTTCTTTTCAGTACAGTAGTAGGTAGTACTGTTATACATAGTTTTTCGTTTTTTACTTTGGATGTTCGTTTTGTACTTGTATTTTTATTTATGAGATATTTATTGGTTTGTATTAAATTGTAATAAATAATTACGGAATTATAATTATTATAAAGTGAATTTTTACTATTATGGCACAGCTGATTGTTACGATTCAATTATATGAATTGTGGTATTCGTAAAATATTAAATATTGACACTATCGCTTAAATTTCTGTGACATGTTTTATATCGTTGGAATGAGAAAAAAATAACGGAATTAATGGCGTCATGGCCTACTTTGAGATATGTATTTTTCATTTTTGCACAATAGCGTATGTCAAAGCCAACTGCATTTTTCGATTTTTTTGTTACACGTTATTATTCTTATTGTCTTTGCCGTCAACTTTCATTCCTTTAACTTTTTTCGTATCTCCTCAAATAAGGAAGCTATAACCGTTTGTGGTTTTCCTATTTTTCAGGTTTTTGTAATATATCTCATAAAGTAGGCTATGGATTTCAAATTTCTTTTTACTGAAATATAGCTCACAAAAAATGTTTCTAAAACTTTACTCTTCTACAATAGATATTAAGCGAGATATTTGGTGTTGCCCTCGTAAAATAGACAGTCTGTATATAGGAAAGGAAGTAGCAGCAAAATCGGCACAATTTTTTTGCCAAGATGTATCTAAATCACATCTAGATTCTCCATTTCTTCATAATAATTAACGCACAACTCTTGCAGAGATAAAAAATTAAAACGAAAATTTATATTTATTGGGGTACAGGGGTTACCAGTGGTGACAGGGGGCTAAAACTCGAGGAAAACATTTCTTTTCCCATTTTCGATCTACCAACTCTGAACTAGATCCAAACACTTCTGGGACCATTTCGCTTTATTCTGCTCTACCCTTTGTTACTTATTCTTGCCTCATATTTTTATTGCATTTTTTCTGCTAAATTATTTAGTAACGTCATTATATGTATTATGAATAAATAATAATCTAATTTATAACCGTCTATTTCTGATCGATCTTACCTTACCTAAATAATTGTAACTTTATAAAATGGAAATTCTAAGCTACAAATGTGAAAAACTAAAATTGTCAGATTGAAAGACTTCGGACTCGCAAGTTAAAATGTTCTTTGCCGACTTTGCTTTTAGAAATTCCTCACCTAAGTTTTCCTATTAATATATTATATATGTGTGTATACATGTATAAGTTTCGATTTGTTGAGTATACATTTTTATCTATACATGTGTTGACTTGCCAAATGTACCAAATGTGTATCTATTATTGGTGAATAAATTTCTATTCTATTCTATTCTATAAAACTATGTTTAGTGTTTAAGCTATTTACAGTTTTGATTCCCGACTCTGAAGCCAAACGTATTGCAATTTCAGTAACTTTCAGATAAAAAAGTGATTTTGTCTAATTTGCAGACAGTTATACGCGCAGGTAATAATCAGTGCAATCGACGAAGTAGGATTTTGTTATTTTTATTGTTTCTGTTCATTTTCAACGTGACAATTTGATAATATAAGAATTTTCAATTTTCTAAATTACAGGCATGGGAAACAAAAAGTTGTTGGAAGTATCAAACAAAATGAAGAGACAACAAAAGATAATGCCAAGTATCGAGAGAAACAAAAATTAGCTGTATTTGGTGATGATCAGTTGCAGAGGGAACGGAGAGCTTATGAGTCACAACATAAGAACGAGTATAGAGAGAAGAAACTGCTTCAGCAATCATCTCTTGCCACAAGTGATGAAGCTTTGAATAAAAAGAAGCCAAAAACCAATGCTGAATGCTGCAAAGATTATCGGCAAAGGAAGAAACTGCTTCCGAAATCATCTCATGGCACAAGTGATAAATCATTGATTAAAAAGAAGCCGAAAACTAATGCTGAACTGTGCAAAGCTTATCGGCAAAGGAAAAAACTATTGCAACATATTTCCCAAACTCGACCTAGTACTGATCACTCACAGAAAGCTACACAAATTGAAACTGTTGCAGAATTTTAATTGGATAATCAGGTTATCAGGTGATTATCCCAAGATAGTATAGATATATCACAAGGCGCTGTGCAAATTGAGACCGAGACGTTATCACTAATCTAGTACCGGGAATAATAATAATGCACGTGTGACTCCATAGTATATTCCGGGAATTCGAAGAATTCATCCAGGAAATCTTCAACCATGACGAATTCACCTTGAAGAGCAGCGTGATGAAATTTATCAAGTCGCTACCCAAAGTCATATGGAAATAGATGTGCAAAATGAATAGGTTCAACCAAGAGAAGATTCAAAACTATTACGTTGATGAAGCAGTGCACACAGAAATCAGTTTCATGGAAATTTGCATCAATATTTCAAGTTACAATTTCATAACGAAGAGAAAGGGATTAGCATAACTTTGCAAATTAGGAGACCTATTGAGTTAGATGTTGATTCTATTGGGTATTGGTGAAATTTGCTCTGCTCATTGTAAAATTTAAGATGAACAATGACAGCAGTGTATATCTCGCCAAAAAAAAAATATGGGCAACATCTTGAATTTTATTCACATATCGTTGATGATTTGTGAAGAAGCAGGATCTCGAGAAAAAATTATCATGTACAGTCCAAATCATGAATGTTGTCGTTCATGTCATCAATTTATGTAACAGAAAGGCACGTCTGCTGGGGCTATGACAGAAGTTCCAAGAGTAACGATGCACTTTAGAGATGAATAATACAACCGCTTGTTGTAGTCACAACCAACGTTTCCTCTTGTTATTTATATAAGTTTGGACGACATGTGGAGAGACACAGATGTGGTAAGAAGCACTACCTTTTTACCACATCTGTGTCTTTCCACATGTCGTCCAAATCTCTTTTCCAAACTTTATTGCCAATACTCTCTCTCCAGCTTTTTCTTGTTTTTTCCTGTCTTCTTCTTCCTTGCGGGTTCTAATTTAGAATTTTCTTTGGTATTCTGTCGTGTAGCATTCGTTGGGACATGTCTGTACCATACGAGTTGTTTAGTCCTAATATCATCTACAATGTCGTGTCATATGTAAATTGTATAAATAGTTTGTGAATGCTTTACTTTTACTGTTTGTAAAGAAACTAATCTCAAAATGGGTCAAGGAGAAATTTGTTCTGAATATAGTTATGGATAATGTGCCATATCCTGGTGTATTGGTAGAAAAGCAGCCAGTCATCTTGGAAAGAAGTAGACATTGCCCAATGGCTTCAGGACAACAATATACTTGTGGATGGTATCAAGCTCAAGGCAGGTAGGTAGCCAGAACACATGCCAAACCTAATAGATATGTTGTCGCCAAATATCTAAGGAAACATGGCCATGAGATATTACGACTGCCACCATACCGCTGCCAATTTACTGTCATAGAACTAATCTGGGCACAGACAAAAGGATTCTATGACGCACATATAGCTGAAGAAGGATATGGGGATGACAAGTGCTGGGCTATGTGGGAAAAATCTCTACAGATAGGTACTATGGAAAGATGAGCCTCTGTTGTTTAGCATACAAAACCTTTAATCGACACATGGTTCAAAAGAGAGCATATTCTGGAGAATGTAACACAAATTATTATTGACGTTCGGGACGATACCAGTTCGGATGACGATTTCACAGGCAGTGATTCCGACTGATTTTTTTTTATTCCATTTAAATTTATAAACATAGTTTTGTCGAACTCCTTTCAATTGGTACGCACATGCGTGCCATTCTATGTGACCTTGAGTCGATTTGGTTAGGAAATTAAAAGATGGTGACGTAAACGACAACATTCACGATTTGGACTATACCAATTATTTTAGCTAGAGATTTTAATGTTAATTTTGTCACTGAATGTAATAACGATAAGTCTACGTAGTAGACGTATAGAAGTATCTGTTAATACAATTAGAAATAAAATTGCTTGTAATGTCAATAATTTTGTCTAAAGCATTGCAAATCAGTGCATCTATATACATTTTAACGATAAATATAGTTGAATTTTTATTTCATAATTCGACTTAATCTTTTTATTTCTCTTTGTTTCGCAAATTTTATTCCTTATCTTGTAATCCTGCCTTCAAAAATTTAGTTAATCTGCCAAAGCAGAAAATATAGCTGTTCTTCGCGTGTTTTTCATAACGTAACCGGTTGATAAAACATCCACAAGTCGAGTTTCCTCCAAGGTCATCTTATTCCACTATTATGGACTATTTTGTTATCCCTTGCTAGAAAAATAGGATTTTTGGAACTCCTATATTTGCCAGAAAAAGAACTCAAACAAAGAATTTCGAAACAAATTTGGTAATGGGAAACAGTTGAATAGAATAGAATTCATGTTAATATACATATACTTACAAGTATTTACACAAGTCAAACTTATGGATAAAAGGAATAAAATTATTGCAGTATACATATATTATTAATAAATAGATAAAAACAATTACGTTACAACATAAAACATTAAAGAGCTATAGTGTTTAGAACATATTTGTAAACAGCTGTCAGTTAGGCACAGTGTTTAATTTCCTCACAAATGTCCTCAGCTGTAAAGAAAGCCTTACTGATGAAGAACATTTTAATTGTAGCTTTGAACTTATCCATGGGTAGCTCTCTGATTTTGGGGGGAAGACTATTAAAAAGCTTAACTCCAAAATGATTTACGTCTGTTTGTCCTTTTGTTAACCGTGTGAAGATCGTTCTTAAATGATCCTTGTTCCTGGTTTCACGATTATGGATTTCGTTATTAGATAGGTATTCATTAGTTTGTTTTTTAATGTATGTTAAGCATCCCAACGTATATAGACAGGGCAATGTTAGAATTTTAAATTTTACAAAAATATCCTGCGTTTTGCTTCTGTAATCTACTCCAGCCACAACTCTAACCGCTCGTCTTTGTAAACTAAAAACTCTGTGTCTGCATGCGATAATAGCATATGACATACGAGTGTGGCATAGTGCAAAATATGCTGACCTAAGAACTTGTATCGAGACAGTTTGGGATAACTGTCGAAGACAATATATATTTTTAGTAAGGGTAATGGCCCTGAGTGCCCCATTGCTGTTTTGGGTCTAGAAATACTCCTAGAAACTTTATATAAGTTGGATTATTGTCTACATCACTTAGATCACGAAAAGAGGAAGTCAAGATTATTATTTTATCTGGATTTAAGCGTAGTCGATTTATTGCGGACCAGTTCTCTGCCCTTGACTGTGCCGATATACTTTTGGCTTTCAGAGTGTTTAGGTCAGTGTCTTTTAGTATTAGTGTAGTGCCATCTGCATATAATAAACAGTTTACATCAGTAAGTGCTGAAGACAGGTCGTTAACGTACAATAAAAATAACAATGGGCCCAGGATAGAACCCTGGAGCACACCAACACTTACATAAGGTTTTTTTAGATTTAACTGAGTCTAAGCTTACTGAACACGATTAGAGAAATATGACTGCACAAGATGGCGACTTGCACCACGAGGGCGCTGTGAGCCTAATATAATAAAAACTGTATACAGAACCGCCAACAGGTTTTTCAGGAGCGGAACGACTAAGTTCATTTTAGCGGGTAACAACAGGTTGCGATACCGTGTCTTCATTTTGTGGAGTAGGCAAGAAAGGAGCTTGGAAGGTGTGGATGGCAGATCCTAATATTAATTATGCTTTTGAGCCACTGCTAATGGGAAGACACGCAGATGAAGACCATGCGTACCGTGTAAAGATTTGCAATGCAACATCTCCCTATCCCAACTATCTTTTTACAGATTCATCTCAACAAAATTTGACTACTACTACTGAATTTTGTTGACCCGAAGAACATTAAAATTGATATCAAACATGAATATGTAGATAAAATGTCCAATTTTTGACATTTAAATGACATATTGGCCACCGTATTAAAAAAAATAATAAACATTTCAGACATCATGTTTTAGTATACAACACATATTTAAAAGTGGATTTTATTAAAAAATATGGTGTTTAAGTGGATCAGTCTATGTCTAAAACCAGTCTCTCAACCCCTCATTTCATGACATCATTACCGGTAGTGGGGAGTCCGACATTTTTGTGGTCTGGGGCGTTTTTTGATCTTTGATATATGTAGAAACTATATCCAAAAGGGCATGTTTGCCGCCAGCACTGAATTATTTTTATACTATCCGACCGCACTAGCATGAAAAGACAAATTATAACAATTTAACAAATCTTGTAACTGTTATCAGTAATGTTGCGAAAGTAGAAGAATCGTCTATTTGGATAGAAAATATTGGGGAAGTTAAAAAAGTTGAAATGAAAAATACACAAAAGAAAAAAACACAGTCCCTCATAGTATATGTGCGCAATGTCGGCGGATTTACATGTTGCTAACATTTCTGCAAAAGCTGAAATGTCAATATAAATTATGAAAAAGAAACATTATCTGATGTTTGGACCAGACATCCGCTAAAAACTAGGTATAAGTTTTCGTATTTTCAACATGTACACTATTATTTTATACCTATTTCCCTATTGAAACAACACATATTCTTTATTATAATAGATACGACTTTTCAAAACTGATTACACACATTGCGTTCCCAATAATATTAGTTATATAAATTAAAAACGTCGATACATTTGTGAAACTGTTTTAAACACATACTATACTACCATAAGAAATACGTATGCGTCGCAACACGTTGCAAACAGCTCCCGTTTTGTACATGGAAACAGGCTCACTTGTTAGAAACGTTTCCGAAAATGTTTCTTAAAATGCTTCTTGGGACCTTTTATGCTGCAGCCTGCTTTTTGTATCATGAGGAGGCACATAAAACCTGTGCATTTAACATGGCATGGGACAATTACAACCGTTTATTTAAATTCGCTTTTTGTTAATAAAAACATTAATACTTCTTTATTTAATTTATTATTATTATACTCTTCGCAAATACAAAACGAAGAGTATATTGCATTCGATCGGCACATTTCTAAAACTGGTAATATTGCTCGTAGAGAAAACATTTTCATATCACTGTGTTGGTGATCGAATTCTGAACAACTTTCAAAATGTCCGTGTCTGCCCATCCATCCGTCACATTTCTTGTAAGCACGATAACTTAAGAACAAAAAGTCCGATTGTTTTGAAATTTAGACAGTAAGTTAGTGCTAGCTAGAGGAAGAACCGTGAACAAAATCGATCAATAAATATAATAAGAATGGTGTCAATTATCTAAATTTATTAGAATAGAATAGAATAGAATAGTTTATTGGCCCAAACTAACATACACAGTACAAAGGGCAGGTCACAATATTCAACATTACTAGTACATAGATAAAAGCTCAGTATATAAAATAGTAATCACAAAAACAAAAAAAACAGTTAAAATATTAAGACAAGATTATTTTAGTTATAAAATAGATAAAATTATATATGGGACAATAGACACATAATACATAATTTCTTTTCCTTTCTTCCTAACACATTTTTACTCATTTAAGAATTAAACTTATTTACAAATTCATCCAATGTGTAGAAACATTCATCAATCAAAAATTTTTTTATTTCTGATTTAAACTTTGTGTAAGATGCAATTGATTTTAGATGTTCAGGGAGGTTATTATATAGAAATACGTTACTATAATGTGGCGATTTTCTGAATGTAGTTGTTTTATATTTATTAAGCAATAGCGTATTAGAATGTCGTGTCTCATAATTATGTATATCTTTTTGGCTCTTATAATCTGAATAGTAATTTTTTACATAAGTAACACATTTTAGAATAAAAATGCATGGGAACGTTAATATTCGCTTTTCTTTAAATGTACTTCTGCAGCTTTCTCGAGAACTTAGGTTAAACAATAGTCTGATTATTCTTTTTTGACAAATAAATATTCTTTCCCATCCTGTAGTCTGTCCCCAGGAAAAAACGTTAAATGATAGATGACTATACGCAAAGGCATAATATAAATTCATAAGGCCCTTTTGATCCAAACACGGTTTCATTTGTAGAATGGCATAATATGCCTTGTTTAATTTGGCACCGACAAAGTCCAGGTGTGCAGTGAATGAAAGATTAGAATTAAGCCAAGTTCCAAGGAATTTGGCATTGTCAGAGAAATTTAAATTAAATTGTAATTGCGCTTCTGCGGAAAGCTGTTTTCTAATAAAGAAGTTAATGTAATTCGTTTTGCTTTCATTGAGAATTAGCCTGTTTCTTTGACACCATGTATCCATTTCCTTATACACCAGTTTTATGTTTGCTTGTAGTTCTTCAGGAGTTTCAGCCGTCACAGTGACAGTTGTGTCATCCGCAAACATAGTGATCTTCCCTTTTGTGACAAATCTTGGCAGGTCGTTAACATATAGTAAGAAAATCAATGGACCCAAAACTGACCCCTGAGGAACTCCAATCGGGACATCATGCTGCGTTGAAAATTGTTCTTGAATTTTTATTATAATAGATCTATTTTGAAGATATGAATTGATCCAGGATAACAGAGGACCTCTTATGCCTAAGTAATACAGTTTGTCCAATACAAATGATATATTAATACTATCGAAGGCCTTACTTAAGTCAAACATAATTGAGACTACAAGTTTACCCTTGTCCAGTTCAGCGTAAATGTAATTTAAGAAGTTGTAGCTTGCTGTTTCTACAGATTTTTTTGCTCGAAACCCGTGTTGATTGGTTGTTAATAGGTTGTTTTGCTCTACAAATTTTATAATAATGTTATAAACACAGCGTTCTAAGATTTTAGAAAATTCAGGTAATAAAGATATTTGTCTATAGTTATCTATTTGTAAGGTGTCTCCTTTCTTGAATAGTGGGAAAGCTAGTGCAATTTTCATCTGCTCGGGAAATTCACCGTTCTGTAAAGATAGATTTATAATTCTAGTTAAGGGACATATAATATAATTCTGGATTATTTTTATCAATTTGGGGGATATATAGTCAATTCCATGACAGCCTTTGTTTTCCATCCTATTGATTATATCAGCAATATCATCTTCAGTAAAAGTAGGAACGAGAATTGTGTTTAAAGAGCTGACGGACAAAGTACATGGAAGAGAAAGGTTTTGGCCAAAATGTTCATGATTTTTTTGTTACATGTATGAGAAAAATAACTTGCAAAAACTTCAGACAATTGTTTATTATCAGTGACGATATGATTGTTGTTCATGATCGCGATGTTGGAATTACTTCTTTGCTTACCTAAGTTCTCGTTTATAATTTTCCATGATTCTTTGATTTTGTTGAAGGCCGAATTGATTCTGCAATTGTAGTGTTCTCTTTTAGCTACCATAATTTGCCTTTTATATTCCTTTTTACAACTTACATATGCTGCTTTAACTTGATCACAGTTTGTTGCTACCATTAATACGTGAAGTTTATTTAACTGATTATTTAGAATTTTTAAGTTTTCTGAATACCACTTCTTATTTTTATAATTTTTTTGTTTGCTATATCTGCTGATAAGTGGGCAGCTACTTTCTAAGCACCAATTAATGTTAGTCAGAAATTCCTCATAAGCCTCGTTCACATCACATTTTGTATAAAAGTTATTCCACTCTATTTTGTTCAAATGAAATATTAGCTGTTTTAAATTGGATTCTTTCATAACACGAGTTTTATATGAAGTTACAATCTTTTCAACTTTATCGTGGCTTGTTAAGTTTAAGGAGAGAACATGTGCAAAATGATCGCTCAAGTTGGGGTTGATGATTTTTGAGTGATAACTTTCTGTAGCAATATTTGTTATTACATAATCAATAGTGCTACTAGAAGTGACACCATTAATGTTTGTGAATATTCGCGTAGGTTGATTTGTTGTTACTTGTAGTTGAAATGATTCTAAGATATCGAATAAGATTTTAGTACATAAGTCATTTTTGTTATCATAATGAATATTAAGATCGCCTGTTAAAATAATAGAAGAGAATTTATTGATTATATACTTCAGAGCTGCTGTTAGTTTATTGGCAAAAATTTTAATGTCACCGCTACCTGGTCTATAGACATTCAGTACGCCTATATCAGTATTCCCTGTAACATAACTTATCCCACAAACTTCAATATGGCATTCATCTGAAAAATCTTTGATTGATAAAATTTCTTTTGAATTAGTACTGCTTATGGCATATATTGCTGAGCCACCATGAATGTGAGTTTTTCGAGAGAAGTGTGTAAGAAGTTTATAGCCTGGTAAAGAAACGCTCTCAATGTCTTCATTGACATACCAATGTTCACTAATGCATAAAATGTCACTATTGTACTGATGTGTAAAACATTCAAGTTCATTTAGTTTATTATTAAGACACTGAATATTTATATGAACAACATTACATTAAATTCACGTATTTAAGTTATATGATATCGCTACATTGCAGAACCAGTTAACTAGGCCATAGACCCTAAGTTTATCAAAACAGCAATAAATCTGTCACAAATGCGATAAGATTATGGACCAAGCTTTGGTGAAAAATCTTTGGATATATATATACTAAGGCTCGAATATATCTACAGCTACCAGTAGATGATACTGAGATAATTTGTTTGTTATAAAGCGCTTCTCTTGATTTTATATCAGCATTTTATTTAATATCTATTATTTTTATTTTTATTATAATTATGCATTTAACAATTTAATTATTTCAGTTTTGATGAAGATTCGTCAAGAGATTGGTCGGAGGAAGATAAACGAGATGGTTATGAAGAAAAACTACCTCATGAATTGGATCACGATTACATAACCAATCGACCACCTCTTAACAATGGTAACCGTTTTCTCTGTTATGTTTATTTACTCAGATTATAGTTCATTATTTTTTAGGATTGACGAATACTTCTCACCTATCAAAGAGCTATAAGATGAAACATTTCATTAAACCTAGAAAAGAGAGCCAAACTTTACATGTTCTTAAAAGAACCATAGTGCGACTAGAAAGGAAACTGAAATATTACCAAGATCTGTATCAAAAAGCATCAAACAAATTACATAGCATACAGCATTTATTACAGGAACTGAGAAGTAAAAACCTGATATCAGAGGAGGTTTATCAAGAAATAATGTCATGCAAATAAGACCATTGTGGCGGATTTTAAGTGAACAAGGTCACTTAATAAAAATCAATGAAGGCATTATATTTTTACAGGCACGTATTTATTGTATTGTAATTAATTTGTTAGGTCGAACGTACAACCTAAAATTCAAGACATAAAATTTGTGATATCCCACTTCTGATTTATTAATCAGGAATTCAGAAGTGGGATTCGATCACGTATTATAATAGTAATTAATTAGAGTGTAATTTTCTACATTCAGAAAAACATATGATACCTTTCGAGGCCTATTTCATAAAATATTGTCATCATGGGAAAATTTAGGGGATTTTTAAATGCAAATTATTTTAATCCTGATCAGCATAGTACTCGAAGTGGCACCAGTACTTTAAGGCATTAGAGTGTCACAATTAGAAAATATTAGCTGTTACATTTTTAAGCACTTTCTTCAAACGACATTCTTAAGTTTTCATTAACTGTTTCCTTATTAATATTCAGCATCAGAAGTTAAACAAATCAGATTTTAAGTGAATTGTGGGGTTTGCGTCTTAAGGCATTGTATGAATTTCTGGAATTGGTCTTCTTTGCTATGGCCTTTGGATACCATTTCTATCATGTAAATAATAAAAGTGTTTATTGAAGTATTAATTTTGTGAATTGTACGTTTATATTCCATTTTTTTTGTAACATGATGCAAATAGCATGCAAATAAATATATGGAGATGTATATAGAAATTTGTTTTTGTCCTTACTACACTTCAAAGGATTTTACAACTGCAGAAGGTATCTCTTTTTCTACTGCAGTGCCGCTATTAATGAATCCAGCAAAGGCGTCCAAGTAAAAGTTCAAATATGTAAGAAAAATAAATTTATCCTTGTGACGTCTCACAACGTGAAAGATGTAAAAACGAAAAAACAAAATATTTTTAACAAACTGCAATCAAAATTTTTCAGAACATGAATGACGTAATACTGCATTTGGACGAAATCGTTCAGACAAATCCCATATTCTATAATAAAACTTTCAAAATGTTCCTAAGTGTAGTGGCGAAAGGCGTAAATCTCGATCAGGATGTAGCGTCGAGCTCAATTTATAATGCAAAATTTAGAAAAAGTTCATGGGCCAGTTTTTACAGTAAAAACCAGCAAGGAGATTCCGCAGACCTGTTCGTGGGGCAGAATACTCTGAAACCGACCCACTGCAACATCCATTGATCAGAATAGTCAATTTGTAAGTTTGAGGAAAAATTCCCCTAGATCCAAAATTCGTGTAAAAACGACCATAGTGGGTATCACCATTGGAGTGACTCAAAAGCGAATTCGACTCTTTTTTGATCAACTCTATCTAAGATTGAAAACCGGCATGCGATTCTGTGGCGTGACTTGGAGAACTGAATTCTCGGCTTAATTTTGATCCCGTCATGTCTATGACAGTAATCCAATTATTCACAGAGTCTATCAATGGTTATTATAGTCTAAAAAGTGTTTCTCAAGTGCTAATTTATAAGAAGGAGATCTGAGCAGAAGTATAGCGACAACAAAATACGACGGAAGGCACATAATAGCAGCTGTGGTAAGTAGACTTTTCTATAGTTGTCTTTGTGGGTCTTGAGTTGTAAGAATCCGCCTGAGAGTGGAGGTAGCCACAGACTGTTGTAAAGGCATGTATGGTGCCAGATATGTATAGATTTTTGTCATGTCCTGCAGACTTAATAATAATAATAATAATCTTTATTTCCCAATCACAAATACAATTAATTGATAACCATACAAGTAATTTAGGAATAATAACTTTGTTGAAAGTAGGGAAGCCTAATGTACATATAACAATTACATATTAAAAAGATCTTCATAACAGATTTGGTATGTCAAATCACTATTATAATAAAATACTAAATAAAAACATGAACTTTGAATTTGAAACATTTGATATTTTTATATGAACCTAATTTGTACTTAATGATTTTTTTTATTTATTTATTTATTTTTTTTTTTTAATAGGTACAACCTAATTCATATTACATTTACTTACATTAATAACGCACTTGTAATTATATAGAAAGTAGCTAATAATAATTAAAAACGTACATAAAGACAATACATGTATAAATAAAATATCTAATGTGCATACAGAAAAAAGAAACAAATACAATTTATATATATTTAAAAAATGTTAAAGTAAGATTTTTTTTAAATTACTTTTAAAAGATTTTAGCGACTTTGAGCTTTTAACTTCAGTTGGAAGACTGTTATATTCATTTAATCCTTTAAAGAACAGACAATTCATTGATTTCTTAGTATTGGTTCTACTGATATGCATATTATCCCTACTTCTGGTGAGGTAGTCATGAACTTCATTATTAAAGGTAATGTTTACATATAGGTATGATGGTAGGAGTTTATTTAAAATTTTATACACAAAGACCATAGTTAAGTATTTAGCTCTTAACTCTACTGAGAACCATTCAAGGCATTTCAGCATCATATTAATGGGAGTATATCGGTTGCAATTAAGTATTATTCTCATTCCCCTATTTTGCAGCTTTTGGAGAAAGGCTTTACTATTTTTGTCCAATAAGTACAATAAAGAAGCGCAATAGTCAAAATGTGGTTGTATTATAGTTTGATACACTGTGATTCTGGTATTCATTGTCAAATTAGTGGCCACCCTTGAAAAAAAGAACAGTTTCTTTGATATTTTTTTTTGAGTATAATTAAAATGGCTTTTAAATGTTAACTTGTTATCGATAATAAATCCAAGGTATTTTATTTCAGGTACCATCTCAATTTTATTATCATATATATTTATGTTAATCTCATCTATATTAATATGTGCATATTTCTGTCTAGTTGATAAAATCATGAATTTGGTCTTAGTAACATTGAGTTTGAGTTTTCCGATATTAAGGTACTTTTCAATATTTTTTAATTCAATGTTCATTTTTTCAATAGCAGCAGGTAAATTTGTGTTACTAGTAGAAATAAGAGAATCATCAGCAAATAAATTGAGGAATTCAGAATCGATGTGGTAATTCATATCATTAATATATATGATAAAAAGAAGGGGGCCTAGAACACTTCCTTGAGGAACTCCAAAATTAATAATAATTTCTGATGACTCAATAGAGTTTACTTTTCCACGTTGTTTTCTGTCAGTTAAATAGTCAGCTATCCAGTTTAAAACTATGCCTGAAACTCCATAAGACACATGGTATTGGGTTCATTTACACCGCTTCTGTAGTGTTTGTATGGTAATGGCCATGGGCCAACAAATTTTGTCAGAGATCCTCAACTCCGACTACCCCGTCTCTCTCTCGCCTCTGGTCAACAGGTTTTGAGTGAGGCATGCAGTCCAGTTCTCATATGTGGATGGTTGTATAGGCTTAAAAATACTATTGAAATACTTGATGACTTTTATTTACCTAATTATAACAAAATAAGCAATAAAAAAATGTAATAAATACTTGGTTAGAACTTATACAGATATATTATATTTTTTCACATGAATATTATTGTGTAACGTCTCGTTTATATCTTAATATGGTCCTACCGAAATGAGTGCATCAGGTAAAAGAACTGGAATTTCTGCAAAAGATGAATATTTGAAAAAGTTAAATAAAAAATAATGGAATGCTATGTATATCAGTACGTTTTTTGAAGCCTCTTTCTATGCTCTATTCATTCCTGTATTAGCATTGAATCTTATAATATATAAATTTAAAGTTCTTAATTGAAAAATAATTTTTGGCCACCCTGTACAATTTTAGGAAATGAAAATTATTCAAAAACATTAACTAGATGTCTCGTAACTGGTATTCACATAAGTTTTTCTTAAAACCCATAATTGTGACTGTGGTGATTTTTTTAATATCCATCTGCAGTGACGCAAAATTTCAAATTTCATTTTGAAAGTTTCAATTTCAATATGAAACTTCTGAAAGTTTCAACGTACCCTCATAAATTTCTGAAATATCTGAATTTTATGAAAATTTCAGATTCATCTGAAAATTTGCACATTTTTGAAACTTTCATGAAAGTTTCAGCTGCAAAATCTGTATTTACATTACATCAAATGAAATTTCGCATGTTTTTTTTAACTTGTTTTCACCAATGATGATTAACGTCTAGTTTTAACATTTATTTTAGAGGTTAGGTTAGCTTTATCATTTCTTTCATTCCTTTCTAGGTTGCTATATAGGTTCAATAATTTTTGCATTAATAAGAAAAACTTATTTTTAATGAAAAAATATATCAATATAATTTCACTGAGGTCATTGATTAATGACGTAATGGTAATGTATTATGTTAGAGTTTGAATTTTAATCTGAATTTACCGGGGACCATATTCTTGAATCAGGGAGTGGAAGATGTGAATGTTTTATCTCTTTTCACCTCGTTACGTTTCCTTCTTTCTCCGGAAATGAGCATTCTCTTCAATGGAGAATACCGGTCCAGGAGATTTTGAAAATATATTGACAAATTATCTACTCGAGTATTTTGAAAAATGTATTATTATTTTTACTTTTCACGAATATGATTGTAAGTTCTAATCTTATCAAGGAGAAAACAAAATAGGTTTTTTATATTAAAAAGAAACAATGAAAAGGAAAAATTTATGAGACTATATAGTTCCAAAGTGGGAGTTATTTTTCATTAACCCTCGGAAATTAAATAAATTACGAATGTTATACAGAACTTAAGTTTCATATTATTTCATGAAATATATTAATAAAATTTCACTTAATATTCATAATATTGGGGAAATATTCAATTAAGTTTCATAAAATGAAAGTTTCAATGAAATTTCATGAAAGTTTCATGATACTTAATATTTTATTTTATATCTTAGCAATTTTATAAATTTCAGACCAATTTCGAAACTTTCACAAAAATGTCATTGAAATTTCACAAATTTTAAGTTTCATGAAATTTTGCATCTCTTAGCGTTATAATAGAACTAAGGTTTCATCGTTTCGTGAAATATTTCCATGAAATTTCACTTAACTTTCATAATATTAGGGAACTATTTAATAAATTTTCATAAAATGAAAGTTTCATTGAAATTTCACGAAAGTTTCATGATGCTTACTGTTTAATTTTATATTTCAGAAATTTCATAAATTTCAGATGGATTTCGAAACTTTCACAAAAATGTCATTGAAAATTTCGCAAATTTTAAGTTTCATGAAATTTTGCATCACTGTCCATCTGCAGATTGCATTATTTCAACAAAAAAATTCATTACATCCAAGTGGTTGGGAGATATTCAATGCTAATATAGGAATGAATAGAGCCTAGAAAGAGTATGTTCGAAAATAATTTCCAGTTATAGACTTTTTTATCTAGTTTACTTGCAATTTTTTTTTAAATTTCTAGCTATCGTAGAACTCGAGATATCGAGGTCCGACGCACTATTGCCCCACCCTGTATATTATAATAATATCAATCCTATAAATTGTTTAAACACGGAGAAAAGAACTAAAAACACATAGGTAAACAATGCACATCTCGTCAAATCAAGGAAAATATTATTGTACAAAACATGTAATTGTCTATACAAAATGAAAACGAAATTTAAAAATACTTCAATAGCTGATAGCATAGGACAGTTAAAAAAGCAAACGAAGACTACGAATTTCACGTTAATTACTTTGGAAGATTGAGGTTGTGTGTCCTCAAATCTCGTCAGCTATTAAATTGTGCATGTGCCCTATGATAGAGTCGGGTACAATTTAAGCTGACTTGTGTGATGGCCGCTAAAACGTCTGAACTAAGATTTTATTCGACGCATAAAAAATGCCAGTAGTTCTCAAACAGTTTTCTCATGTAACAGCAATGATGTCGCTAAATAATTATAAAAAAATAGGAAAGATGTTATAAAATTAATAATTTAGTAACTTTGTCATTTTAGTGGAATTGTGATTATACAGTGTCCACCATAAAGTTGGCTACATATGGGAAAGGATTGTATTATTGACATTTCTAAAAAACTCTATTGGGGGTTCGTTTATGCATGTCCGACAACAAAATATTGCATTTTGACACATGTCATATGATCACCGGTTTGGCAGGACTGTAAAAAATAGTTGACGGTGGTACCGAAAAATGGGTCAAATTCTTAAGATATTGAAAATCTTTATTAAGAAAAAGTGCATAGAATACAACAAGGACCCCATATATCAAGCAGATATGAGGAAAATAAAAAAGTGCAAATTGTACCCCTACCATTAATTACTATATGAAAAATCATAAATTCTTGTGTCTATTTTACAAATATTGATTAGTTTTGACAAAAACTTTATGTATTTTAGTTGAATAAAAGTATTTGCATGTAAAAAAAGAAACGAACCCCCAATATAGTATTTTTTAGAAATCTCAATAATACAAATTTTCCCATATGTAGCCAACTTTATGGCGGACACTCGAGGTATATAGGCTCGGGCACAAATTAAACTGATAACAGAAAATGAATTGCCCAATTCAGTCAATAACAATTCTAAAACGTGTAATATGTATATACCAGAAAATTGTAAGATTTAGTGGTTTGACATTATTCGTTTGATGGATGAATATCCACTATTTACCACTAAAAATAACTTAAATATTTCATGCAAAGACGTTTTTCATATTTAGAGTGGCGTAGAATCTTGGTAGACATACACTGACAATGTCTTTAGGCCACTGCTTTAAGTTTGTGTGCAAGAGATAGTGAAAACGTATACGCAACATTAATTCATACATCGGTCATTTTAAACTGGACCCGACCCTACTACAGCTCCATTGCTTACTCATTTGATACTTTCCAAGTTTGATATGTAATACACTATTACAGTACGTACTAGCACATTTGTTATTCCAAACATTTGTGAATATTAAATAAATGTATTTCAAATCATACATACCATCTTCTTCCGCTTTATGCTTCTTCATATGCCTGTTGAATAACCACTTACTGGCAATCCTATAGGGACAGGACGTACACTCGTGTATTTTATGATTCCGCCTTTGATGCAGTCTCAAGTGTCTTTCTCCACTTACCCGATCTGAAGTTTTAAAGTTGCAGTCTGGACATTCAAACAAGTCCTTATCTTTATTACGATCCCTTAAACTTTCCCTAAAAAATGGTGGAAATTTAAATACAGAGGTACATACAGGGTGTTTCAAAGTTAAATGTACACAGGAGAAATTAAATAAAATGGTATATATACTTCATGGGTTTGTTCTCATTCAATAAGTCTGATTGCCATACATTCAATACAAACAATAAAAATTATCAAATGCAATGCACAAATGTCAAAAGTATAATGATTTGATATTTTAAATTGCAATAGGTGTACCTACGGGCAATTTACATCACTGAAGTCTAATGCTAGGGTTGGAGGAAAGTAATTTAACAGGATTACTCAGTATCACCCTTACTGTAGATTCATTTGGACCTAATTGCTAAAAGCGTGGAGTTAAAATGTCGCACAGTGGGAAATTTAGTAATTTTTTTGACAAAAGTCCATTTGATGCACAGTTCGTGGGCGATTTGAATAATATTTTTTTAATACTCATGAATGATTCTAGTTTACCCTTCAATTGCTACAATTTAAATTTCTATTCTTCTGATGAACATATGTGACCCAAAATTGGAACATACAGGTTTTCAGGATCTTTTCGATATATAATTTATTAATCTAGGTTGTTTAATTAATTGTATGTATGAATAAAGTAAAGTAAATTTATTGATGTCAAAGTACATTATTTCAATGCTTACATAAGTCAGAAACAGTTTTATATTATTACACAAACACCACAAATTTAAAAGTAGCATTTTTTTTTTTTAAAGAACGAAAAAATAATTTTACAATACATATTACATAAGTTTGTTTGTAGACGAGACATGGCTTTCCCGCGGCACAGAGTCCCCTAGGTTAAGAACGTGGTGTCTACCATAAATTCTGCTACACTGTAATATGCCCTGTTTAAAAGACCATTTTTTACGATATTTAAAAACTTATTTTTAGGCAATTTTCGGATTTCATCTGGTAGTTTGTTATAGAACATGGGTCCATAATAATTTTCAGCATTTCTACTTCTGCTGAGCCGTAAATATTTTATTGACAAGTTTTGTTTCTTGCGTGTTTCATAATTATGATGTAATTTGTTTGAAGTATATTCTGCTTTATTTTCGTGTACATATTTTAGACATTCATAGATATACATAGATGGGACCGTTAATATTGTTAATTCAATAAATTTGTTTCTAACATTTGCTCTATAGTTGAGCTTTAACATAAATCTAATTACTTTTCTTTGAATTGAAAAGAGTCTTTTTGTATGACACGAGTGTCCCCAACATAGGATTGCATACGAATATGTTGATTGGAATAACGCGAAATAAGCTTTTAAAACTACGTTTAGCGACAATATGTGAGATAAATTTCTTAATAGATATGCACATTTACACAATTTTGGACATATATATTCTATATGAGCCTGCCATGTTAATGTTGAATCTAGGATTACCCCTAGGAATTTTACCGATAAAAATTATTCAAATCGGCCAACAACTGTGCGTCAAATGGACTTTTGTCCAAAGAAAGTGCTAAATTTCCCACTGTCGGTCACATCGTACTGAATCGACGCAAGCTACAATAAATGTTTGGATTTGTGATATTGCCGAGTTACATTTAGATGGTAGACAATAGTATTGCACTAGATGTGACAAAGCAATTTCGTGGTCATGCAAAACAAATATTAAATCACATATTTGTTCTGAAAATCATAAACGGAGTGTAGGTGGCTTTACCAGTCACACGCAACATAATTTTAACTTAGAGTTAGTAGAATTTATAAGATGTAACAGAGGATCATACTGTATGGTCACTCAAATGTCCGAAGAGACCCAAGAATCCAATTGAAGGCATACCAAATAATCAAATCAAATCTCTGAACAAGAAGTCAAGCGAAATAGATCAAAAAATCACCAAAAACTCAAAGATACACTCCCCAGTTACCGTTCACGATATGATCATCAATACTTATGTAACTAAACTAAATAAAGAAAAATATACTGATAGAGTAGAATTAATTTCTAAACTTAGAAAACGCTTTGTAGCACAATACAATATTGACACAGTTGCTCATTTTACAGGAAGCAGAATGTATATTTTGATGTTCGACCTCAAACAACCCTCGACAATATCTCCAACCCAACCAATACAACGAAGTAATAATGTTCAAGTTCACGTCGATATTTAAAATTTTATATGCAAATGTTAACAGCTATATACCAAAAAAACACATTATAAACAATATTATAGAAAAAAAAGTGTATCAATTGTACACTCTTTGTAGAAACAAAAACAAAAAAAACTAGCAACACAAAATATCGAAATTGGGATGTCCTACAATTTGATGGTAATATTGTCAACAACAATGTGAGAGGAGGAAGTCTGGTCCAAATACACCCTGGCTTAAAGATGAGCAAAGACAATCCACCAAAAATAAATAATCCTTTATGTGAAACTACCCATTTCACAATACCATTTCTTGAAGACAAGTTACATATATTTTTAGTGTACATTCACCCAACAGCCAATATTGAGCAAACGATATTCACGAAAGCCGCATTATATAAATACTGTGTCATCATAGGCGATTTCAACATCAATAGGAACAAACAAAAGCAGCTTAACAATTTCCTCGAAAACTCCAATTTCACAAAAGCAAATACGCCCCCTACGTTCCACATGGCAAACAACCCAGACACAACACCAGATTTGTTACTGAATACAAATAACCTTAAAAGCAACATAGAGAAAATCGAAACACACCCAGACATTGGCTCCGATCATTCAGCAATAGAAATATCCATAAATTCAAACAGGAAAATTGACGACCAAGAAGAAAAGAGAATTAACTACAACAAATGTAATATGGAAGAGGTTAACGATACTATGACAAAATACATTGAAGATACACAAAACTTACCAATGGACAAGGACAGAATCAAACAATTTAACGAAAAGCTGATGACCACAATCATGGAAAATACATCCAAAGAACGAGTGAGATATTACACATACAAACTGCCACCATATATTATTAGAATGATAAAAAACAAAAGAAAAATGTATAGAGAATATTTAAGTCAGCCAAGTGAGGATTATAAGAGACATATTAATAATTATAATAAGGACATTCAAAAACTAATAAGGCAATATAAAGAAAACAATTGGATGAAAACGTGTACCGAAATAAATAAGCAACAAGGGAAAAACTACTGGCAACAAATTAAAAAACTCACTCACTACAAACCATACCAGGGGATACCTGCCCTAGAAAAAAATAATAGAACATATAATTCGGACACAGAAAAAGTACAATTATTCGCAGAACACTTCACAGAAACCTACATGGAAAACAACAACCCACAGTTCAATGATGTACAATATGAAACTGTCAATAACTGGTATGATACATATTTCTCAGAGAACCTAGTGCCAGACGCGAAAGAAATAGATAGATAGATAATTTATTGATGTTCATACACAAAAAACAGTGTTTACACAGGTCAAAGGGAATAGTCTATGAATAAACTTACATTAAAATTAATTAAAATTTACATTGAAAAATAGTTAAAAATCTAAGACAAAGTTAATAAATAATGAAAGACAGAAACATAGATAATACGCTTAATGCAACAAAGCCATATATAGAACATACACAATACTAGTAAATTGTAATAGGTATAGGATTATATTGCAAGCCCACAGATCTCTCAAAATATTTACATCATATCTGTAAAATCGTTAACGAGGTACTCCTCAAAGTTGTAGAAAGCTTTTTTCTTTAGGTATGATTTAATTTTGTGTTTATAGATGTTAATTGGTGAGGTTTTTAATTCCTCTGGTAAAACATTAGATAGATGAAGAAAGCTACTTTAAAGTACTACATAAAGGTAAAAACACTGCACCAGGATATGACAACATCACGAAAAACATAATAAGAAAACTCCACTACGAAATACATCTTTATATTAAAATAATATATGAATACTGCCTTAGCCACTGCTATTTCCCACCAGAATGGAAACATGGAATCGTAATAACCATTCCCAAACCTAACACCGACCACACAAATGTTAATAACTATCGGCCCATTACATTATTATCTGTTCTGGGCAAATTTTTCGAAAAAATTCTTAAAACAATATTAGACGATGAAGTTGGACATGTTATCCCGGGATATCAATTTGGTTTTCGAGAGAAGTGTTCCACTGTACACCCCTTGACAGTTATCACATCAAACATACAAACAGCAAAACTTAGTGGTCAATGCAGTGCAGCCGTCTTTCTTGACATTCATAAAGCCTTTGACAGTGTTTGGCATCGCGGGATACTGTTCAAACTAATGATAACCAACTGCCCCAAACACTTACTTTTTCTCCTCAAAGACTACCTGAGTGAAAGGACTGTCAAAGTGAAAGTTAACAACCATCTATCGCAAAAAATTACAATTCAACAAGGTGTTCCACAAGGCTCCCCACTCTCACCCTTGCTCTACAATATATATTGCTATGATATATACAACTTTAACTTGAGACCAGAATATTTAGATCTAAATTTATACATTCTACAATATGCTGACGATACTGCACTAATAAGCCATAATAAAAATACTTTCAAGGCAGTGGAAGCGCTTCAGCAATTAATGGATAGAACATTATCATGGTTCAATAAATGGAGAATGAAACCAAATCCCCTAAAGTCACAATTTATTATATTTAACCATAATGCAACCACAAATACTCCAACACTGAATATCGACAATAACACAATATACTGCCAACCTACAATAAAATATCTGGGAGTCACAATAGACAATAAACTAAATTTTAACAAGCACACAAAATTAATTAAGAAGAAATGTATTACAAGAAGCAGACATTTCCGGAGCTTAACATATAAAAACAAAGGGATTGACAAAAAGCCTGCTGCCCATATTTACTGTACGATTTGCGGACCTATATTAGAATACAGCCACCCTCTATATCTTAATACAAGAAGACCAGTCAGTAAAAACTTACAAGTAGCAGAAAGATCATTCTTGCGATCCATCACTAAAACCAGACATCCTAGAAATCCTCTGCATAACCCCCCTAACAACCTTCTTTACCAAATCACAGAGATTACACCAATAAACCAAAGAATATTATCCTTATCTACCAAATTTGCTAAAGAAGAACACAACATAGAAATTATTCAACCCCTCTGCAAAACAAGACAACCAGGAATACACAACCGAAGAATATATCCAGACCTAACTCTTTGGGAACATATTGTCGCACTAAACAACCAAGAATGAAAACTGAAACATGAATATATATAAATATATACTAACTTTTTGTAATTTTTTTTTTCACAGAATATAAATATGCTGTAAAAAATTAATATGTATAAATAAAACATTGTAAATATTTGTAACAGGCTGAAGGACTTCGGTCGATGGCCATTTGGTGAAACCAAAAAAAATAAGATGTAACATACTGTGGTCGAAACTAGACAATCCACTTTTTAGACAATTTTTGGAAAAATGTGTTAGTGGAAAATATGTAGCAATGTTAAGGTGCCTTTGGTGTCTACACTAAGAAAAAAATATTTATTTTGGAGTGCGAAAATATTAAACAAAATATTTCTTCTGAGCTTAATGGGTATATCTGGCTTAGCATGGACGAAACAATCAATACCTGTGGGTTCAAGGTAGCAAATGTTTTAGTGGGTGCATTGGATGAAAATTGTGCAACGAGCGGACACTTGATCGCCTCTAAAGTTTTAGAAGTTACAGATTCTCACACTATACCGGATGCAGTAAATACAAGTTTACAAGACTTGGGGTAACAAATATGCAGGAAATAGGGACAAGTTCTTATTGTTTCTTACTGATGGAGTGAATTATATGAAAGCCGCTAAAAGAATTTTGAAGGAAATATATCGGAATATATTGCATGTAACATGTTTAACACATGGGCTTCATACGATTGCTAAAACTATTAGAATATGCTACCCTAATGTTGATAAATTAATAGCTAGTGTAAAGAAAGTTTTTCTTAAAGCACCAAGTTGTATACGGTTGTTACGAAATTCTACCAAATACCAGATTACCTCCAACACCAATTACAACACGACGGAGAACTAGCCCAAAGGCATCATCGTACTATTACTGTTATTTTGAAAATGTGAAATCCGTAATACAGCAGTTAAATCCAAATGACTCAGTTGCTACTTCACAGGCGCAACAGGTATTTGTGGATCCACCTGTTCAAGAAAATCTGGAAACTATACACGGATGTTTTTCACGAATTTCGCCTTCAACATTGTGTTCGATCTTCGTCAATATATTTTTCAATTACAGGTAGATATTGCTGCAAGAGTACAAAGATGATTCCAGACTGTTTTAAAATAAAATTCTGGATTTGTTACGATGGCAGGTGTAATGGACGTGTTAAACGACAAAGAAGGTGACTGCTACACTGGGCATGAATGTGGTGACTGCGAAAGTTATTTTTAGTATGCCTCAGTTACATTTGTCGACGTCGAGCAGTCCTTCTCGCAATATAAATGGATTTTCAAATCGGCATTGAAAAATAATTGTATATATTAATTCAGTGTTAAGTACGTCCCTCTATAACTCGATTTCTCTTCGAGTAAGTGTTTATAATAAATTGACTTTAACAGCTTTGGATAATATGGAATTTGATAAAAAAATTTCAAGGTAAGATATTGTTTCACACTTGCATGAAAATCTGTATGCGCTGACACGTAACCAACCCTGGTTTTACCTCATATCCGATAGGTAATTCTGTCCTCTGGTAATCACCAAATAGGAAGAAGCTGCATGTCTAGCCGTACCCCTCCTAAACATACAGAAACACCAACTCGAGCAAACACAGGTGGTTACTTATCTAACAGGTGGCTTCTTCCTATTTGGCGATAATAGTACCTTTAAGATACAAAATTACACTTTCTTAAAAATATATTCTGTTTTATTCACATTTTTGGCGATCCCCCCCTCCCTAGAAGAGAACGTATTTGTTGAATGATCCCTTTGAAACATGAAATGAAATGAAGCATAAAAAAAAGATTTCTTTGCTGTCCATTGACTAAAGTTGAATAAAATAAATATGAGTTATAGATACCTCCTACTGTTGTTATCTTCAGTCGTATTAATCCTCGATAATTCTTCATCTTGCTGCATATAATTATCATAGGCTTCTCTTTTCACTTCCAAGCTATAGATGTTTTCTATCTTGATTCTTAAAGGTGGTAGATCCATTCTTTCTAGTTGTGGTAAGGACTCACAATCTGACTCCACTTCCTGTTTTGATTCAATATAATCGAATTCTACATCACTCTCACTGAGTGGCTCAGATTTTATATTGTTATGCGGAGTAAAACTCGAGTGGACCGCTAGAAAAACAAATTCTTACTAAATTGTATGAAACAGGGTTCAGACTTTGCTAAGCTAAAAAAATTCCCTGAATTTTCTAGGTTTTCTATAACCAAAAATATTAATTCCCATATATTTTTTAGTGAAGTAATTTTTTATTTGACATAAAATAATTCCCTGAATTGAATAGAATAAGTGAAAATTATTTAGAACTCTATGGTTTTCCATATCGAGACGGAGAATTCCCTGATTTTTTATAGAATTTATAAAATTCCCTGATATTTTCAGGTTTTTACTTCCCTCGCATACCGAAGGAAAGTATTGTATTCCAGAAAAAATCACCCTCCGAGATTTTTTCGGATTTTGACGTTTCAGAACACGTAGATTACGAAAATATAGGTTTTTCAATTCAGTCAGTTTGTCTGTCTGTCTGTTGGTGCATTTACTAAAAAAACTACTTGACAGAGAGCAGTCAAATTTGGTAGGTAGTTGACCCTACTGTCAGCGAAGAAACGGTAAAACTGTCACTGGAAAATATACAGGGTGGACCGTCTAAACGGAATAAATAGTGAAAAAAATTTTTTTTTGCTCAAATTTAAAATTTCCACGTTTCATGACACGCTAATCTATTTCAGAAAAAAAAATGTAGAAAATTTTTTTCACCAACATTTTTTAAAAAATTTTTACCACTAAAATAGATGAAAATTTTTTTTTCTTCAAATTTTAAATTTATACGTTTCATGCCATTCTAAACCTATATTTTTTAAAAAAATTTTTACCAACATTTTTGAAAAAATTTTTACCACTACTTAAAATAGATGGAGTTTTTTTCCTTGTTCAAATTTAAAATTTCCACGTTTCCATGGTACTCTAATCGTATTAAAAAAATTTAAAAATTGTTCTGAAATATATATATTTTTTTAAATCACTAAGTAGTACTTACTATAGAATATAGATGAAATTTTTTTTTGCTCAAATTTAAAATTTCCACGCTTCATGACATTCCAAACCTATTTAGGAAGAAAAAATTTTGCACCGTTTTGGAACCAAAAATTACCACTAGAAGATGGAAAATTTTTTTTTCCTCAAATTTAAAATTTACACGTTTCATGACATTCTAAACCTAATTCAGAAGAAACAAATTTTGAAAATGTTTTAACCATATTTAAAAAAATGAATTTTTTTCTTTGTTCAAATTTAAAATTTCCACGTTTCCATGGGATTCTAAACCTATTCAAACAAATTTTTTAAAAAATGGAAAAAATCCTTAATCTATTTCACTACTTTCTATAGAATAGATGAAACATTTTTTTTTTTGCTCAAATTTAAAATTTCCACGTTTCATGACATTCCAAATCTATTTCGAAAAAAAAATTTGAATCATTTTTTTACCATTTTGGAAAATAATTTTACCGCTAGAATAGATGGAAATTTTTTTTTGCTAAAATTTAAAATTTTCACGTTTCCTGACATTCTAAAGCTGTTTCAGAAGAAAAAAGATTTTGAAAATTTTCAACCAACATTTTTGAAAAACTTGAAAAAAAAAAATGAAATTTTTTAAATACCATTATACTTCCACTCCACTACGTGAATGTGGAATTGAAAATATGTCACATGGCAATAACATTTGACATATGCTATTATACTTTTATTGAAAAATTTACAGGGTGGTCATCCCAAGAAATAATTCATGCTGGACATTTGTTAAGGTATTTGCGCAAGCCTTCCATATTTGGCACCTGTTATTTAGTATTGAACTTTTGCTATTGGATGAGTACTCTGTATATTTTTTTGGCGAAAACTTACCAGGTCTTCTTTGTAATAATAGTGATAACTATATTCCGATTATTATTTTCAATGTCATTTCGTAATTATCAATTATTTAGAGTGACCCACGCACAAATAAAGAGGAAAGTTCTGTGTAAATTCTTTTACCGATTTTTGAAAAAATTTTTACCACTAAAATATATGAAGAAAATTTTTTTCTTTCTTCGAATTTTAAATTTTCACGTTTCATGGCATTCTAAACGTAGTTCAAAAGAAAATTTGTTTTGAAAATTTTTTTTACCAACATTTTTGAAACATTTTTTAAGTACCACTAAAATAGGTGGAATTTTTGTTTTGCTTAAATTTAAAATTTTCACTTTTCATGACATTACCAATACTTTGCAAAATATAATTCACTCATTCTGTATACTCATTGCATTTTTAGTATTGAACCCGAGATTCGTGATATTCCAAAGAAATTGTCGATAATAACAATACTACTTACTTATTTTACTAAGGCTGATAAAACGACTTTTCACTTACCCTCTTCCATGAATGAATCATCAGAATCAGAATAATTTTCCACCGTCAGCTCTAACTGAGCTTGTTCTTTCATTTTTGCAATAACCTCGGCTTTAATTTTTTCCAATTTCGCTTTTGAGACTAATTTCTTGCGTACTATGGTACGTAATTGATAACTAAGTCTCTCACCAGGTAATGGCATATCTGGATTAACCTCAGCCCATTTAGCACAAAGCCTTTGCCAATATCTGCAGAAAAATGTGTAATAGAGTAGAGTAGAAAAATTGTTTGTTTAGAAAGACTGTTTTACATTTAACTGTCAGCAGTTACCCATATAACCAAGCGATATAGGTTTCCGTGGACTATATAGATTAGTATATAATCTCTAAAGATTTATTATTTTTTGTGTTAACCTTTAACCCAAATTGTTGTAATTTATTTATTATTTGTTTTTATTTGTATTGTCTATTGTGTTACCAACTATTCCTATACAATTTGTTATTGTCTTTTAAGGAAAATAAATTATTATTATTATTTCTTGATAAAGATTTCAACTATATAGCATATCTATAGGACAACTAAATATTTCCTCTACAGATACATTCTCTATTTAAACTGTACAGCGAATATAAAGCATTGTCTGTACATAGTTTCCCTGTACAGAATATATGATTTACATTTATAGCAGATATAAAGTAACGTTATATTTTCGATAACTCATAAATATAGGTCCTGTAAAGTTCTCCTTATTAACTCATAATCTACACGTTGTGATGGTGATTAGATAAATTAAACTTTATCCAATCTAAATCCAAAATGTATTGTGGCGGTAGCGAATCGATAAATGCCAACTTTATTCAGTCTATACCCAGAATATATACAAACCTGTATCGTCGCTGTACCAAAAGAATATAGACTATCTATATCGAGTAAAGATTTTCATATAGACCCGATTCAGGTTATATACAGTTTGGTTATACGGGTAGCACAATACTGCAGTACAATTTAAAAGGATTTAAAGTGAAAACAAATAAATTGTATGTATATAAAAAAACTACTACATTGAAAAGTCATGAACTCATTTATAGAGCTATATGGTTCAATTAAAAAATTTTTTTTTTTTGTTCAGGTTTCAAATTTCCACGTTTCCATGGCATTCTAAAACTATTCAAACAAATTTAAAAATGTTTTTGAAAAATTTAAAAACATTTTTGAAAACATTTTTAATCTATTTATCACTACTATAGAATAGACGAAACATATTTTTTTGCTCAAATTTAAAATTTCCACATTTCATGACATTCCAACCCTATTTCGGAAAAAAAATTTGCAACATTTTTTCACCAGTTTGGAAAAAAATTAACTAGAATAGATGAAAAAAATTTTTTTTTGCTCAAATATAAAATTTTCACATTTCATGACATTCTAAACCTATTTTAGAAAAACAAAGTTTGAAACATTTTTACCACTAAAATAAATGGAATATTTTTTTTATTTGCCCATAATTAAAATTTTCACGTTTCATGGCATTCTCAACCTATTTAAAAAAATTACATAATTTTTAAATTTGTAAACTTTACTAAACACTACTATAGAATAGAAGGAAACCTTGCTTTTTGCTCAAATTTAAAATTTCTACGTTTCATGACATTCTAAACCTATTTCTGAAGAAATAAATTTGAAAATTTTTTTACCATTTTCAAAAAATTTAAAAAAAAAATTAAATTTTTTAACCACCACTATACTTCCACTCCATTACGTGAATGTGGGATTGAAAATGTGACAGATGGCAATACTATTTGGCATATGCACCTATTATACTTTTATTGAAAAATGTACAGGGTGGTCATCCCAAGAAATAATTCAGTCATGGTGGACATTTGTAAAGGTATTTGCGCAAGCCTTCCATATTTGGCACCTATTATTTAGTATTGAACTTTTGCTGTTGGATGAGCAATCTGTATATTTTTTAAAAAAAGTTATCAGGTTTTCTTTGTAATGATAGCACAATAACTATATTCCGATTATTAATCTCAATGTCATTTCGTAATTAATAATTTTTTAGAGTGACCGCCATGTGTAAATACCTTTACCAATTTTTGTTCTTTATTCAAATTTAAAATTTCCACGTTTCATAGCGTTCTAACTAAACATATTTATAAAAAAAATTAGAATTTTTTTTTAACCGTTTTTGAAGTACTAAAATAGATGAACTTTTTTTTCTTTGTTCAAATTTAAAATTTCTGCGTTTTGACATTCCAAACCTATTTGGAAAAAAAATTGCAACATTTTTTTACCATTTTGGAAAAAAATTAACCACTTGAATAGATGGAAAAAAATTTTTTTTTTGCTCAAATTTAAAATTTTCACGTTTCATGGCATTCTAAACCTATTTCAGAAAAAAAATTACAAAATTTTTTTCACCATTTTTGAAAAAATGTTTACCACTACAATAGATGGAATTTTTTTTTCTTTGCTCATATTTAAAATTTTCACGGTTCATGGCATTCTAAACCTGTTTAAAAAAAAAATTGGAATTTTTTTTTACCATTTTTGAAAAATTTTTTTTGCTCATATTTAAAATTTCCACGTTTCATGACATTCTTAACCTATTTCGAAAAAATATATTTGGAAATTTTTGTTACTATTTTGGAAAAATTTTTGCCACTAGAAACATGGAAAACATGTTTTTTTTACTGAAATTTAAAATTTTTAATTTTTCATGGCATTCCAAACATATTTAAAAAAAAAATTGAAAATTTTTTTTACCAACATTTTTGAAAATTTTTTTACCACTAGAATAGATAGAAACAATTTTTTTTTGCTCAAATTTAAAATTTACACATTTCTTGCCCTTCTAAATCTATTTAAAAAAAATTTGAAATTTTTTTGAAAAAATTTGTAATTTTCTTTTACTACTACTGTAGAATAGAATGAAACATTTTTTCTGCTCAAACTTAAAATGTCCACCGTTCATGACATTCTAAGCCTATTTCAAAAGAAACAAATTTTGAAAATTTTTTTTACCGACATTTTAAAACATTTTCAAAAACAATGATATTTTTAACCACTACTAATACTTCGACTCCACACGGTGAATGTGGAATTGAAAATATGACAGATGGCAATAATATTTGGCATATGCAACTCTTATACTTTTATTGAGAAATGTACAGGGTGCTCATCCCAAGAAATAATTCAACCATGGTGGACAGTTATAAAGATATTTGTGCAAGCCTTCCATATTTGGCACCTGTTGTTTAGTATCGAACTTTTGCTGTTGGATGAGCACTCTGTATATTTTCTTTACCAAAACTTGTCAGGTTTTCTTTGTAATAATAGTGATAAGTATATTCCGATTATTATTTTCAACGCCATTTCGTAATTATTAATTTTTTAGAGTGACCGCCATGCACAGATAAAGAGGGAAGTTCTGTGTAAATATCTTTACCGGTTTTTTTTCTAAAATCTAGTTGTGTACATATAACTTTTAATTTTTGTGACATTGTCAGTTAGTTGTCAAAAGTAATTGCAAGTATTCAATTAGAGACAGATTTACATTAGAAAAAAATAGTTGTCCTATTCTCTTTTGCTCACACAGCACTTTAAAAAGGAAAATTTTATTTTGTTATTACGTGAACACCAAATGCACTATCTTGTTGAATTCGGTATTAGCGAGTTTTTGACAACAAAGAATAAGATTATGAGATTGTTTTAGAGTTAAAATTTTGCCTAATATATTTGGTTGTAAAATTAGGTTCATTTTGCTTCATAAGGACGAACGCCACTGGTGGATTTTTAAATATTTTACCATGACACAATATCCTGATGGGTAAGTAGCTTCCAACCAATTTTTTTTAAATCACATTGTTAATAAGGGCACTGTGATATAGTAGTCATGAAAAGTGAGATATTCTGTACATATTATCTAGGAAATAAAGCAATAAAGTAAACTTACCCAATATGAAAGTCCTGTTCAATGTTAGTAACTTCATAGTAAACTCGCATGAGAGTCATGTTGTCCTCAGTGCTAAACTTCACTCGTTTCCTTGGGATACTAATACCTAGCATTATAGTTGTAACTGTTAATGTTTTGAGATCATTATGTACAATTTAATAGTAATAATTTTTTTGTATTGTGTTTTGTTCTGTTTTTATTTTTGCTCTTGGGAACAAAATGAGATAAGAATAAAAACGTTTGTCTTTGAGAACAGAACAAAAATCAGAGAACAGAATTAAAACAAAATAAATAAAGAAAAAATGCACATGAAAAAACCAAGCAGGGACAAAATAAAAAATATGTGTCACGTGTCCATCGATTAAAGTGGTATATATACCAAAAACAGGTCAGACAAAACCTGACCCAAAATCGCTTGGGCTCATTAGCCTGACATAATTTCCGTTGAATGGTCTGAAGAAGGTGCTGGATAGGCACATCAGAAGAATCATCGTACATATGCATCCTCTTAATAACCATCAGTATATCTATCAATTGAGCAAATCAATAGAACTAGTAACCTAATAATCTAGTTGCGAAAATGACCTAATCTCTACAGAGGCAGCTATCAAAGGAGTCGAGCCAACCATAACTTAATTGGATTCGAACCATGCTGGAAAACAGAACCGTTACAACATCTCTGAAAAGGGAAACGGTCAGCTTTAGGGCCACAAGGCATTGCCCACAAGGCAGGATTCTTTCCCTCCTTCTGTGGTCACTCCTTGTGAATGAGCTCATAGCCATTACCTCTCTGTGGGAAGTCAAGATTCAGGCATATGCGGATGATGTCATTTTGGCTAGAGAAAAATTTGAAGAGGTACTTTTTAATACCCATCACAAGGAACTAGATGCTATCCACAACTGGTGTGAGAGGGAGCAGATGTCTGTCTACCCTCACAAAATGGTAATTGTACCCTTCACCAGGAAAAGGAGAACCTAGAACCACCTTCTATATCGGTTGAAACCATTACATTTGTGAAAGAACTAAAATACCTAAGTGTTATAATAGATAATAATTGGAATTTCCACTTGGAGAAGGCAATCCTCAAAGCAAGACTGTCTCTGTGAACATGTCATAGAATTTGTGGCAAATCTCATGGCATTGGTCGCCAACAAATATATTGGATATACGTTATGGTCATAGGACCAATGATAGCGTATGCCTCAATAGTTTGGTGGTGGAAAGGGCTACATCAAACGAGCAAAGCCAAACTCTCTGGATTACAGAGACAAACAGGTCTGGCAATTACGAGTGCAATAAGCACCACACTGTCAGCTGATTTGGAAATCCTCCTGGGACTACCTCCTCTCCATAGCACAACAGGTTGTTCGATGACATAAACTGTCGCAATCTTGCGAATACCTTCAGATGTTTTGCCTATCCTAATCAATCACGAACTGCCTTTTAAAGTCCTGTTTTCTGGAAGAAACAAATGGGATCGGAATAAATACAAACTACGAAGGACAGTTGGTTGTTGGTTTACAGGCGGCTCCAAATCTCCTGAGGGAACTGGAGCTGGTATATAAAGTCGTAATTTAAAGGTAACAGTAACCTGCTTTAGCCATACCATGCCACTGAGCTGTGTATATGGAGGCTGGAACAGACGCATTCTGAACATAGACCAACAAAAATATTTTCAGAAAGCCAGGCAGCTCTTAAAGCCCTTGGATCCTACTGTTGTAATTCTAAAATGGCTTGAAAATGCCAGAAAGGATAGTATACCCATTACACACTACGGTATACCCCTTCTACGTATGCATAGTAAGTACTAATGTTGTTTAACTTCTTGTGTTGCAATATGGGTATAATCCAGACATAATTTGCGCTTGCCTCATTTCTGATAATGTTTATATTTAACATTGTTCTCAAGAATCAAATGGCAAGGACAGTCTTTTTGTTTCTATCTCAATTCTGTTCGCAGTGCCTGAGATTTGCCACCTTTTCTTTTGATTCAATATTTCAGCATATCTACAAAAATTTGTAGATTATAAAAATTTCGTCAACAGAGTTCGAGCCTTTGATAATTACTAATTGTTACTGATTTCAAATGTCCACAAACCGCAACAAAAAATGCTATCCATCAAAAACAGTTTTTGAGGTTTATGAGATTATCGAAGCATTAACAAATTGAGATCAACAACAAATGGTTAACTCCACCACTAAACATCTGAATTTTAAAAGCAATACATTTGGTCACATATAAAAGAAAAATATAGGAAAATGTTTACCTGCAAAGCCCTCATTTTTAACACGTCTTCCATATTCAGATTTGACACGTCTCTTAGTTACGGAAATATTCTTAGAATAATTATTTTCCTTCTTAACACGAGAGTAGATGTTCTCAACAAAGACTTCTTCCTTTTTAATATTTGACGCTATAATCTCACAATACTCCTCTGAAAAGTAATTCTTAACCTTTTCCAATGTTTCTACAGATAAATTTCTGTTACGCAATCTAAATTCTCTGCAATATTCCCTTATTTTTCTTTCAACTTCAATGTAGTCCTTTTTAAAAGAGTAAGTTATTTGTAAGAGCTCCCAACACTTTACGCACATCACTGGCTTGTTAGACACTTCCAAACTCTAAAACACAAAATTGTTAGAAATTTTATTGCTGTTAAATTTTGATGCTACTTTAAATTGATAATTATGTATAACTATAAGTTTCAAGTTACAATATTATGTAGGTACACCAGAAAAAAAATTAGGTGGAATCGACTCAAGTAAAGCGGGATCAGCTCATTTCTATATATGTATGATGGTAGCTGTTTTTCTGAGTTGTTATGTAGCAAAGTCAGCTCAATTTGAGAGGGCTCATACTCTAAATGTGTGTGAAGCTGTCACATTATGGAATTGAAATCAAGAGAGAAGAATGTGCCTACATTGGGTAGGCTTAAAAATGTTTTATTTCTGATTCTTTGTTCACTGATCTTGAAGAAATCTTTTGTAATGACATTAAAATGAGTTTACTGAAACTTGCTTAATATTAACAGGAATGGAGTTATATAACGTTGATGCGGAGTACGTAAAGGATTTTTGGAAAAAAGCTGTTGAATGATGAGGAATTGTTAAATTCTTGGTGGATCTTAAATTTCGCTCATCAATGGAGGACCTGGGAATCAAAAGTTCTTTTAGGTATGGGGGATTTGCTGATTGTACCAATTTATGAGTAAAATTTGCAAGATGTAATTTGCGTCTTGTTGCCATATTTAACCATCCAAGAGATTTTAACTTATGCAATACATGATCATTTTTCTTTAAATCAAATATAAATCTAATACAGGTATTTCGTACCTTTTGAATCCTATAAGCATTTGCTTGGTCGAGACAAGGACCATATATAATATCACCATAGTTAAAAAAAGATAAGACTAGAGATTCGCTACTTAATTACTTCCACATCCACGTAGTGGATTGGAAGTATAGTAATCGCAAAAAAAATTTCAAAAATTTTTATTCGTGAAATAGGCTTAGAATGTCATGAAACGTCGAGATTTTAAATTTGAGCGAAAAAACAAAATTTTCTGTCTGTCTGTCTGTCGGTCTGTCTGACTGTAACTTTTTTTGTCCGCACGTTTTCTCCGGAACGGTTTAAGATATTGACCTGAAATTTTGTACACGTATACAGGGTGTTTCAGTTAAAAGTCCCCAGGCCATTATCTCTAAAATTATTAAAGATATTTTATTTTTGTAAATGGCAAATGATTGATACCAAAGAAAGGTTTAAATAACGGTGATTAGAAATTTTCCTCAACAGTACACAGAGATGGCGCTGCGATGCAAAACTATTTTTTGATGGCTGGAACCTTGAAACATAAGTCATGTGATTAAACAATAATTTGTGAATAATTTTGATGGTATAGAGAATTTACAAAAAACAAGCCGTTTTGGAGTTACATGAGTTTCTTTCATTAATGCCAGTACACGTGAATTTTGATAAATCCCTATAATTTATCTATTATTTATTATAGAATATTGGTTACCAAACACTTTTTTTCAAGATAAGGAAAGTGATATAATACACTATCATAAAATTATGTTTTCCACTTCCGGCCAAACCGGAACTAACATGATGAACCAATATCCATATGTTCCTACATATTACATTTTTTTTTCTAATAACGCTTCTAATAAAATGGCTCCCAAAACTTAAAGTAAGTAAGACAACAAAGAAAATACACACTAATTTAGAATGGTAATGAAAAATCTACTTAAGAGATATTAGTAGGCTTTGATTTAATTTTAAGTTTGACAGTTATTAAACAAAGTTTGTAGTTGGTGCATTTCAATCATAGTTTCAAACAGAAATAGTGTACTTAGAAACAATTCAAAGCAAATTAATCCAAATAAGGCAATAAAAAAAAAAAAAATTTAAAAAATGGTTAGATACACCAATGAAGATAAGTTAAATATGATTTTAATATACGGTGAATGCAAAAGAAATCCCCGACAAGCAAAACGATTGTTTTGTTTACGATTTCCAAATAGACCTACACCCGATAAAAAAACATTTATCATGCTGTTTAAAAATTTAAGAAACTGGGGTAGTTTTAAGAAAACTATTCGTAACAGAAATAGGCCAGTTAGAAACGATGAAAATACAGCCTTGGTGTTAAATAGTGTTGTCAACAATCCTCAATGTTCTCTCCGGAAATTGGCATCGGAAACTAATCTGTCGATATCTTCGTGCCATAGAATATTAAAATCAAATAAATACCATCCATACAAATTAAAATTGATCCATCATTTAAGGCCTGGTGATTATGAACGAAGATTACATTTTCTAGCTGAATTTTCAGTTCTTTCTGAAGAATGCCCAAATTTTTTAAAAAATGTGCTCTGGAGCGATGAAAGCCGTTTTCACAACAACGGAGTTGTGAGTAAGCATAACTGCCGATACTGGTCACAAAATAATCCTAGATGGATGAGAATGACCTGAAATCAGGTAACTTTTGGAGTTAACGTGTGGTGTGGAATATTAAATTCATATATTATTGGACCATATCTATTCCATGGGACTTTAAATGGAAGAAAATATGAGATATTTTTGAGAAATGTATTGCCAGGATTATTAGAGACTATCCTTCATAACCAGGAGAATATTTGGTTTCACCAAGATGGTGCACCACCCCATAACTCAGTATTAGTCAAAGATTGTCTTAATGAAATGTACCCTCAGAGATGGATTGGTAGGTACTAATGGAGTAGTCAGATGGCCAGCACGATCACCTTGACTTCATTACATTTTTACCTTTGGGGGTATTTAAAAAGTGTAGTGTACATTGAACCCATTGAGGATATGTATAATAAAATATATGCAAGTGTTGCTGCTATAAATAGACATACATTACAAAAAGTTTGCAATTAAGAGTTACTGAAACGGTACAATATGTGTATTCATGAAGAAGGGAGAAATTTTGAACATTTAATATAATAAGTACCTACTAATAAGAAAGAAATTAGTTTAATTTCATTTTTAATAATATTTCGATAGTTTTTAAATGTTTGTTTATAAAACTTTTGTTTACGTTCTTTACTGAATTGTTAATATAAATTTAGCCCATTCTAAATTAGTGTGTATTTTCTTTGTTGTCTTACTTACTTTAAGTTTTGGGAGCCGTTTTACTAGAAGGGTTATTAGAAAAAAAAATGTAATATGTAGGAACATATGGATATTGGTTCATCATGTTAGTTCCGGTTTGGCCGGAAGTGGTAAACATAATTTTATGATAGTGTATTATATCACTTTCCTTATCTTGAAAAAAAGTGTTTGGTAACCAATATTCTATAATAAATAATAAATAAATTATAGGGATTTATCAAAATTCACGTGTACTGGCATTAATGAAAAAACTCATGTAACTCCAAAACGGCTTGTTTTTTGTAAATTCTCTATACCATCAAAATTATTCACAAATTATTGTTTAATCACATGACTTATGTTCCAAGTTTCCAGCCATCAAAAAATAGTTTTGCATCGCAGCGCCATCTCTGTGTGCTGTTGAGGAAAAATTCTAATCGCCGTTATTTAAACGTTTCTTTGGTATCAATCATCTGCCATTTACAAAAATAAAATATCTTTATTAGTTTTAGAGATAATGGCCCGGGGACTTTTAAGTGAAACACCCTGTATATTATAACGAGATCTGGAACTGGATTGTTTTTTGAGGATATCCGGTGAAGGGTTGGGGGTTAAATAGGGGTAAATAGGGGAAAATAAGTAAAGCAAGCTTGTAAGAGTACAGAAACTTGAAATTCGGTGTATGTACTAGAAGTTAAGGCCTCAAATTTTTTAAAAATGTTTTTCAACCCCCCACCACCCCTACCCTATTAATGGGGTTGATAAAATAAAATTGAGATATTCATTTGAAATTTGGTACATGTATGTATTATAACGACGTCTGGAACTAGATCATAATTTGAGATGATTCCGTTGAAGGGTTGGGGGTTAAATAGGGGTAAATAGGGAAAAATAAGTAAAGCAAGCTGATGAGACTACAGAAACTTGAAATTCGGTGTATATGCTAGAAGCCAAAGCGTCAGATTTTTTTATAATATTTTCAACCCCCACCAACCCTACTCCAATATGAAAAGGGTTGATAAAATAAAATTGAGATATTCATTTGAAATTTGGTACACGTATGCATTATAACGACATCTGGAACTGGACTATATTTTGAGATGATTCCGTTGAAGGGTTGGGGTTAAATAGGGGTAATAGGGGAAAATAAGTAAAGCAAGCTGGTAAGACTACAGAAACTTGAAATTCGGTGTATGTACTAGAAGCCAAGGTCTCAGATTATTTATAATATTCTTAACCCCCACCACCCCTACTTCATTATTAAAAGGGTTGATAAAATAAAATTGAGATATTCAATTGAAATTTAGTACACGTATGAAATATAACGACATCTGGAATTACATTATACCTTGAGATGATTCTGTTGATAAGTTGGGGGTTATTTAGGGGTAAATAGGGGGAAATAAGTAAAACAAGCTGGTATGAGTACAGAAACTTGAAACTCAGTGCATGTACTAGAAGCCAAGGCCTCAAATTTTTTAATAATATATTTCAGCCCCCACCACCCCTTCTCCAATATTCAAAAGGTTGATAAAATGAAATTGACATATTCACATGAAATTTAGTACGCATATGTATTATAACGACATCTGGAACTAGATTATATTTTGAGATGATTCCGTTGAAGGGTTGGGGGTTAAATAGGGGTATATAAGGGAAAATAAGTAAAGCAAGCTGGTAAAAGTACAGAAATTTGGGATTTGGTGTATATACTAGAAGCGAAGGTCTCAGGTTTTTTTATTGGTAGTTTCCATCCCCCCACCACCCCCACTCCCTTATTAAAATAGTTGGAAAAATTAAATTTAAATTTTCACCCGAAATTTGGTACATTTATGTGTTATAACTATATCTGAAACTAGATTATATTTTGACATGATTGTGTTGAAGAAGTGCCACCTCCACGTGCTGAGTACTGGGTTATTTTATATTAAAACAAGCAAAGAGTTGCATAAATCATAAGTTTTAATAGTTTCACTTATTTAGAAAAAAGTCATAAATTTGATGAGCCTGGGGCACCGGAAAACGTAATCGTATGGGGCTCAGTTTTCTCACAGTAAATTGACCCTACATGTAGCCACTTTTCCACATACAGGAGAAATCAAATTCAAAAAACAAAATTTTTCGCCATTTTCGCTACACCCTAATGTACAGGTATTTAAAGAAATACTTCCAAGTACACCATTACCTCCAGCGCCCATTATAACATGGTGGGGAACTTGGCTAGAGGTGGCATCATACTATTTTAGCCATTTTGAGAATGTCAAACTAGTAGTACTGCAGTTGAATCCAGATGACGCAGTTGTTATTGTACAGGATCAACAGGCATTTATGGATCCAACTGATCAAGAAGATCTGAGGACCATACATGGAAGTTTTTCGCGAATTCCTCTAGCCATATGGGACCTTCAACATATGCCAACATCAAAATTTACTGCAGTTGATGCAATAAACATCGTGTTTGATCTCCGGCAATATATTTTTCAATTACCTAGAGAAATCGCTGAGAGGGTTCAAACAAAATTCCAAAGAGTTTTAGAAATCAATACCGGATTTGTAACAATGTCATCTGTTAAACGGTAAAGAAGTAGACTTTTCTACACCAGGCGTCAATAAGGCAACTTTAAGAAATTACATATATTTTAAATAAGCTCCGATGACGTCTGTTGACGTTGAGCGATTTTTTTCTCAATATAAATAACTTTCAATGACAGGCGGCGAAGGTTAACTTCAGAGCATTTAGAACATATATTAATAATATACTTTTATATTCGTTATAGATCATACATATGTGTGGGTTACTTTAAGATAGTGGAAAATACACGTGTGTGTTTTAGTTCAATGTTACATCCCTCATTACCTCCTCTTCAAGTGAGTATTTATAATAAACTGACATTAAGTTTAACACTCGGGACCCACAGACACAGCAAATCAGTATAATTTTTCACTCTTACGGATTGAGACAAATTGTCTTTACGAAAACAAGACAAAATTCTTGCCTAGACAATGTTTTCACAAATTGTGAATTAAATACAATACTGGTTGAAACTTGTGATCCAAATCTTTCCGATCATCTCAGTATTTCTATACAGATTAGATAAAAAAACAACAGGTAGTAAAACTAGAATTATTTATAGGCCGATTACTGATCATGGACTTTTACAGTTTTATAACTTAATTGAACACACAAACTTTGATTTTATAAATGAGGCTAATTTACAAACTGAAAATAAATGCGAACTGTATTTGGATTGCATAAGAAACGCTATTGAAATCTCCTTTCCATTAAAATCAAAACTTGTTGATCTCTCTTGTAACAAGTCTAAGCTGAACTGGTTTAATGATGACCTTAGAACTATGAGAGGTTATCTGAACTTTCTCAGAAGATCGCACTTAAGCAATCCTAATTTTATTAAAAAAAGAATATCTTAACTCATATAAAGCACACTATCGTACTGAACTCAGTAAAGCTAAAAAACATGCTCATGACAACTATATAAAAAACTCTTCCAATTCTCAAGCAGCCTTTTGGAACCTCATAAAAAGAAATAAAAAACATCATCATAGTGAGTCTCTGACATCAAACGAGTTCAACATTTATTTTACTGATATTGCAGATAGCATTATTAGCGAACTCCCAGAAACAAATCAAAATCACCGGAAATATTTTAAAAAGACAAATGATGCTTCAAATTTCAAATTTAGGGAAATTACCTACAACGAAGTTCGTGACATAATCGATAACCTTAAACACAGCAAAAGTCTAAGCCTATGACATCAATGTAAAACTTATCAAAAGCATTAAAAACTTAATTATAATCCCCTTAACAAACTTGATAAACATGTGCATCAAAGATAAAGTATTTCTCAACGTTTTAAAACTTGCAAAGGTATTCCCATTCATAAGATGGGTTCATACGACGATGTTAACAACTATAGGCCAATTTCATTGGTAACAATATTAGCAAAATATTTTGAAACAGCATTAAAAAATCAAATTAATGAATACTTCGAACATAACCTATTTTACTGCTGTCAGTATGGTTTCAGGAATCCGAAGCGATCCACAACTCTCGCAATTAATAATGTTGTTCAAGTTGTCCTTGATACATTTAAAAACAAGAAATATACAACTGCTAGTTCTTTTGACTTATTTAAGGCCTTTGATTGTGTCTCACATGAAATTCTTACAGACAAATTATTAGGTTATAATTTTCATCCTGACAGTGTGGCACTTAATTCTTGCTTATCCAATAGATTCCAATATGTTAACTATAACCTATGCACTTCCGAAAAACATAGGGTTACTCATGGTGTTCCTCAAGGTTCTGTGTTGGGACCCATAATATTTACGATATTCATCAATGACCTTGCCAATTCTGATAATACGAACTTTATACTGTTTGCAGATGATACTACTGCACTAAACACTAACCTCACACCTGATGATCTAAAACAGATTGTCACAAACACGGAAGAACATATTTGCGAATGGTTTTTAACCAATAGATTAAAACTAAAGGATGACAAGACACAATCATTAACATTTACATTGCGAAACAGGGATCAAGAAGAACAAACTGATGCATCCGTAAAATTTCTAGGTGTGTACTTAGATTCACTATTAACCTGGGAAGAACATATTATAGAACTATCTACCAAACTTTCCAAAAATGTCTATTTCCTTCGCAACCTTGTCAACACAGTATCCCCGAACTACCTACTGACTGTTTATTATGGTTCTTTTCATGCTAATATGCTGTATGGAATTTTAAACTGGGACACTCAGCGCATGCTTCCAACATTTTTGGCTTACAACGTAGATGCATTCGCATACTATCTCATCTTGGATACAGAGATGATTGCAAAGGCCAATTCATTAATATCAAGATATTAACTATGCCTATATCCTGTTTAGTGTTTACTTTATCTTAAACTAGAATGGGCTATCGCCCATTCTAGCTCCTCCGGAGGGGTGACAGCTGCAGCTGTCAAAGCAAGTGCTTCGCACTCGATTAGGTAACGCTTGAATCATTGTAGAAAGCTTGAATCAATGTACAAAGCTTGGTTTTCAGTTTCGATATCAGATTCGTCATCAGCGACCTGAAAAACATCTAGGTACCGATTTTCAGTCGAATCGGTCCATAAATGACACATGTTGTCAGCCATTTTGTTTGCCGCCATATTGAATTTTGTAAATCTGATGTTATATTCGTTATTAGCTATACTAATAACCTGTACGTACCGAGTTTCATTTGAATCGGACGGTAAATAAAAAAGTTACGATAAATGGCTATGGGGACGCCACCATTTTGAATTCTTTAGCGACGGCTACAGATTCGTGATCTGTAGCCTCGATAACACTCACATACCTATTTTTGGACGAATGCCACCTTAAATAACGGATCGTGTCCTGCAATTTGTGCCGCCATTTTGAATGTTTCAATTCCGTAAACATGATCGTTATCGGCTACTCTAATTACCTCTAAATACCGAATTTCAGCCGAATCGGTTGTCAAATAAGAAAGTTACAGTATAATAGGCCATGGGGACGCCGCCATTTTGTATTTTTCAATCTCGATGTCATATTCACAATCAGCTACTTCAGTAACTTCATCATACCGAGTTTAATTGGAATCGGAGGGTAAATAAGAGAGTTACAGTAAAAGATGGATATTAGGCTGTGGAGACGCCGCCATTTTGAATTTTTGAGTTACGATTAGATATTCGGGATCTGTGACCTCGATAACACATAGGTACTTATTTTCAGACGAATGGCACCGTAAATGGCAAAATATGTCCCGCAACTCGGCCGCCATTTTGAATTTTTCAATTTCGACGTCATATTCACAATGAGGTACTTCGGTAACTTCAACATACCGAGTTTCATTCGAATCGGTCGGTAAATAAGAGAGTTACAGTAAAAGATGGATATTAGGCTGTGGAGACGCCGCCATTTTGAATTTTTGAGTTACGATTAGATATTCGGGATCTGTGACCTCGATAACACATAGGTACTTATTTTCAGACGAATGGCACCGTAAATGGCAAAATATGTCCCGCAACTCGGCCGCCATTTTGAATTTTTCAATTTCGACGTCATATTCACAATGAGGTACTTCGGTAACTTCAACATACCGAGTTTCATTCGAATCGGTCGGTAAATAAGAAAGTTACAGTAAAAGATGGATATTAGGCTATGGAGACGCCGCCATTTTGAATTTTTGAGTTACGATTTGATATTCGTGATCACTGACCTCGATAACACATACGAACTTATTTTCAGACGAATGGCACCGTAAATGGCAAAATATGTCCCGCAACTCGGCCGCCATCTTGAATTTTTCAATTTTGATTCCGGATTCGTAATCGGCGACCTCGAAAACCCCCACACACCGATTTTGAGCGGTGTGAGACCAAAAATGACCTAAGTCGCCGGCCATTTTAGCGCCGCCATTTTGAATTTTTGAATTTCAATATCATATTCGTGATCACCGCGGTCGATAATCCCCGGGTACCAAATTTCAGGCCAATCGGACGACAAATAGATTTAATTGCGATTTTTCTATGAATTTGGCTCACCCTATATATATTTATTTTGCTCACCCATACCGTTGACATTCTATTGATTTTTATTTAATTTTTATCATTTATTTCAGTGAACTGCATTGCCGGTCGAAATTTGTCTCGCAAGCGAAAACATGGACTTTTGAAACGGCGATATTTCAGGAAATAATGGGAGTGGAGAGGCTTTCTAGGTCTCGAATAAATCGGAAAGGACGATATTTTGTTGTGATTGTGGAGGGAAAGGGCCAAACCGGAAATCCGGCCCGGCACGAGTGTGTGAAAGTAGGTTTTTTTGTGAGAAAGTGAAAAACATCTACGTACAAATAAATTCATAATTAAGCAATTACTTGGAGTAGAAGCTCGTTTTGTGTCTCGATGGAAAGGGGAAGCTTGGCCCTTTCCCGTGATACCAAATTGTATAGGGAAAATCGAAAATTCGGCCTCGCAGGGGCGGAGACAAATGTGACAAATTTGAGTGTGTTTAAAACGTAACCTAGAAAATTGTAGAACATGAAATGTTTAAAACGCTCATATTTTAGTTAATACTGGACATAGAGGCTCGATCTTGGTCTCTATTTGAACACGAAGATTCGCATTTTATTCGTGCAGTACGTGCCCTGGGTTAATTAAGAAATTTAGTGTAGTTCTGTGCGAAATAAGAATGGATATTTTCGTAAAAAATGGAAAACCGTAAGTACTTTAAAAATCCATAAGTAAATAAATATCGGGAGTGAAACGGCGTGCGACATCTCTCTGGAAAGTAGAAGAACGTAGCTTTCCGGCGATACCAAGTTCGAGGGGAAAAATGGAAAATTAGGCCCGCGGCGAGCGCGACAAAAGTAGCTTTTCTCGGATATTTTAAATTTAAAATTTTACGTATTTACGAAAAATTCTTCCACTTTGACCGCCCGTAGCTCGTTAATCTTTGAAGCTGGAGAAAAATAAAAAAAAAAGACTTTTAGATAATTCATTTTTCTACATTTTCGTTAGGGCGAAGTATTTTGCTCTAGGAGGCCCCGTTTAGAAGTTATGGAGGTTTAAAGGAAAAAAATGTCGTATTTTCCGCCATTCTGCACCGCCGCACATTTCGGGCGATATCTCCGAAACGAAAAATGATACGGAATTTTTGAAGATACCGGAGGAAGCGGAAAGAAACGCTCTTGTCCTTTGAGATTTTTTTATTTTGAGCTAGCTCCGACCGTTTTCGAGTTATAGGCGAAAAACCGAAAAAAATGAGTCTCGCTTCGGAGCCGAAACAGTGCAAAAACGTGCAATCTTAAAACGTCCGTATTTTTCGAAATACATATTTTGGAGCGCCGTACGGCGTCGCGGCGGAACGGGGAGAGGTTCTAGTTATCGCTAGCCGCAAACTGCGAGGTCGAACTCGAAAATTAGGCCCGGCAGGAGCTAACGAAAATGGTAAATTTTTGACGTTTATGAAATACCAAAACGCCTTCCCCTATTTTCTCTCGTCCCCCTCGACTCCTCATTCCCAAGAATAAGAGGCGAGAGAGATAGGCGATTTTCGTCCGTTAATAAAGAAAAAACCCGGAAAAATACCGGAACCGAGTATAGCCTATACACTACAGAATTCCCTCCCGAAGCATCGGAGGCGGGGCGCGGACCGGCGAAATTAAGCGCGTCTTAACATCTCGAATCTTTAAGATCGCAAAGAGGAAGGGGCTCGCACCAACTGGATTTTATTACTATGACTAGAATGGGCTATCGCCCATTCTAGCTCCTCCGGAGGGGTGACAGCTGAAGCTGTCAAAGCGAGTGCTTCGCACTCGATTAGGTAACGCTTGAATCATTGTAGAAAGCTTGAATCAATGTACAAAGCTTGGTTTTCAGTTTCGATATCAGATTCGTCATCAGCGACCTGGAAAAACATCTAGGTACCGATTTTCAGTCGAATCGGTCCATAAATGACACATGTTGTCAGCCATTTTGTTTGCCGCCATATTGAATTTTGTAAATCTGATGTTATATTCGTTATTAGCTATACTAATAACCTGTACGTACCGAGTTTCATTTGAATCGGACGGTAAATAAAAAAGTTACGATAAATGGCTATGGGGACGCCACCATTTTGAATTCTTTAGCGACGGCTACAGATTCGTGATCTGTAGCCTCGATAACACTCACATACCTATTTTTGGACGAATGCCACCTTAAATAACGGATCGTGTCCTGCAATTTGTGCCGCCATTTTGAATGTTTCAATTCCGTAGACATGATCGTTATCGGCTACTCTAATTACCTCTAAATACCGAATTTCAGCCGAATCGGTTGTCAAATAAGAAAGTTACAGTATAATAGGCCATGGGGACGCCGCCATTTTGTATTTTTCAATCTCGATGTCATATTCACAATCAGCTACTTCAGTAACTTCATCATACCGAGTTTAATTGGAATCGGAGGGTAAATAAGAGAGTTACAGTAAAAGATGGATATTAGGCTGTGGAGACGCCACCATTTTGAATTTTTGAGTTACGATTAGATATTCGGGATCTGTGACCTCGATAACACATAGGTACTTATTTTCAGACGAATGGCACCGTAAATGGCAAAATATGTCCCGCAACTCGGCCGCCATTTTGAATTTTTCAATTTCGACGTCATATTCACAATGAGGTACTTCGGTAACTTCAACATACCGAGTTTCATTCGAATCGGTCGGTAAATAAGAGAGTTACAGTAAAAGATGGATATTAGGCTGTGGAGACGCCGCCATTTTGAATTTTTGAGTTACGATTAGACATTCGGGATCTGTGACCTCGATAACACATAGGTACTTATTTTCAGACGAATGGCACCGTAAATGGCAAAATATGTCCCGCAACTCGGCCGCCATTTTGAATTTTTCAATTTCGACGTCATATTCACAATCAGCTACTTCGGTAACTTCAACATACCGAGTTTCATTCGAATCGGTCGGTAAATAAGAGAGTTACAGTAAAAGATGGATATTAGGCTATGGAGACGCCGCCATTTTGAATTTTTGAGTTACGGTTTGATATTCGTGATCACTGACCTCGATAACACATACGAACTTATTTTCAGACGAATGGCACCGTAAATGGCAAAATATGTCCCGCAACTCGGCCGCCATCTTGAATTTTTCAATTTTGATTCCGGATTCGTAATCGGCGACATCGAAAACCCCCACACACCGATTTTGAGCGGTGTGAGACCAAAAATGACCTAAGTCGCCGGCCATTTTGGCGCCGCCATTTTGAATTTTTGAAAATCAATGTCATATTCATGATCACCGCGGTCGATAATCCCCGGGTACCAAATTTCAGGCCAATCGGACGACAAATAGATTTAATTGCGATTTTTCTATGAATTTGGCTCACCCTATATAGATTTATTTTGCTCACCCATACCGTTGTCATTCTATTGATTTTTATTTAATTTGTATCATTTATTTCAGTGAACTGCATTGCCGGCCGAAATTTATCTCGGAAGCGAAAACATGGACTTTTGAAACGGCGATATTTCAGGAAATAATGGTAGTGGAGAGGCTTTCTAGGTTTCGAATTAATCGGAAAGGACGATATTTTGTTGTGATAGTGGAGTGTGCGGGCCAAATCGGAAATTCGGCCCGGCACGGGCGTGTGAATGTTGGGTTTTTTGTGAGAAAGTGAAAAACATCTACGT